>CAMXCT020006799.1:186676-219176 GCA_947184155.2 Cladocopium goreaui
GAGGGTTTTACGTAGGGCAAAAATGGGAGACTATACTAAATGTACTATGGGGTAGTAAATGGGTGCCGTTTTTTTTTTTGTTTTCTTTTTGTTTTTCAGTCTGGGGTACTTTTCCTTGCTATTTGCTACATTTTGGAGCAAAAACCTGTAATTTGCTGAATTTAATCGATTTTTCCATGGTTTTAGCCGGTTTTTCCATGGTGTTCATTGATTTACCCAAAGTTTCATCGATTTTTCCTTAGTTTTCATTGAGTTTTTCATGGTTTTAATTGATTTTCCATGGTTTCGATCGATTTTTCCATGCATAACATGCACCTGGTGAACGTGTAGAATATAGGTTGAAGCACAACCGTGTTGGGTCTAAATAGTGGCATTGGATGCAATCATAGTGTTGGTTTATTTAGGGTTATTTAGGGTTGGCTTAGATTTATTTAGGGTTGGTTTAGGGTCTATTTAGGCTTGGTTTATGGTTGGTTCAGGGTCATTTAGTTTATGTTTAGGTTTTGTTTAGGGTTTATTTGGTGTTTGTTTAGGGTTTATTTGGGGTTGGTTTTAGTGTTTATTTAGGCTTGGTTTAGGGTTGGTTTAGGTTTTATTTAGGGTTGGGTTAGGGTTTATCTACAGTTGGTTTAAGGTTTAGTTAGGGTTATTTAGGGTTGGCTTAAATTTATTTTGGGTTGGTTTAGGGTTTATTTAGGGTTGGTTTAGCGTCATTTAGGTTATGTTTAGGTTTGGTTTAGGGTTTATTTGGGGTTGGTTTAGGGTTTATTTAGGATTGGTTTAGGATTTATTTAGGCTTGGTTTGGGGTTGGTTTAGGGTTTATTTAGGGTTGGTTTAGGGTTATTTAGTTTAGGGTTGGTTTAGGATTTATTTAGGGTTAGTTTAGGGTTTATTTAGGGTTGGTTTAGGGTTATTTAGTTTAGGGTTGATTAAGGGTTTATTTAGGGAGGTTTATGTTGGGTTGGTTTATGGTTGGTTTAGGTAATTTAGGACTGTTTATGGCTATTTATGGTGATTTAGGGTTGGTTTATGGTCGATTTAAAGTATGTTTAGGGTTGGATTAAGGTATATGCAGCGATAAGGTGTGCATACATAGATAGATAGATAGATAGATAGATAGACAGACAGACAGGATAGGATAGGATAGGATAGGATAGGATAGGATAGGATACGATAGGATAAGATAAGATTAGATCAGATCAGATCAGATTAGATTAGATCAGATTAGATTAGATTAGATTAAGATTAGATAAGATAAAATTAGATAAGATAAGATAAGATTAGATAGATAGATAGATAGATACATTAATTGATTGATTGATTGATAGATAGATACATTGATTGATTGGTTGATAGATAGGTTGATAGATTAGATAGATTAGATAGATTAGAAAGATTAGATCGATTAGATCGATTATATAGATTAGATAGATTAGATAGATTAGATAGACTAGATAGATTAGATAGATTAGATAGATTAGATAGATTAGAAAGATTAGATCGATTAGATCGATTAGATCGATTAGATCGATTAGATAGATAAGACAGTTAAGACAGATAAGATAGATTAGATAGATTAGATTGATTAGATAGATTAGATAGATTAGATAGATTAGATAGATAAGATAGATAAGATAGATAAGATAGATAAGTTTAGGTTAGGATAGATGAAATCAGATGAGATTAGATTAGATTTGGCTAAATAGATAAAATAGATAGATTAAATAGATAGATTAAACAGACAGATTAAATAGACAGATTAAATAGACAGATTAAATAGACAGATTAAACGGACAGATTAAATAGACAGATTGAATAGATAGATTAAATAGATAGATTAATAGATACGTTAGATAGATTAGATAGATTAGATAGATTAGATTAGATAGATTAGATATATTAGATAGATTAGATCGATTAGATCGATTATATAGATTAGATAGATTAGATCGATTAGATAGATTAGATAGATTAGAAAGATAAGATAGATAAGATAATAAAACAGATAAGATAATAAAACAAGATAAAATGAGATAAGATCAGATAAGATAAGATCAGATTAGTTTAGTTTAGATTAGGTTAGATTAGATAGATAGATAGGTAAAGCATGGTGAAGCCACAAAAGCCGCACACCCACAAAAGCCACAAAAGCCACAAAGCCAGGCAGGAAAACAAAAAAAAAAACGAAAAACATAGCCCTCCGTAGTAAATACGAGGATCTAGTGGAGCATGTAAGGGCACACAATCGGTAGATCATACATTCATGTTCGGCTGTAATATGCGAGGGCATCTATTGCAGTATGCTATGAATATCTAGGCATGCTCTATGAAGTAGCTAGGTGGGTATTATACGGGTAGTATTAGGTAGTAGACGAGCCACATACAGGTACACAATAACATAACGCAGGATGCACGTAAGAAAACGAGGAGTGTAGAAGTGCAATTGGTTGTAGGAATGCAGGTTCACCACACGGAGTGGACTGATAGTATACATGTAGCAGGAAGCATCAAAGTCATAGCGGTAGGTGGACCAGGTAGACATAAGAATATCCACACTGCGGTACAGGGCGACAGTTGGTCCCCATGGGTCCTCGAGTCATTGTTGTTCATCACTTCCTTGGCCGGCTCTATTTGCGCGTGGCTTGCAGTATCCCCTGCTTTCCTGGCAGTTTTTGTATTACAGGAGCCAAGGCAGAAAGTCAAGGAAGAAAGCTCACAAACGACGAGAACCGGATAGAATCAAACGATTTCAGAGTCGCAAAGTAACGATCGCGGAGGGACTCTGCAGGGAACTGCAAGGCCAATTCATCTTGGGGTATATAGTTTAGTCTGTTTAGTCATGGATTGCTGACCTGTCGGGCACATACTCCAGGAAGGTCTCTTTGACCATCAGCTGAAACTTCTTTACTTCTTCGTCCTGGCACCGTGCCTTTGGGCATTTCGAATTGCAAAGGGTGATGGCTGTGATTGGTGGGACATTCCCATCTCAAAAGCTGCATTGTCTGTGTTAAATATCTTAAATACTGTTGAACGGGCTACAGAGTCAGTGAAAAATTGCTCAATCCGTTTGACCCCCATGCCTCTGCAAATCGCATCTGTTCCCTTGCATGTTTCTCTTGCAAGACCATCCTGCATATCACAATGCCGCGGGAGACACGTTGACAGAGCAAACATGAGCAAACGATTATATTGGAATCATGTAGTGACGGTAATGGTAAATGGCGCCGATAATAGTGCTAATACTGATAGCCATGGCGCTAATCACGGCAATAGCAGCAACGTAGTAGTGCCAACGATTCTAAGACAAAGAAAATGAACATGTCTGTATTATTGATGCAGTTGACTTTCAGTGATTCGGCAGTTCAAAATGTAGCTGAGCGAAAGAAGGTCAGAGTCATGGAAGGATGTGAGGGCAACCGGTGCGGCCGAAGTGCTGCACACTGTGACACTGCACACGAACAAAATGAATTGAACTTCGAAGTGCCACTAAACAAACTGATGTAAAGTGGAATGTAACCGATACTCTAAGAAAATGACAACTGATAGCAACAGGCCTGTCTTAAACTCCACCTTCACTATAGGATAACCACCCAAAACTCAAACGACGGAGCCAGCAAACAAGTGACCATTGTGCTAGCTGAAGGAACCAATTGACTAGGTGCCATTATCATCTCTGATCATCCATTTATGTACTAATCGTATCTAATTGTCGCCTGTGAATCAGACCCACAATTGACGCCACCAAATCAGCACGACTTCAGCGCCTGTCTTGACAAGGCCCCGAAAACAGGCGACAAGTTCCCGTGTCCCATCCAGGAGCCAAAGGCTGCAAAAAAGGCATGGTTTTCACTGTGTCAAAACATGACAAAACTACTCCAAGATCTCGCAAATGCAATCTATACTTCCGCTATGCGTTCAAGATATCTCAGGATAATCTTGAGAAATCGAACATGTATAATATCTGTGTATATGCATGCGTATGCGCATGATATATTATTTTTGTTAATGCATGTCAATGTATTATCCGCATATGGATATATAGTAGATATAATTATTTTATATTATACAATATGTAGATAGTATTCTCATTTATACGCGCGTGTAGCGTAGAAACCCTCCGGGTGGACGTGTCCTGACAATGGCACACACAGGACGCCAAGCCCCTTTGTGACGCTCTGCCACGCGATGACACACAGCACCGATGTTGCCGCGACCGGTGTGAAATAGCAAACACCGGCAAAAGAGCAAGACTATTCAGGATGCACAGGTGCTATATGATGTTGTATGATGCGATATGGGGCTATATGGTGCTATATAAAGCAGCCTTTTGGCTAGGCCCGTACTGAGATGAGCATTTAATTTCAAGTCACGATGGGGCAAAACTAGCGTTATAGGATTGTTGACAAGAAGAAAACGCATTGGAAGTGGAATCCAGTGGAACAGCAGGAAGTGACTTGATACGAAGCAAACAGGCCATGTGTCACTGCAATTCACTACAAGGAACGACACAGGTGGGACAGCCACCTGCATTTTCCTGACCATGTTTGCAACAAGTCCAAACATACGACAACAGGTAATGACGCCCATATTATGTCCAGTTTCGAAATATATATACGAATGTGTATTATATATATATATATGTGTGTGTGTGGAAAACAACCGCTGCACGATGAAACATGGATATACATTGAATATGACACTATGATCTGATACATAGTGATCATATGTGATCATCATGATATGACATGTGATGGATTGTGATGGTCTGATATGCTGTTGCATATGGATGTATCTATGGCAGTATGTGGCACGACCGGCCGATTTGGATATTTTGGATCCACTTCCGCCACTTGTTCTCTCCAAATCCGACAATCGGCACCAAATCCCCTGCAGCCCAGCCTTGCTGTGTAAATCTATGCTCAATACAGGTCTCAACGGGTGACCCGATTTCAACGGAGGAAATTTCACGAAGGAAACACTTCACTTCTGTCTTCTTGGGTGCTTTAAAGGATGCGCAGTGAGTTTCAGCGAGTTATCATCCCAAAAAGGGCAAAACTTGGCAAAGAAACGACGTGTCTCACCGCTGTCGATGTGAAGCACCCGCTGAGATCTGATTGCAAAGTGCGTCAAAGTGCATTGTTCCGGGAGGGTTCGCGCTGCCCCTGTAGGTGTGAGACTTGTGTGACACTTGGCTTGAGACTTGTGCCGTGGTGTGACGGGCTTCGTGTGTCACGTCGTCACTGTCGTCACTGTCGTCACGCCCCAGGTATCAGCGCGAGGCTTTACAAACTGCTGAAGGTGCCGGCATATCCGAACATCAGCGATCTTGCAGCAGTGGACCCCAGAAGATGCACCGAATTTTGTCCTGGAAGTAACGGAAACCTGATGGAAACCTGACGGAAACCTGACGGAAATATGGAAACATATGGAAACATATGGAAACATATGGAAACATATGGAAAGAATTCAACGCATGTCAAGCCTTTTTCTCATCTCTGTGACGTAGCCAATCGACATAGAGCCACCTCGGCTTTCTGTCTTGCGGTTACTTCGGGGAGCTGCCGCCGTGGCGGTCTGAGGTGTTTTTGTGCCACGTGACGTTGGCAGGTCTTTTTCAAAAATTCGCTGGAGCAGCTGGCTGGAGATGCACAGCAAAGTGGACATCTTTCCGAATCTTTCAAATAATTACCCTGACTGCCCAGCGTGAGGATCCAATGGGACATTATGGATCATTGGGCATTATGGGAGATTAATTATTGGGAGATTCATTTACCCAAACACCATCCAACACCCATACGTGATGAAATCTGAAGTAATTACATGCAATTCATCATGCAATTACCCTCTGGTAAACTAACATAACTATGGAAATTCACCATTTTTGATGGGTAAATCAACATAAATCAACTATTTCTATGGTTTACCAGAGGGTATCCTGATATGGTCATTTTTTGTTGGTATCCCAGAAGGTGCCCTGATGTGCCACACAGGGCCAGCCACGTCCGAGCGTTTTTTGGACGCTAGGGCAAGCCGCTGTCCTCCTCACCGTCAGGTGCCAGCTCGCGGGTGCCAGCTCACGGGACAGTCCATCGTTGTTACCGCTTTTCTTAGCCGAAAATGACTAGACATGGCTAAGCAGCCTGATGACCCATCAGCTCCACATGTTCAATAATGTTCATATCATGTTCTCTGGGTCAAATGGGGTTAGATACGGAGTGGGGTGCCATATCCGATCACGTATGGGTCACATAAGTTCGCTGTGGCGCTCAGGGGTAGAAGAGATTTCACTTGCTCCGTCAACTGTGGAATCATCATGGATCCATATGGAGCCATATAGAGCCACATGAGGAGCCGTATGGAGTCACCAGCACAGCGGATATTGGAACTTAGCTCCCGTCGCCCTCAGGTCGAGCGCCCGCCTTTGGCCAAGGTCTTGTGCAACTTCTTCCTCCGTTGCAGTTCACCTGCGAAACATTGCAAGCGAAATCCACAAAATCCATAGACGGGGAACGGTCCGAGTCATGCAACAAAAAGCAGCATCAAAGTATCATCAAAGGATACCTAATCGCTCGACCCTGAAAATGCGCAATGTGGGGCAAAGCCCGGTGATGACCAAATGACCAGTGTTGATCCTTAGAACATGTTACAACTTCAACTGCCTAGCTCGTGGAGCTTCAAGATTTTGACGCCTTCTGGGCAGAGATGGCAATGGAGGCACTTGGCCCCATTATGGCAACTGCCAGGCTTCCAAAACCTGCCAGGTGACGCTGATACTATGTGATACCATGCCGTACCATGCCACGCCCATCTGCCCATCTGCGCCGGCTAGGGCTCCCGGGCCATGCGCATGGTTTGCACCGATGTGGATGCCATAAGGAGCCCACAGACGGCATCTGAGAGGCTCCTGGAATCAGGCGGATCAATGCCGTGTCAGTTTGACATAAACGCCGCAAATGGGTTTGAGCTCACTATGCTCACTTTGCGCGAGGCACTATGACGGTTCCAGCACAAGCTGTGGGGGGCATGGGCAGGACATTCACAGCTATCCAGTGCTTTTCCATGCTCTTCCTCTTTCTAGACTGATGTTTGGCAAGATGATTGAGGCGCCATCACCTTTTCAAGTCCCCGACATCAACCCCCAAAAGCACAATAACCATGGTGCCAACTCAAACTGAACCGAACAACATCGAACAACATCGAACAACCTTACGATATCGTACAATAGCTTTACAGCCCGCAGCCGGTCCTTCGTGGAGTGCCGGTGCGCTCTTGCAGCGAATTATTCGCAGATCATCAGCCTGGTGGGCGGAACTGCAAGGATCAAAGAAATATCATTTCTGAATCAGGTTCAAACTAAGCAAAAAAAAACAAAGCTATAAATTGGCCACAGGCGTGAAATAATTGAAAACTGGGCAAAAGAAACATGATTTTTGCATCTTGAAACCGTTGAAACATGGCAAATCTGGCAAGACATGGGACCATATGGGACCCACATGGCCAAGATATGCCAAGATATGCCAAGATGCTTGGACAAATTCCAGGAAGGTGCTCTTGACGATTAGCTTGAAGCGCTGAGAGGGCTCTTCGTCTTCTGACCTCGCCAGAAGCTGCCAGAGGCCCACAATTTGAAGCTTGGGTGAGGCAATGAGTTGCTGCAACTTGAGCTGTTTTTCTGCCTTAGCTTTCCTAGTTTCCTAGAGGTTGTCCCAAAATTGAAACCTTTGGACAACCAGGGAATGAGGCTGAACCAGCAAACGGATTCTACGCGTCTGGCAGCAACAAAATGCCGGTGGGTTTCCTATGCATGATGTCTGCATCAATGCCTCTGTCATTCGCATGGCTCATATGGCTACCTTTTGATCCATTTGTCCTCTCTGCTTTGCAGCTTCCCAAGTTGACCACGCCCTGCTAATGCTATACTGTAATATTCTGGGCACGTGACAAGGTCGACAAAGTGGAAGTGGTGCTGACGTCCGACTGGGCACGTGGCCGGCACTGCCACATGTGCGGAAACCGCAGCAAATGCAGTGATGGCAAAATCATGAAAGGAAGGTCGTTGGACATCATGGGAGCGCACGTCCATGACATCATGACATGTCCATCTCCAGTCTCGGTCCAAGGGGCTGCAGCATCAAGACCTTAGGCGCCCCGGGATCCATGATCCGGACACCGAAGCTGACAATGGCTATGGTGGCTATGGTCCTGGTTATGATTGCGAGCTTGGTGTTGCTAAGCCATTTCCATGGTTTCATCCATGAAAATAGCACGAGTCAACTGAGATTCATCCTCCAGGATGAAAAGTAGGAACCAATATGAACATGTTGAGACCATCAGTTGGTGCATCGTTGTGTCATATTGTGTCAGAAACCTACCATGATTGTCACTTTCAGCTGCGACAAATCAAAAGCGTTGGGACAAATTTTACAAATTTCTAGTGTCCCAGCCTCATCCAATTGATCAGCTGCTTGAACATTCAAAAATCCAACCAAAAACTCAGGAGGCTTTGATGATCACATATGATTCTGTCACAGATTATGTTACAATGCTGTCACAGTACGTTTCAGAACTCACCAGCAGCTAACTATATAACCATAATAAACGAACCAAAGTTAGCTGCTGGTTGATCCAAGTTGCAAGAGTGTTTCCAGGCCATGAACCCTGACAGTCCTGGGGTTTTTTCTGCCACTGAAATGTGCCGAAGCTGCGACAGAAACGGCACGTTTCCGAAACTGCACGACCGACGTCGGTCCTCGATTCATCTTCACTGGCGGCCAATGAAATCCCAAGCTGCAGGTGAAAACGGCCAAAATGGCTGCAGTCACAAGCCATGTCAATCATTGTCAATCACGTTCGGTGATAGATGTGATAGCTTGCCAAACAGTATTCTGGGAATGGTGGGGTTGGCAGAATCCAAGAATGCCAACAATTTCGTGAAGGCAAAAACACCTCCGCTTCATCACGTTCCCTGCTTGTTTTGACGCGTGGAAACTGGATAAACGGGTAAAAACCACTTGCTGGGTTTGAAAGTGGCGGGCTCCTCTATGCCGATCTCCCGATTGTTACCCACTCGCCTCCACTGTGGGATTTTCAAGCCAGCAAACAGTATGGCACTTCGGGCTCTGGAAACCCACATCAACAGAATCTGAGAGGCAATGTAGCTCATTGGCCAAATATGTTATCATCTGTTGTCATGTGTTTTCATCTGCTGTCATCTGTTGTCATCTGTTACCATCTATTGTCACCAGCTGTCATCTGCTGTCATATGTTTCATCATGTTTCATGATGATTAATCATGTTCCAGGTAATCACTCGTCAGGCAACATCAAGCAGTACCTGGACAAATCAGCTTACAACATGTTAGATCATATTTCATCATGTTTCAGGCATTACATACATCATGATTCAATACACACATACACACACACACACACCAGTAGTACCGCACAAGGCGGTGGCGGAAGTTTCAAAAATAGGAGACCTATAGGAAGGGTTGGTTGTTGTGACTCACGGATGGCAGAGCGAATCCACTGATGGACCGAAAGGTGGTTGGAGCTGTGTTTTCTGGAGTGGTTGCAAGGGTTGCAGTGGTCACCTCACCACAACTGCTGGGCGTAGTGTGGTGTATTGCAGCTGTAGTTGTAGGTGCAGTTGTAGTTTTAGCGTCGTGGAGTTACTTGTAGTTGTAATGTCGTGTAATTAGTGTAGTGTAGTTGCAGTTGCAGTTGTAGTTGTGGTGTGGTGTAATTAGCGTAGTGCATTGTAGTGTACTGTGGTGTTATGTGCTGCGTGGTATAGTGTAGCGTAGTCTAGTGCATTCTGTTGTAAAATAGTGTAGTTGTATTTGTAGTGTAGCGTCGCGTAGTGCAATGAAGTGGTAGTTCCAGTTGTATTGTAATGTAATGTAATTAGTGTAGCGTAGTGTTGTGTAACGTAGTGTAGTTGTAGTCGCATTTGCATTTGTAGCTGTAATGTGCTGCTGTTTAATTAGTGTATGTAGTGTAACGCAGTGTAGATGTAATTGTAGTTGTAGCTGCGGTGGTAGTGGTGGTAGTGGTAGTGGTAGTGGTAGTGGTAGTAGTAGTAGTAGTAGTAGCAGTAGCAGTAGCAGTAGCAGTAGCAGTAGTAGTAGTAGTAGTAGTATGTTGTAGTAGTAGTAGTAGTAGTAGTAGTATGTAGTAGTAGTAGTAGTAGTAGTAGTAGGAGTAGTAGTAGTAGTAGTAGCAGCAGCAGCAGTACCACTTGCTGTTGTAGTTGCTGTTGTAGTTGCTGTTGCTGTTGCAGTTGCTGTTGTAGTTGCTGTTGTAGTTGCTGTTGTAGTTGCTGTTGTAGTTGCTGTTGTAGTTGCTGTTGTAGTTGTAGTAGTTGTAGTAGCTGTAGTAGCTGTAGTAGTTGTAGTAGTTGTAGTAGTGGTAGTAGTAGTAGCAGCAGTACTAGTAGTAGTAGCAGTTGCTGTTGTAGTTGCTGTTGTAGTTGCTGCTGTAGTGTAATTAGTGCGGTGTAGCGTAGTGTATTGTAGCGTAATTAGATGTAATTAGTGTAGCGTAGTGTAGTGTAATCAGTGTTGTGTAATGTAGCGTAATATATTTGCACTTGTAGTTGTAGTAGTGTAGTGGTACTTGTAGTTGTAGTTGCAGTTGTAGTTGTCTATCTATCTATCTATCTATCTGTCTATCTGCAAGCTTCAAGACGAAGCTATTCTGCGAGACTTCCTCAGTTTTTGAACTTGACAACACCAAAAACGCAGCAATTCTGCGTGACTTCCTCATTTTTCAAAGTTGACAACATCAAAAGCGAACCAAATTCTGCGAGACTTCCTCATTTTTCGAAGTTGGCAACATCAAAAACGAAGCAATTCTGCGAGACTTCCTTCAAGAATGGAAAGTTGAGTGCAGAGCGGACGGCCTCGTACCAATGCGTTTTCCGATTTTTCCACTCCACCTGTCTAAAAAGTGATGCCAAAGTGCTGCACCTGTCACTCAAAACCATCTCAGCAAACCTGAAGATCTGATGCTCCAAAATGCAACCCCTCTCAGGAAATCAGCGCCCTCACCTCCTAACATCTCTGATGAACATGTCTCTTGTATTGCGTTTGCCAAGGAAAATGTATCTTTGCAGATCCTCTTCAAATGCCCCACGCCTGCCATCGCTTTTGGAAATGCTACAAAATACAAAACCTCACGTTTTGCTCGCTTTTGGCAGGGTGGAGAATCTCTGCGCCTGCCACACAAAACGACGCTTCAACGTCCAAAAGTGGCGCGAACATGTGGTGCCTTGTACATTTTGACTTCGACATGTGCTTCGCAACACAACGGCGTACACTTTTTGAACATCTCAACTTCCAAAAGTGTTATGGACGTGGTGTGTTTTGCACGTTTTGACTTCCAAATGTGCTTCGCGCCACAACGGCGTCCACTTTTTCGACATCTCAACTTGGAAGGTGTGCTTCGCGCCACAACAGCGTGCAACTTTTCATCTCTCATCTGACCACATGGCTCCGCACCCGTCGCTTTAGCGAGCCTACTTTTCGACCCTCCGGAGCCACAAATCATTGGAAAAACACAGCGTTTCGCGACTGTCCTACCTTTTCGCGCACCTGGATCTTCTTTCTTCGGAGACTTTCTCTTTTTGATCTTCTTTCTTCTTCTCTTCTTCTCTTCTCTTCTCTGACTCTTCTCATCTCTTCTTTTCATCTGTCCATATTGTCGGATGTTTGACTTCTATACTTCCTTCGATAAATCTATGTATATATAAATATATGTTAAAACAAATATCACTATATATATATTGTATATGTACATACAAATAATGATATATACATATATATATATACATACATACATACAAAAATACATATGTATATATATATATACATACATACAAAAATACATATGTATATATATATATACATAGGTGCATACAAAAACACACACATGTGTATATATATACATATGCACATACAAAAATACATCTATATTTTTACATATATATATATAAATATATGCACATATATAAATATGAATATACATATACATATATATATACATATGTATGCATATATATATATATTTATATCAATAAATAAATTTTCATGTTCATATCAATACATGTATATATATATACATATCAATACATGTATATATATATACATACCAATATATATATATTTACATATATAGAATAAATACATACATATCAATAAATAGATAAATTAAGAAACAAATAAACAAATAGATAAAGATATATTATCATCATTATAACATCTTCCAACCGTTGTAAAAATCTGCGGTTCCCAGAGTTGACGCCCCTCGGGAGCGGAGATTATCGGAGTCTGGCCACAGCAAAGGCGAAGCTTGTCTTTCGACTGCAGACTGCAGTCGGTTGATGCCCAGAGTTGTGGGGTAGCTATGGGTAGCTCAACATAGCTCGAAGTTAGCAGTGACATTCTTGTGAGTGATTCGTTTTGGTAGCGCCGAAAACTACCTATAATAAAAACGGGTCAACTTTGATGAACCATTGCAGCGAAAATGCACCACCCCACGCATCAATGCAGGAAACTCCCTGAAACATCACCAAACAATGACAAAATCATTGGTCGGAGCAACAAACAGACTTCAATGTACTATATATACTTCACATTTGAATCTTGGGGGCATCCTCAATTTTCTCAATTCAAATGTGTTCCTATCTTTTCCTGCAACAGTTTCATGGCAAGCCTCCGTCATCTCTGGACACTAAAAATTGCACAGCGCAATGGTGGCATGAGGCGCCCCATCCAGTCACCACATCCAGTCACCACAGGCTGATTGTTGCCAGGCTAATGACACCGGTATGACAACGGTTTCCATGTGTTGCCACGTTTAGGAGATTTGTGATGATCATTGTTGATCAAAATTGAAGATCCACCAGCTTTTTCTGTGGCAACTGGATTGCCCTGGGGTAGGTCACGAGTCACGATACTATAATGTCCTCCACAAGTCCCATTGGGTGCACCGCATGGTTCTGCAGAATCCTCAAGGACTCAGGTGGACGTCTTCTCGGCTTCTCGCCAATCGGTTATCTTTAAGCTTTGATTTGTGATACGTCACCGAACACGTTGCGTCCTCAAATTTACACAGCGAAGAGCTTCTGGCACATGGATCAACATGGATCGACCATCTAAGAACCAGTGTCACGACCTGTCACGACCTGTCGCAAGGTAGAAGTGCCATGAAATGCCTAATCTATCTTAATCTTCTCAGGCTGATACACGCTCTTACAGGTTTCAAGATGGTTCAGGGCAGCATCTGCTGACCGCAGAGCAGGACAGCAACACCGAACCACAGAGTGACGCATCTGGGGTGGGAGGTGCCGCTCCCGGCATGGCAGGTGTACCATGCGACCTCGCCCCCAGCGACCTGCTCTGAAGCGAAGCATGCAAAAACAACGTACACAATCGTACACGTGTGACACATACATACACAAACAAATCCAACAATCTCGGCTGTACGCCAATCTACCACAATCTACCTCAAGCTACCCTTCTACACTTCTATACTTCTAGGTATACACTTGCAGAAACTCCAGCACAGGTCGGGGGCAAGGAGAATTCAAGGAGTGCCTGAAGGTGCTGGCACTCACAAACGAAAGTGTCATGCTGATGGGTGTCCTGTACCATGAGGCCTTAACAAGCATCAACAATTTGAACAATCCATGAGCACATTTTCATATTATATATATATACATTAGTTGTGAGATGTAAAGCATAGATACTCAAAAGGTTCACTCTATCCAGGCTCACATCCGCATGGCTTTTTCTTCCCAAACTCTTCGTGCGGTCTCAACCTGCTCCTCGCAGGATAGTGCTTTGGAACGCTGTGCAGGTAGTCTCCTGCACAGCAGCACTGGTTGGATCCGTACACCCTGTTCCGCACTCCTGTAAACTCAGGAGGCTACACAGGTTGAATCTCTCCCAATGCACTTCATCCCAAAGCACTCAGAGAAACTCCACAACCCGGAGAAACGCGGGAAGTGGTAGAGACCAGATCTCGAAGGGGAAAAATGCAAAATGCGTGGTGAACCCATGGCTTTTGTGCCATGTTGCCTGGAGGCCTTCACGGCTGATCTCATCAGACCAGTTGGCCTTGCTAGGGATCCACTCCCAGAAAAACCAAGCCTTAAGCCCAAAAAGAGTAATATGAATCAACCGTGACATATGCTCTAAATCTGCATTGTCAGAACGACCTCGGATCAATGCCATCAACGCTGCCGTGTTGTCGATGAACCAGAGCCCTCGTCTGCCTCGAAATCTGGACGGCCGAGAAAACAAAGCATAGAGCACTTGCAGCAGCTCTAATTGGGCAATCTTCTTGTCACCAGGCTCCCATAGGCTGTACACCAATGGGGGAATGAGAGAAACAAATGCCTCTCTGTGTTGCCGGTGATGGTCATGCCATACCACCAAAAAGCCCCCAGTCCCCTGACCTGGGCTCTCCAATGCAGCATCCGACGCAGCAAGGAAGCGGAGCCCTGCATGTGGCCAGATCTCAATGTGGCGAGAGGGACGGGTGGTGATGACAGTACGTAGGTCAAAGCTCTGGCGCAACTCCTCAGTTAACTCTGCGGAGCGCTCCTGCTGTCTGCGCTTGATTGGGGCCAAGCCACCGCAGCCAATACGCCCCCACACGCCAAGCTCAAAGAAGTTGGCGATACCGTAGAGCTTGGCTGCCACCCCTGGTTGCAACTTGCCGGATTCCTCGGCAGTTTGCATGAGATGAAGCAGCTTGGTCTCGATGCGTTCACGGGCCCAAAACTGAACCAGACCCTTCAAATGGACTTGACTGAAGTCATGATCCAGGCCCAGGAAGGTGCCGGTACTCTGCATCTTCTGACATTTCTCCTCGGAAAACGGTGTACCCAAAAGGGTGTTGAGGGTCTGCAAAGCTCTCTGACCTGACCCTCGGCACGATTTGCGGTCTGTCAAATGAGCATCATCGAAATACAGACTGGTCAAACAAAAGGCAAATCGACGTGATAAAGCCTCCACAAAACGACTGTATCGATTGAAAGATGTGACCGCAAGAGGAAGACCAAATAGCAAACCTGTGTAAATCATAAACGCTGGTTGTTGCCATTCATGATGGAAGAAAGCCACAATGCAGCACAACGCCTCATCCCAACTCATAGGGCAAAAACGATAGGCATCCGGCCAATCCTCACCTCCAGACTCCCATTCTTCTGCCTCCCAGTTGGGTGACCTCCCAAAGGAGTAGGCATACTGCAGGTGTTGGGCCGGCCGCAACGCTGAGCAAAGGGTGAGCTTGTTCGCATCACTGGAACGCTCAGATTGCAAACCAACGTAGGCGTCGTCAATCACTCGTTGCTTCCCCGAGGATTGTGTGATGACGCATCGAGGGATCAACCGGTAGGGTTCCGCACCCAGACAACGCTGCAGTTCCTCTGCAGTCATGGGCAATCCACAAAAACCCTTCTCGGCATCTTTAAGGCTTTGCTGCAACAAAAACTCATCATCTGCACCTGGCTTGAGCCGAGCCAAAATGGTGTTGTTGTGGCTCTGCCAGTCCTGGAGTACCTCCTCTCTTGTCAAACGGGTGGCAACTTGTTCCGGAAAAATGCCATATGGCGGCGCGTACCCCACTGCTGGAAGCCCCATACACAGGCCTGCTGGCAGTGTCACGTCACCCCAATTGGCTACAAGAAGGAGAATTGCAGTGAAGCCGATGTCACGCTGCATTGTTGCCGTCCTGATGGCCTCAATCTGTTTGCGTCTCAAATGGGCCGTGATCGAGCTCCACCGTCTCTTCAGCTCAGATAAGATGCCCATGGCGCGCTCTCGCAACCTGCGCAGGTCAACTCCTGGCAGGCTAGAGAAAGATGCAGCAAACCTCAGGTCCTCGTCCAAAATAGGAAGCCCCTCAGTAGGCAACGGTTGCATGCTAAGCTGAAGGGCTTGCTCGAAATGCTGGTCTGGCTGAAGGTGAAAGGGCAGAAGAGGGGCCAGCGCCGCTCTGTGGTTGATCGCTCCCACCTGCTGACCTTCTGCCGTCCTCATCTTCTGCCGCACTGAAGGGGCTGCCAACACTGGGTTACAGCTGCCCTCCATGTCCAGCCCTTGTTGGTGGCGCCATCGCACAAACAGGTCAAGTGGGTGCTGGTTAACTAAGTCCTCCACAAAGGGGATGGCAACTCCCTCGAACCACTCGCCCGGGTACAGCTTCTTGAACGCTAACGCCAAGGACTCCTGCAGAATGTAAAATGGCCCAAAGGGGATGCCTGTAGCCTGCGCTACACTTGACAGGAGGACACGTCGGGTAACTCCCTGGTGACTCCTGCCAGAATGACCTTGGACTACCTGTGGGGCACTCCGCTGGCCTTGCTCACTCAAACGGTCAAAAATCAACCCGGCTAGGAGGTCGGCCTCACAAGTTTGGGCTGCAGGGCAATCACAGACCAGCACTGATCCCTCGAGCTCATCCAACTCGCACCATGAGTGTCTCCCTGATGTACTGGACGTAGTAGGGAACCCAGTCTTGAGGGGTGCAATTCACGCCCACCTGCCATGGAGACTTCCACTTGGTGGTCGGTAGGCGGTGGGTATGACTTCCAAGCCCCACATACACATGACCGGGGGGAAGTGCACCCTGTTGCAAAACATCTTCAACACATGCTCGCGTGGGCACCCTAGCCGCTTCAGCTGTATCCAAAGGCCTCAAACCCAGGCTAATGGCCAGTGGGGTCATAGCCCACTCACGAAGTGCTCTGGGATCGAGGTCAAGCCAATGGTCCCGATGCCCGGTACAACTCGGCGATGGGGACCTCGGCACATAGAGCTTGGCGTGTCCAACACGCACTGCCCACCACGAAGCTGCCGTGGCAATTGCAAAACAGAGCTCTGCTGTATACTCGGACTCCTCAGCTGAAGGAAAATGGCGCTTACCATCCTGCACCCAAGGTTCCCATTCCTGGGGATCATGAAAATGGTTGCAGTCAGCTCGAGGCCATTGAGCGATCTCTGCAATGTTGTGGCGCAGCCGCTGCAGCTTCGATCTGGCGCCACCAAAGCAGCAGGCTGAGTACCGCTGATCGGACCAGCGACCGCTCTCCCACATCGCTACGCTGTTGTATGGGTTCTCGCGGACTGATCCACCACCCCTGTCCACCAACTGATCGATCTCGGATAGCACAAAGCTAGCAGCCGCATTATCTTGCTCCACCCGTGTCTGCTGAGAACCTGTCAACTCAGGTAGACCCAGCGGGTGCTGCTCAGATCGCAACGGCCGAGGTGGTGGGCGTCCATCACCAAAATCCCGCGGAATTTCCCTCGCGCGGCTCTTGGTGGAGCAATCCAAAGCTGCTGCGATGAAGCATACAGACTGCAATTGCTCATGCAACGATTGCTGCCTGAGACTGTTGGATAGGTCATGACTCCTATCCAACATCCAGTCCACTGAAATGGTCTCCCAACCACAAAAGATGAAGGCCTTGGACAGAGGTGTATTAGGCCCCGCATAAAGGTCCGCCATCCGTGGCAGCTGACAGTCGACTCTGTCTACGGGTCTTGCCTCATCCTGCCCAGCAGAAGTGCCCGCCTCTCCCGCTGGGCCCCGTCATGGCGAAATCTTCGCCCGACATTGGATAGCTCCATGCCCCGGCATACCGCAAATGCGTTCACCACGAACCACGATACCACACTTGTGCTGGCCTTGGGGGCAAGAGCTTTTGGGGTTCTTGCACTGTCCATGTTGAAAAGCCTGGCAAATCTTGGAGCCATCACGCATCACCTTGGCCACCTTCTTGCCACTGACTGGCTTGCCCAAAGCAAACTGGGATGGTGGCTGGACTGCTGCCGCAGTTACTGTGGTGGGCTTGCTCGCCTCTGCCTTGGGTGCTCCGGGCACCGCATGTGGTACCCAATGGGCATCACGTGCCACACTGGTCTCCTTGATGACCTCCCCCAAGGACTTGGATGATTCCCGAAATTTGGCAACCCAATCGGAGCGATCCTCAAGGTCACGGGCTTCGAGCCAGGCTAACCTCTGTGACAACGGCAGTGCACTTGACTGACGCTTCGCTCTGTAGAAATATTGCATGACGACATCCAGCGGCACCTCCACAAAGGATGTTGAGTCAGCACCGAGGGTCTTTTCCGCCGAGGCATCCCGCACATTAGCCCTGGGGGTCACTCCCGCCATGGCATATGCGACCAGCAAAGTGAGAAGACGATCCAGATAGTTCTCCCAGTCATGGGGGATCTTGTCCTCGTCCTCAGCCTCCTCGGTATAGAGCCCTTCCGCCAGCTTGCGCTTCTTCTGAGTCGTGTGGAGCTGGTACTGCAAAGTGCGAACCTTCCACAAATTGTATACGCACAGCATCCTCTTGGATAGCTCCCTGCTGATCCGAGAGAGCGTGGCATCAGCTGGATGGATTTCTGGTGGGAACCTCATCCGATACCGAACCCAGAAGTTGGATTTGACATCACGCAACTCTGTGTCAGCCAACATAGTATCAAGATCACTGACACTGATCTTGGACCTGTCCTGGTCCTGGTTCTTGTAGTACAGGGTCACGGCAGTCCAAGCTCTGCGCAACCTAGAGCCCTGAATCAACCGATCATCACCGAGTTGCAACTTGGCCAAGAACGTGTCAACTTTCGACTCATCCTCAAAGAGGAACCGAAACTCCTCCAGGTTCTGAATCTTGGTGGCCAACAACGCCTTGGTCACAACGGGGTCCAACGAAAAATTTAGCCCTAAAGACTCCATGGTTTCCTGAATGGTGGTACTCTCCACCGGAACCAATCGAACACTAGTCATTTTCTCAAGGTAACTCCTTGTATGACTTGAACATTCAAAGCTGCTCACCCCCAAACATGCCTCCCGCATGCTGCACATCACCTGCCATCCAGGGACAGAAGGAGGTGACGGGGGGGGTAAGACAAGAACTCCCCTGTTCCTCAGGGGTACGACAGACTGTATCCTAGTCTCTATCCCCGGCACACATCATGTAGCTTGTCCTCACAGATACCTGTGTAAGCTACCTCATGACCTACCGGTAAGACTAGTTATCACAGCCTATCATGACTCCATCCTCCCGGATGTTGATAGGGCCCTTTTCCACGCAGAAGTCAAGCTCTCAAATGGTTCAAATGCATGTTAGCCTACGGGCAAGCTATGGACCACATTGATCAGCTTACCAAAATCGGCCCTGTGCGTCTCTTATTCAAATGAATTCTGGTGCGCCACTCCTGACAAGGTCAGCGTGGATGCCAGCTCGCTGCTGCTCGCACCAAACAACCATCACAAAAAGCGCGGCCCCAAGCCATAGCCTCCCTCATGTCCTGCGTCGTCATTGGCTTCACCAAGCGGATTGCACGCTCGGCAGATTGCTTGTGGGAGCAGAGGGTCTGGCCGTTGTTGAGCTCCAGATGAACCTTTGAACGAAGCGTCGCAATGTAGCCGCAGGGCTCTGGGAACGGGTTCCTGAGGGAGCTGGTCCTGAGAGTCGTGTCCACCCACGACCTCATACCCGCCTCATTGATGATCCCCGGGATGTCCAACGAGCGCCTGCAGCTCTTCACGTAGGCCACTGCAACATCCCAGCTCTCCTGGGCTAGCAGCGCACGGAACGCACAGCCCCCAATACCTGCTCGGTGGCGCCCTGATAGGCAATGGATCAGGGCCGATTCGCCTGCATACATCGTATTACGCAGCAAAGGCCAGACTTCTTCGAAGTCCCTGTTCCTGGAACCACCATGGGCCACACACAGGTGTTTCAAGAGGGCATCTGTGAGCACCACTCCTCCTCTGGATGATGGGGCTTCGGCCATGCACGCAATCTGAAGGGTAACTCCCTTTGGAAAGCGGTTTGCCGTGTTCTTGGTTGGAATTCCACTCAGCCACAGCTTGCCCCCTGCCCTATTCTGATAAATAAGGCTCGGGCTCTCCGCCGTCTTGCCATGGACTGTCGCCAACCTGTCGAACTTCTGGTCGGGCCCTCGAGTATCCAGTGCCTCTGGGATCGGAAGGTCCTCCTCCTCGACTTCGACTTCTTCCTCTTCCGAACTGGTCTCCAGGGCTGGCAATGGCGCTGGAGGTGGAGCTGGGGCTGCTTTGGCCTTCTTCGCTGCCGGTGCCTTAGACGGCGGCCCTTGTGGGGACCGTGGGCGCCTCACTGACGCCTTAGGAGGGGCAGCTGGCTCCGGAGGTCGCTCCTCCGTGGATTTGCTAGTAGGCTTGGCCTTAGCAGATCCCGAACCAGGCCCTTCGCCAGCCATCTCCTCCACCTTGATGAACTTCTTGTCGTGGCATTCACATGCCGGATGGCCTCCACCGCAAACTCGTCCAGCTTTGCGCAGAATGGCGCATGCATGGCGACCAGGGCACGCTTCCTTCTCCAAGGGGCAAGACCTTGTCTGAAAAGCTCCACAAATGGGTGCTCCATTCTTCATGAATGCGCTCAGCACCTTCCCATTGAGAGATGCCGGCATCGCAGACAGGCCACCCTTGGCTTGTGCCTCTTCTCGTTTGGCCGCAGCCTTGAGCTTGAGAGCCTCCGACAGCTGAAAACGCGCCTGCATCTCAGCCTTTGTCAAAGGAGCTGCCCAAATGACCCTGGATTCCTGCTTCAGCACCTTGTCCACGTTCTGGCGTGCATACTCCAGGGCCTCAGCGTAGGTCTCCGTGGGGATGGTCTCCCATGACTCATGGGCAAGCAGCTTCTCCATAGCCAGCCTCACAATGTGCTTGGTCCTCAGCGAAGACTCATACCTGGCTGCACTGTAGTGCATAGGCATTGTCGCCTCCTTCGGGATCTGGGAACGATCTGCCCAGTCCCCCAATGAGCATAGCTCGAGAGGCGTCAGCTTCATCAAAGTGCCCACTGTAGGTGCTGCTCGTCGCCAGGAGTAGGAAGACAAATCCTCTGTATTCTGGACCAAGTGCTCAAAGACCTCACGATTGAGCTCGTTGACGAACTTCAATGTGTATGCGGTGCCCTCCGCATCAAAGCATAACCCTGAAGCGGCTTGCTTAGCCTTATCCAGACTGCTGTAGTCCCTGAACAAGGCCGAGCCCCAAGCCCATCCATTGACGAATGTAGCCGGAATGCTGAAGGAGAACCCGCCCCTGTTGGCCTTCTGCTTCCCCTTCGTGCAGTAGCCATGAAAGGAGCTGGGGGTCACTTTGACTGGCCTGGCACGCATGATGTGCTGGTATCTCAGGACACCAAAGGTAACCAGCCAGCTGGACAGCAAGCCCCTCCAACGCGGGTCCCCTGCTTCGTACAACGATTGAATCTTCTCTTCAAGCGCTGCAATCATTGGGGGCTCAACTGCAACAGCCTGTTCTGGGTTTGCCTGTTTGGGTGGATTCTTACGAGCTGGGACTGGTACATCACTGAAGTCCCATTGCAACCGGCCATGTTTGGAGAACCACTTCAAGGAGTGAAAGGCTCGGTAAGGCCCCGACGTGCCGTTCTGCAAGAAGCCATAGAGGTCCAATGCATCCGGCGGGAACAAGCGGTCCTTCTGCTCCATGTAGGCCCGCAACTCAGCCCAGGACTTCAGGGCATTCACCACCGTCGCTCCTTCGGCCTCTGTGACCTTCCGCTTAGACAAAGTATCCAGAGCGTCTTGCCACTGAGCGTACCTCTCCGGGGTCAACTCCCCTTGAGGACGCATGACCTTGGCTTGAGAAAAGGCCTTCCTCAATGCCGCAGCTCGCAGCAGCACCGTCTCTGGTTGGTCTGGGCCTGGCCGGACTCGAAGAGCTTGGACCATCTTGCTCTTCTTCATCATGGACGCCTTGGGCGCAGGCCATGTCGTTGGCCGATCTCTGGAGCCCGAGCTCTCAGCCACGGCAGCCGCTTGAGGGATGAGGTCAGCTTCGGCAGTTTTGGAGCGCGCTTGCAACCACGCATCTGCCACATGGTGTCCTCCATGTGCCACTGCGCTGTCATAGGATGCAAACGCATAGGCGAAGTCAGTCTCATCATGTAGTCCCCATTGAGCTCGCCACTGTTCAACACGGGTGGATGCCACCCTCTCCATCGCCGTCTCTGCACAAGGTGGAGCCTCACCAGCAGCCTGCACCGCATAGGCTCCTGGGTGGTATGCCATGGCGACGCCTGACACCACCGCCGCCAAGGTTCGGAGCGTACGGGCTGGGCCTGAAACTGCAGACCACACCTCAGTATCATCAGGTAACAAACAAACATCACTAGGCCGCAGCTGCTGCAGATGGGTCTCGACGCAAGACGGGGTGACATCCTGGACACTGGGAGGGTGGACAGGTACTGCACACAGAGCAGAAGCATCGCTCACAGAGCTCAGGTGTCGGCAGTCCACAAGCCTTGCAAGGTGGCAAGGGTTCCTCCCCAGCCTCCATGGCACCAAGCCAACCCCATAACGACCGAACTGCTCTGGCCCGTGGTGCTCTCCACGCAACCAGGTCAGCCGGGATGGGCACCAGGGATGGGTCCCTCCATCCACGCTGTGGGGATTGCCAGGTCCTCCACACATCCCAAAGTTCGGTGAGGTCGACCATGCTATCGGCATTGTGCTCGATGAAGGCGACCAAACCAAAGATGTTGTCCGGCGCAAAGTCCCGAGCCGTCCAATGAGTCCGCAGCGGCTCGATGAGTAGCAAATCCAGCTTCGCCTCGCCCAGGCGATCATAGTAGGATTGCCACGCACGCCGCGGGTCACTCCCGGGCAGAGCCAAGACAGCTGAGCTGTTCCATGTGCCGATCCAAGGGAACTTGAATCCTCCCTGATACTCAGTACACCTCCTACAGTTTTCTTCCATACAAGGTGACCGTCTGAAAGGGGGAAGTCCCTGCACCCCCAACCCAATTGGATGTGGGGGGAAATGATCAATTTGGCACACAGAAGCCCACAACCGGGTGGCCTCTGCCACCAAGCCCTGCTGGAGTAGGCCCTCCACGTGCGTCTTGAACTCGTAGTAGGCCGCCGCATGAAGCAGCTCCACATCCGTGTGGGCAGCCTCATTCCAACCGGGCCGAACGACGATGGATCGAGGCCCTTGGCATCGAGGGGGTGACCTCCCACCTTCGAACCTCTGTACTCTAGGGTAACGCCCTAGTAGAGGAACGAGAAACCACTGAACCTAGGGTAACTCCCTAGAAGTGGCGTGGGTACCCCAGCAAAAAGAAAGAACGATGAAGCCAGTTTGGCTCAGACTTGAGCCAAAATGGATTCATCAGCTTACATACTCACCCTAATGATAATGCACACCCAGTGCCTGCCAAACACGATGCATACAGATAGATAGATAGATAGATAGATAGATACATACATATATAAATAAATAATATATATATATATATACATAATCCACCCGCTTGGAAAACACATCTCAATTGACTTAAAAAACAATGAATCCCGTTGTGGTCGGTGAACAAAGTGAAGCCCCGACATGAGCCACGGCAGCTACGACACTCGCACTCGGCTCTGGCCACTTGAATTTGATGCGTTGCGGTCATCATGCTAGCCCCGAGGTCGGGCTGCGCGCAAAAGGCAAGGCTTGTCCGATTACCTCAAACCGCAACACCAACTGGCCGTTTTTTGCCAGGGGGGCCAGCATATCTTGGCCGGCTTTGCACTCAAAAAGCTGAAAGGCTTGCGTGGCTAGAGAACACAAACTCGACGTAGGCCCGTGTACACTTATGAACAGTGGAACTTTGACATCATGGGAAGGAACTGGGAATGGAAGTCCCTGAGTGTCATTTCTCGAAGGACCACTAACCTACACCCGTTCTTATCATTTTTTCGCCAGCGAAAAACCCATGTGGAATTTCAGACTTTGGATGGTACGGCGCTAGAGCCTCTGGATCTAGCACACCACTTAGACTCTGCGTAGACTCTGTGGAATGGTACGCTTTGGTATTGTAATACTTGAGTAATCTTGTAACAGTATTGTATGGGCAATCCAGTTCCTGTTCTGCTGGATCGTTTCGAGACCTGTTTTTGATGTTTCTTGTTTCTTGTAGCATCGTGGTCCAACCTGTGTGTCTTGACATGGCATGGATTTGTGGCCTTCTATGAGCTGGTTCCCAAGCCAAAGTGGGGGGTGCGATTTGCAAAACCGCCGTAGCTCAAACCTGTCCGAGAACTACCAATATTCAGTACTGCTGTCAACACGGCACGCATGATAAAATCATAAAGGTCATATCGCACCCCCAGCGGATGGTCAAATTCTACCCAACAACGTTGGGTTCGACGAGCTTGACCCCGCGGCGGCTCTCGGCTCACAAAATTGCACTGGTCCAGGGCCCCCAGGGCTTATACCAATCCTAGCCAGGTGTGGAGATGTGCTGTGACACTGCACACTTGTGCAAGGTAGAGGCAAACTAACACACACCTTTGACATATCGCAGTCGAGAAACACGCTAGGCATGACAGGCAAGAGGACCGGCACAATGGAAACCGTCTGTGCTCCGCACGAGGTTCCTTGGTCCTGTCTCCTGGCGGAGCTATGCGGAGCTATGAGCAATGCCACCACGAGATACCCGGGAGGGCACGAGAGCACTGCTTCAGCTCATGCCATGCTATATGCAAATATATTAACATATAAATATATAGTATTATATAGTCAGCTATAAATGTATATAACTTGTTTTGAGCCTCTCAAGGGCGCCCTGCAAACACCCCAATGTCTGGCCTGTGCCATGTGAGAACAAGTACTACACTTGATCATAACCACCTGTACATGCCACATGAAATTCACTCCGGTCGCCTTTCGGAGGCAGCCGTTGGTCTAGCCCATGCAATCTTTGCATCGTTTCAACTCTACACAGGGTCGATCTTCTGCACCATGCTTCAAATGATTACATGTGGCTTCACGGTAGCACTTACCGCTACGCATCATGAAAACTCTGGGCGGAGCTTTGGTGTTGGCAAGCTGTTGCCTCAGAGACATGATCTCACGACCGCATTGGTCCTTCAGCTCTTGGAGCCTGTCGCAATAACACTCAGCTTTCAGCAGCTGCTTGAGGTCATCCATCTCCTCGCCCACAGGCTGTTGGAAAAGTGCCCGAGTATCTCGCTGACGCTTGTCACGTTCTTCTTTCTCCTTCTCCTTGCTCTGCAGGAAGGCAATGTATCGAGCCGATGAGGCCACCACCGACTTCTGTGTCTCGAAGTCTTCCATCAGCTTGTCAGTCATACTTCTCCTGCAAGGTCTCGTACCTTTCATATAGTACTTTTTGCGATCGGGGAGAAACTGCTGTTTCTGCTCGAATGTCTCGTCGAGCCGCAGAGCATATAGGTGTCGCGGTCCATCTTGCTGTCTTCCAGGTCTCGCTTGAATCCCGCCAAGTCTTGGAATCTTCCCAACTTTTCGATTCGGCCATCTTCTCTTCATACTTCTGTTTGAAGCCATCTGCCGCGTCTTCTTTGATCTTCACTGTCACCTGGAGCTCGTCGATCTCGATCTCCAGCTTCCGAACTCGCTTCCTGAGGGCGCGATAGTGCTGCGCCAGATCATCCTCGTCCACCTCCATCAGAACAGTCGGATCATCGTCGTCCATTGGATGACTTTCATCTTCAGGTTCTGCTTTCACCACAAATCTCTTGTTGCGCGTTTCTGTCACCTTGCTGGAGATGTAGCGAACCCGAAGAATGCTCTCATGACTGACACGAATGTTGTCAGGGTTCTTCTTCACATCCTCCAGAATCCTCATCGGTCTTGATAATGTCATGCTCGGAGTACTCCTGCACTGTCGGCAGGATGCGAGATGTCACTGGATGGTTCTCCGCGTTTGAAAACTCACCACACCAGCTGTCATCAGTTCCAGCAGGTTCTTGCGGACCAATGGTTTGGTCAGTGCATCATGCACTTGTCATGCACTCCGTCGGCACCAGCACAATTTGCCGCATCTTCCCGCTCAGTCTCGCCTCCTTGATGCCAAGCACATCGAGACGCTGTCCTTTGTCTTGTGGCAATGTCCTCAAACCTGTGACCAACTCCCAAAGGTCCTTGCAGCGCCAGAGAAGTCGATTGGAAGATCAGGGTTGCCAGTCTCCTGGATGGAAATCAGCTGCTTCAGGATAGGACTTCTGTCCACATGGTAGATCTCGGATCTACCTGATCCTGATTAAGGTTGAAGCTTCAAGGCCTCCAACCATCGATAGGGTTTCAGCATGGCTTGTTGTAGCTAGCTCGTTTAGCCTTGCCACGAGATGCATGTAGCACATGGAAGATGCCCTTGTGCTCAATTGACCTCATGGTCGTCGATGACCGTTTCATGGCTCATGGTCTTAATTAGTTCGGAAAGCATCATCCACAAGACCAATCATGACCCCTTCTTGAGCATAGCGTCGGCCTTTGCTGCCCCAAGAGGCATCATGAATGCACATCAGTCTCTGGCATCGCTCCTTGAGGTAGCAGTAGTAGGGCCCGGTCTCCTTGAACTCGTAGACCTTGTCCAAGATCTGGTTCGCCGTCTTGATGTCTCTGACTTCGGCTAGTGTGACTCGGCCTTGCAGCACTGACAAATCGGCAATGATGTCCAGCCTTGTCGCTGACAGCCAAAGTAGAGCACCCGGTATGGATCGTAGATCCGATGTCTCCTCTTTCGTGAGCCTCTTGCCGTCTCCACGCTTGGGGATCAGAGCATGTTTCGGCTTCTCAGCAAATTCTTGCTGACTGATCTTGTAGCCGTTCTTGACCTTGATGTACCCGCAGCTGCAGTGGGTGAATGGATGTGAATGGCAATTGTTGCCTGGTCACCTCTCCAAAGCGATTGACAAAGGCGTTGTACATGTTGGTCATCCACTTGACTGGAGCTGTGAGAGCAATGTCATCGACGTGGGTCGCTGCAGCAGCAACCAAACGTCCTTCTTCTTTCCATGAAAACCAGTTTTCATCAAGTTGAGATCGCTCTCCTCCAGTGCTCTCGACGAACTGATGTAGACAAATTTGCCATGCCAAGGGTGCATCATTGAGGCCATACAACGGCTTCACGCATACCAGACCGTAGTTGTGTTCTTGTCCTTCAGCAGTCGCGAAGTCTGGGCTAAGCTCTGCAAGGTGCCGAAACACATTCATTGGAGGGAAAACCACAACCACTCTCGTTGGAGCGTGGATCCCAAGCTCCTTCAAAGCTTTCTGGATCTCCTGGAAGGTGAACCCCTTGAGGAAGGCTCCGGCAACGTCCAGACTTTCCAAGGTGCGATCTGGATCGCATGCTGCTTGGTTGATGCGCATGCGTTGGCTGAGACGAGTTGCCGTAGTGGATCTTGTGGTCAATTGATCTTTCAGTTGATCCAGGAAACCTTTGGCGCATAACATGGACTTGATCTTGTAGGTGCGGTCAGGGTTCCTTTTCCACTTCCGAACCAATCGGGCGTTGATAATCACCATGTCTGATGTGATCTGGGATCGACGGATCCGCTTGAAAGCCTTCTCATCCACGAACTGTTGGAGTTCGACCCGGTCGGCATCGTTGACCTTCTTCCAGATGTCAGGGGTGATGTCCTCCTCGTTGGTGTTTTTTGCGTCTCTTCGTCCACCTTGTATTATATTTCGGCTGTGTGCAAGCATGCGCTGGCTGAATGGTGGTTCTTGCACTGGATGTGAAAGAGGACTGGTAGCTGAGCTCGTTCGCGTTCATAGTAGTGAAGGAAGTTCCTTGTGGTCACCGTCATGAGATCATAGCCGTACTTCCAGTCTTCGGCATAGTCATAGATGACCAGTTGCTTTTTTGAGCTTTCAACATACCACAACGGATGGCTTGGGTGAGTTCGGCGGTGGAATCCTGTGTCTCATCCACATTTCTCATGTCCGCATCTTGCTCTTGGTCTTCTGCTGGCGGCATTGGCGCATCCTCATCTTGCGCGTTGCTCACGAACGACTCGCCTTCTTTCTCCAGAAATTGTTGATGAGCAGTCAACCATGCAGATCGAAAGTCAGGCGCCCAATCTCTTCTATTCAACCATGACACTGCCGTAGACGGCGCTTCAGAATGAACCTCATAAGCTTTACCATTCCATTCGCTCAAGAACTCCAGCTCCCTTTTCACAAGGCAGATCTTCTGCTTCTCCTTTTCTGGGGCAATGACCACCGTTCTCGAATCTGGCCCTTCCCGCTTCTTGTTCTTCTTGTCCACTTCCATGGATGCTGTTGACTGTTGGCCATCATTGTCCAGATTGGACGGAGAGAACTGCCTCTGCTTCACTTCAGTGGATGCCTCACCTTCACTGGTGGGGTTGTAGTAGTAGAAGTAAGTAGACGATGCAGATCTCCTCCTTGGCATATGTGCTGAACTTCTTTGCCTTGAGGTGGCTTGCGTTGTGGCATTCTTGGACGGAGAAATTGGCACCGCCTTGAAGTGTGAGAGGCCCAATGATCTCATCATCGAGGCTGCAGATCTGATACCAGAGCTTCAGCTTTCCGAAGTAAAGACGTACCCCGGTGTCCACCCTGGCGGGATGTCTCGCCAAAACTCCTGCAAGGGAATTGATTCCGGGTTGCCATCTTGGAGTCGACCTTGTCCAGGAGGACCACCAGGTTGTACACAGAGGCCATTGGCCAGCAATGGGTGAAGGAAGGTTCACCAGGAAATGCACCAAAACCACCGGCGAAGTAAAGGCAATGAGGACCCTCAGGTTTTACCCAATGACCACGCCCAGGGTATTCACAAGAAAGTCCAAAGGGGCTGTTGCCAAAGTCCAGACGCGCCCCGCTCACGAGGCAGCCTCCGGAGAGGCAGCAGCCGCCAAGCAGGACGCAGTGTCCCAGGTAGGGAGCCCCCGTAGGATGCTCCGCTACCAAACTTGTTTTGAGCCGCTCAAGGGCGCCCTGCGAACACCCCAATGTCTGGTCTGTGCCATGTGAGAACAGGTCCACCTGTACATGCCACATGAAATTCACTGATATTATTATATATATATATATCTCTGTGTGTGTGTGTAGAGTTACATGGGCGACCACATGTCCCAAGAATTTCAATATTGTTAAATTTTCAACTGACCACTATCAATCTTTGGGCTCAAATCAACCTTTGTCCGCCGGCGTCCGCCAGCAACGTTTTGACATGCAACATCACGTAACATAACATAACACAACATTGTGCAACAAACCTTTCAGTCCTTTCAGAGGCTTGCAGTTGCAGCTTGCAAAAACACCCAAAAACTGATTGTACTATAACATAATATCATATAATTGTGTTGCCACGTGCTGCCCCACTGGATGTCACCCAAAGGGCCTCTGACGTGCCATGCAGCGATGAACTTTCCTCTGACGAGTGAGCTCCCCTGCCGCAAGGATCCGCTTAGAACTCAAAAAACTATGAGATCTATGAGCTATGCAATAGAAAACTATAGAAAAACCATGATGTAGCTTTGACAAATTTTGACAACCTACGAAAATTGCAATGGATGAAAACGACTGAAAATACTGAGATCGAAAACAACCGGTAGGTCAACTCAAATCTCAGAAACATTCAGCAACAAGGTTGGTTGCATTGTGTCCATACACATCCATCTAATCGAAGGAAGTTTAGAAGTCAAACTTCCGACAATATGGAGAGATGAAAAAGCAGTCAGCAGGGAGAAGAGTCAGAAGAGAAAAGATCAGAAGAAAGAAGATGCAGGTGCGCGAAAAGGTAGGAAAGTCGCGAAACACTTGTTTTTTCGTGGTTTTGTGGCTCCGGAGGGTTGAAAAGTAGGCTCGCTAAAGCGGCGGGTGCGGAGACATCTGGGGAGATGAGAGATGAAAAGTTGCACGCTCTTGTGGCGCGAAGCCGATTTCGAAGTGAAAAGGTACAAAACACCTCAGGATCGGACCACTTTTGGAAGTTGAGATGTTGAAAAAGTGCACGGCGTTGTGGCGCGAAGCACATTTGGAAGTAAAATGTGTTAAAAACTGAGGGGTTCGGACCACTTTTGGAAGTTGAGATGTTGAAAAAGTGCACGCCGTTGTGGCGCGAAGCACATTTGGAAGTAAAAGTGTTAAAAACGAGGGGTTCGGAGCACTTTTGGAAGTTGAGATGTCGAAAAGTGCACGCCGTTGTGGCGCGAAGCACATTTGGAAGTAAAATGTTAAAACAGTCGGAGCACTTTTGGAAGTTGAGATGTTGAAAAAGTGCACGGTTGTGGCGCGAAGCACATTTCGAAGTCAAAATGTACAAAACACCTGGGTCTCGGAGCACTTTTGGAAGTTGAGATGTCGAAAAAGTGCACGCCGTTGTGGCGCGAAGCACATTTCGAAGTGAAAATGTACAAAACACACCATGTACGGACCACTTTTGGAAGTTGAGATGTCGAAAAAGTGCACGCCGTTGTGGCGCGAAGCACATTTTTCGAAGTCAAAATGTACAAAACACACCATGTACGGACCACTTTTGGAGGTTCAGATGTCGTTTGCGTGGCAGGCGCAAGGGATTGTGGACCTTGTCAAAAGTGAGCAAAACATGAGGTTTTTGTAGCATTTTCAACTAACATAGACCCGGGCAAGCCGGCGGCGGAAGTTTCCCAAACATAAATGACCTATAGTTCAAAGACACCCTGTCCCGACCGTGTCCTTCCCTCGACAACCGTTTGATTTTTTCAGCGAGAGACGAAGCAAAGTCTTCACACTCCACACTCCACACTTCACACTGCACTCTTCGCACTCCAAACTTCAAACTTCACACTCCACACTTCACACTTCACACTGCTTCCTTCACAGTCCAAACCTCACACTTCACACTTCACACTGCGCTCTTCGCGCTCCAAACTGAAACTTCACACTTCACACTTCACACTCCACACTTCACACTTCTCACTTCCCACTGATTCCTTCACACTTCACACTTCACACTGCACTCTTTACGCCCCACACTTCACACTGCTCTAAACCTACGTGCAACAAAAACAACATGAGTGCCAAAATGGAGAAAATCTGCTAACAAATTTATTTCGTAGCCTTCATGCAGCCACTCCAAGACGATTTCCGAGATCCAGCTGCAAAAGACCATAGTATTACAAATGCAGCCACAGCACGAAGCAACTTTGACGCAGCCATTGCAATAGGATCTGCAGAGACTGAGTTGCAAAACACAATAGAACTACGCGCAACGGCGTCGGAAATTGTAGCTCCAACGCCAGAGCAGAAAAAGTTGATTTTAAATAGAAAATGAAAGCAGCCAAAATCTGAAAGATCCTTTTTTTGTCACATGTATGCAATACGATCATGGTTTCTTGTGCGGTTCGTAACAACGCACACAGAAACGAAAATTAAGTGACACAGGCATTCTGCCGTCTGCAACCCTAAATGAAAGGCGAAGCTACTGGAGCACAGCAATTCAGACTCGGATGCGGTTCACAACAACGCACACCCAGCCCTCGGCAGTCAAACGAGAGTTGATCCCTCTGCGGCAAGACCACGTACTGTTGCTGTGCAAGATGTTGAGCCATTCTGCGCACTGAGCTTTGGTTCTGTGGCGACGCAAAGCGTACCAGAGACTTCGGCTTTCTCCAATGGCCCCAATCTGAACTTTTGGCGCTCTAGTCATTCACCACAGGTGGCTGCAACCGTCGCAACCGCAGCGGTAGATCATCGAGGTTCGGGGACGGACTAGTATGGAAAAACATTAGGGTTTCGTGCATCTTGTATTCTCTCAAAAACGCATTCTGTGGAGACGTTGCCTTCAAAACTCCATCGGCAATCCTCCCCACAGCACCACGTGCATCCCATTTACAGTGAGGGAACGATCTGAGTTGCAAAAATCACAATGTAATTGCCATCGGCAACATCCACACGCACCACTTGCAATCCCATTTGCAGTGAGGGAACGATTCCTAGAGTTGCAAATCCAAAATGGAATTCCACGGGAATCGGCAACTCATCACCAGCACCACTTGCAATCCCATTTACATCTGCGGGAACGATTCATAAGTTACAAATACAAGGAAATTCTGTCGACGCAAATGCACGAAACACAGGTGAAAAACCCCATTGTCACAATTGAGGAACCGATCCGAACATGATCCGAACATGATCCGAGATTCACGAGACAGTATCGCAACCGTCGCACGCAGAGGTAGATCATCGAGGTTCAGGGGACGGACTTTGTATGGAAAAACATAGGGTTTTCGTGCATTTCGGCGTATCTCTCAAAAACGCATTTCGTGCGAGACTTCCTTCAAAACTCCATCGGCAACTCCTCCACCAGCACCACTTGCAATCCCATTTACAGTGAGAAAACGATCCTAGAGTTGCAAATCACAATGGAATTCCATCGGCAACTCATCCACCAGCACCACTTGCAATCCCATTTACATTGCAGGAACGATCCTACAGTTACAAATCACAATGGAATTCTGTCGACCACACATGCACGAAAAACAGTTGAAACCCCATTTACAATGCGGAACCGATCCGACCATGATCCGCCCATGATCCGACCATGATCCGACCACACACGAGACCGTCTCGCACCCGTCGCACCGCAGAGGTAGATCATCGAGGTTCGGGGACGGACTTTGTCCGGAAAAACATAGGG
>CAMXCT020006799.1:224176-336498 GCA_947184155.2 Cladocopium goreaui
CTTTAAACAAGTGCTACGTGCCTATGCAAAGAGTGCAGTAGCATAATTATCTGCAATATCTCTTTCAAAATAGTGCAGCATTTGCTTGAAAAGGTTGCCATACAACTGTGCAAAATCTGTGTCAATCAAGGAAAGCCTTCCTTTGAAGATGCACATATATTACCTATATATATATAGTTCTAAAAGTGAAGAGTTTCTTGGCAAATATGTGTAGCATCCCTTCAAGAAAGTGTAACAGTAACATGAGCCTACATCAGATTCCATCGATGATGCACCAGTGCTTGAGAAGACGGTGATATTTCTTCAGCAAAGTGTACCATCAATTTGTGCAACATGTCTTTCAAAAAGGACGTCAGCAATTCTGCAACAAAAGTGTTTTTGAGAGCGCAACATTACTCTCAAGTGGTCCTTCAACATGTGCAAAAACCTTTGTGAATACAGCAGACCATTCCTTTGAAAAATGCATGTATTTGTCTAAGAAATTCATGCAGAATACAGTGGACTGTGGACCTATGAAAACCACTGGCGTTTTTATATGACAAGAAAGTATTACATTGCCATATCTTTCAGGATTAACCTGCATTAATCCAACGCCAAAAAAAAGGATTTGGCAACTAGTCCAGAGACCAGAGTAGTTGGTAAAACATTGTTTGTTTTGGAAGCATCGAAGCAGACAAAAGGCAAACAAATGCCCATAGTGCAGGCAATTCTTGAGACAATCGAAGCAGACATGACAAAAGCCCAAATTGTAGGCATTTCACAAGTTTTAAAATGTTTTAAACACCCAAAGGATCCCAAAGGGAAAAGTTTCCTCAACGACCGTCCTTCATTTCAGTACAAGCGGAACGACCAACTGTTGTTCAACTGACACCAACTGTCCGCAGTCCGAAGGCTGATCCGTTACAGACTGACACCCTTACAATCCGTGACAATCCGTGACACCTACCCGTTGATTCCACATGATTCCAATGTGTCGCCTTGATTCGCCTTGTGCCCGGCGAAAAAACGACCTGGCAATACCTCGCATCGTGTCACCCGCCTGCAGGGCACAAGTGACAGTGTCTGCACGCGGAGCCATTCGAACAGCCCGTTGGCTTCCAAAACCTCGGCCACTTCGGCCACTTCGGGTTTTCGGGGAGGCCACGGCATGGAACAAGTCGGAACAAGCTGCTGTTTGAAAGGCCTCAAATTGAAATCTTTCGGAATTTTGAAGGCAAAGGATAGGGCAGAAACCTCTCTAAACTGCCACCATGTTGAAAAAACTGAGACTAGCTGGAACGTGTTTGAACTGCTATAGTTCCTATAGTTCCTACATGTCATGGGTCAGGTTCGTCTTTGACAAATGGTTTGAGACTCCATTCATGCCATGCTACTGCTATTATTGCTATTTGAATCCTAGTGATTCTACATGACATCAATTGACATCATCATGATTCTACGATATTCTATGATATTCTACGCCTCTACTCCCTCAGCGCGTCGGTCTGCCAAGGTGCCACGCACAAGGCCGACACTGCTGTGACTCGTGCAACATAGAACCCACCGATGGCATCCCCTCCGGCAAGACTGTCTCGCTCTCTGTAGCGCGTAGGATGTTGCCATCCTCACCAGGTGGCACCAGGTGGCACCGTCACAAACGTGTGCAATCTGGTGCATTGCCATGTTGAGGAATATTCAGGAATCAGGGGAACAGAATGTTCATGAAATTTCCAGCCTATCCCAGCTTCTTATGCCATGTACTTGGTGAAATATCCTTTTTCATATCCTCAAAATGATATAATTAAGTCCCGCATGGCATGTTATGCCATATATTATATATATTTCATCATATGTCATCATCGATTTGCTGGAAAGGTGTCCGATTCCGGCAAGTAGCAGCCGGATCCACACTCAAAGAGCCGGGCTGGACTAACACTGAGTCACTCTCGCAGCGTTTCAACCTGCTCTTTACCTCAGTGGGACAGAATGGGACAGAGTTTCAGAATGTTTCAGAAAATGATGGAGAAGATCGGCAGCATCAAAACCTACAAAACCTGATGGGGAAACTTGCCAATTTGATCAAATGCATCGTGCTTAGGTCGTGCTTCATTGCCACCACATTGCCCCCCAGCAATCCGTTCAACATGTTGCTGCTCTTCCATACAACTTGCATCCAAGCAGCAGGAATGTATTCTAGGAAGGTTGCCTTCACAACCAAATTGAATTCCTGTTCCTGTGAGCACACCGGGAAGCGGAGTCGATTCCAGTATATAGATGATGTACGGCACGGCTCATGGCTGGGTGAAGGGCTTGGGCGGCTTGGGTTTTGGAACATCACCCTGTTTCAACAATCTCATCCATGTCCCAAACCTTGCGTCCAAAACGAAATATCACAGAAATATTATAAGAACATGATTAACATGATCCCAAAGTCCGAAAGGCACATGGCCAAAGCCAAGGGGATTGAAATCCAAGGGCATCCGCATCCAAGGGGTCCAAGGGGCCTCTTCTTCATCCACATCAGGACATTCCAGCAACGAAGTGGTGAGTCGAGAAAATGAGCGAGCAAAGGAGGACATTGTGCTAAGGCTTCTCAGTCGAGCCAGGCTCTTCTTAGTTTGCAGCTGGCATTATCTAGCGTACTTTTTTGGGTGCTGCTCGGCGTAGGGTGGAATTGGCACTGCTATATTTTTGGCGCTGATTAGAAACCGTATCACACATACAATTGAGGGAAAAAAACACTCACAATTTACACAGCGACGAGAAAGTCCAAAAATGGTGGATTTGTTCCAACCGGAGAGGGAGAAACAAAAACAGAAACCTCTGCTGAATCCACCGTGGCACTGGACTTACAGTCTCCGCGTCGCTCATGTCGCTGCACTGCTCCAGCAGTTTCTTGTCCTCAAAATATCCCTGGGGGAGAACCACCTTTGGCTATTTCAAGTTATTAGCGGTGGAAACTTAGCTTTGAGCAGCTGCAATGTACTAATGTTAGTTCTGCAGGTGTAAGTACGTCTGTGTTTCTCTCTCTCTCTCTCTCTCTCTCTCTCTCTCTGCACATATATATATATATATATATATGTGCGTGTGTAGACTATCTTGCTCCGTGGGATGTCATTCCATAGATCACCAACTTCCAAGTGCTTTTGGTCCCTCACAGCCGCCCAAGGCGACACGCGCGCGCGACATCCCAGTCCATATCTGAATCTGTAAAAGTGGTGTCTGGCACAACGGCTGATTGCATCTAGACCTCAATGCGGCACTGAAGAGTAAACAAACATCCGTCTGCAACCAAGCACCAGGAAAAGTAGGACACCAGTCTTCTGAATATCCCAGAAGCTTGTCAATAGATGCTTCAGATTACCGGAAAAAAGAAACTTAAGCATATTTGATGCACCAACCAGATTGTTTGAGACGTCCCTGTACTGCTGCTCATAACCCCCCCGCCCCTATCATGTTTTATGGGCTAACAACCTGGTGTTTCAAATTGTTGATGATGTTTGAACCATTTTGAACCTAACAACTCAACCAACATTCACCATATTTCACCATCATTGATCCAAATTGATCCCATCATTCCACCATTGAAGGTAAACAACGCATCTGTGCACCGCCAAGGTGCAACGTGCCTTGCCACCACGACAGGGTCAGCAGGGCCGGACGCGGGGTTCTATACCTGGTCTCCACAGTCCGGCTGAATGCTGGCGTCTGTGTGTCAAATCACGAAGAATCTCTAGATTACAGACATTTAAAGACCCTCTCCACAGAACTGAACCACCGCAATTGTTCTGGAGCCATTGGGCTTTCTGGAGAAGCATTCCACCAAATCCGTGAATAAACCGTCTGTCAAGTGGCAAGTCCCTCGTACACCGCACGCGGATTATGCACGAGGGCCCGGTCTCCGGCACTAGCAGCCGCTATGAGCACAAACAGCCAAACGATGCAGGACAGCAATGGACAGCTTGGAAAGATTTGGAAAGTCTGAATGGGATAAATTTTGGATGAATTTCGGATGAATTTAATGAAGTTGGTTTTTGCAAAGTGATCTGGAATTGAAGCTCTTGTGATCTCTTGTGCCTGAAAAATCCTTCAAGCTGCTTCCGACTGGCAGAAGTTCGCACTGCACAACAATCATTTCACGGTTTCAAGGGAATTCATCCTGTATTTCCCTGACGGGAACGGCAAGCGGCCGTTAACGGCGTTGGTTTACCACAGATTTGGTCACCAGGATCCCCCACTCGGTTCACGAAGTAGAAGTGTCCTGGCTTCGACCTGCCAAAGATCGCAACTCGAACGCGGAGTATCGCAGAGCACTCAGTCTCAAGGGTACATAGTTTGCCTCTATAAAAGTAGGTGTTTTTCATGATGTATATGTATTAATAATATAATTGTAATCAAAGGAAGTTGGGAAGCAATACTTCCGTGTTACGGACAAATAGAATTCAGCGACTTGAAATGATGCAGGGTGGTAGATCACATAACAATACATAACAAAAGAATAAGAAGCAGTTAATGACGGGTGGTGACGAAGGGAAGTGGTGACAAAGGGAAGTGGTGACGAAGGGAAGTGGTGACGAAGGGAAGTGGTGAGGAAGGGAAGTGGTGAAGAAGGGAAGTGGTGACGAAGTGAAGCGGTGAAGAAGGGAAGTGATGATGAAGGGGAGTGGTGACGAAGGGAAGTGGTGACGAAGGGAAGTGATGATGAAGGGGAGTGGTGACGAAGGGAAGTGGTGAAGAAGGGAAGTGGTGACGAAGGGAAGTGGTGACGAAGGGAAGTGGTGACGATGGGAAGTGGTGACGAAGGGAAGTGGTGACGAAGGGAAGTGGTGACGAAGGGAAGTGGTGACGAAGGGAAGTGGTGACGAAGGGAAGTGGTGACGATGGGAAGTGGTGAGGAAGGGAAGTAGTGAGGAAGGGAAGCGGTGACGAAGGGAGGTGGTGACGATGGGAAGTGGTGACGATGGGAAGTGGTGAGGAAGGGAAGTGATGAGTTGGGGAGGAAGCCGGAGCACGAAACCTTGTGTTTTTCCGTGTAAAGTGGCTGCAGCCGGCGATGAAAGGTACCTCGTCTGTGCGGCGGGTGCGGCTGCGGTCGGTTTGGTCTTTTTTTTTTTGCCGCAGTGTAACGGTGGCTTCAAGCTGCTTTGGGTGTGCTTGTGTGTGCGTAGTTATAGGGTGTTTTGGAATCTGTGCTTGCAGATCGCATTGGAATGGCTGCATGATGTTGCAAGGGCTCTGTTTTGGGGAGGAAGCCGGAGCACGAAACTTGTGTTTTTCCGTGTAAAGTGGCTGCAGCCGGCGATGAAAGGTACCTCGTCTGTGCGGCGGGTGCGGCTGCGGTCGGTTTGCCTTTTTTTTTTGCCGCATTGTAACGGTGGCTTCAAGCTGCTTTGGGTGTGCTTGTGTGTGCGTAGTTATAGGGTGTTTTGGAATCTGTGCTTGCAGATCGCATTGGAATGGCTGCATGATGTTGCAAGGGCTCTGTTTTGGGGAGGAAGCCGGAGCACGAAACCTTGTGTTTTTCCGTGTAAAGTGGCTGCAGGCGACGATGAAAGGTACCTCGTCTGTGCGGCGGGTGCGGCTGCGGTCGGTTGGTCGTTTTTTTTTGCCGCAGTGTAACGGTGGCTTCAAGCTGCTTTGGGTGTGCTTGTGTGTGCGTAGTTATAGGGTGTTTTGGAATCTGTGCTTGCAGATCGCATTGGAATGGCTGCATGATGTTGCAAGGGCTCTGTTGTGGGGAGGAAGCCGGAGCACGAAACCTTGTGTTTTTCCGTGTAAAGTGGCTGCAGGCGCGATGAAAGGTACCTCGTCTGTGCGGCGGGTGCGGCTGGTCTGCGAAACCTGTGTGCGTAGTTTATGTTTTGAATCTGTGGTTGCAGATCGCATTGGAATGGCTGCATGATGTTGCAGGGCTGTTGTGGGGAGGAAGCCGGAGCACGAAACCTTGTGTTTTTCCGTGTAAAGTGGCTGCAGGCGACGATGAAAGGTACCTCGTCTGTGCGGCGGGTGCGGCTGCGGTCGGTTGGTCGTTTTTTTTTTGCCGCAGTGTAACGGTGGCTTCAAGCTGCTTTGGGTGTGCTTGTGTGTGCGTAGTTATAGGGTGTTTTGGAATCTGTGCTTGCAGATCGCATTGGAATGGCTGCATGATGTTGCAAGGGCGCTGTTTTGGGGAGGAAGCCGGAGCACGAAACCTTGTGTTTTTCCGTGTAAAGTGGCTGCAGGCGACGATGAAAGGTACCTCGTCTGTGCGGCGGGTGCGGCTGCGGTCGGTTTATCGTTTTTTTTTTGCCGCAGTGTAACGGTGGCTTCAAGCTGCTTTGGGTGTGGTTGTGTGTGCGTAGTTATAGGGTGTTTTGGAATCTGTGCTTGCAGATCGCATTGGAGTGGCTGCATGATCTTGCATGGGCTCTGTTTTGGGGAGGAAGCTGGAGCACGAAACCTTGTGTTTTTCCGTGTAAAGTGGCTGCAGGCGACGATGAAAGGTACCTCGTGTGTGCGACGGTTGCGGCTGCGGTCGGTTTATCGTTTTTTTTTTGCCGCAGTGTCACGGTGGCTTCAAGCTGCTTTGGGTGTGGTTGTGTGTGCGTAGTTATAGGGTGTTTTGGAATCTCCGGTTGCAGATCGCATTGGAATGGCTGCGTCAAGGTTGCTTGCCGCCGCGGCTGCATGCGTAATACTATTGTCTTTTGCAGCTGAAGATTGTAAATCGTATTGGAGTGGCTGCATCCAGGCTGCGATAGTCATTTGTCAGCAGATTTTCGCAATTTTGGCGCTAGTAATTTTCCTTCTAAAATTCCTTTTAAAAAATGCTTCAAAATCGTCTTTTTTCTGCTTTGGCGTCGAGATCCGGTTTTGGAGCTGCAATTTCCGACGCCGTTGCGCTTAGTTCTATTGTGATTTGCAACTCAGTCTCTGCAGATCGCATTGGAATGGCTGCGTCAAGGTTGCTTGCCGCCGCGGCTGCATGCGTAATACTATTGTCTTTTGCAGCTGAAGATTGTAAATCGTATTGGAGTGGCTGCATCCAGGCTGCGATAGTGATTTGTCAGCAGATTTTCGCAATTTTGGCGCTAGTAATTTTCCTTTTACAATTCCTTTTAAAAAATGCTTCAAAATCGTCTTTTTTCTGCTTTGGCGTCGAGATCCGGTTTTGGAGCTGCAATTCCTGTGTGGAAAAGTTTGTGTGTAAACGCTTGCCATGTGTAAAAGCACTGTGTGCAAGTACTGTGTGTAAGTGTTCTGTGTCTAAACGCTTGCTGTGTGTGAAAGCTTGCTGTGTGTAAAAGATGTTGCGTGTAAAAGTTTGCTGTGTGTAAAAGCTTATCTGTGCATGTGTTAAAAGTGTCTCTGTGTAAAAGTTTTTTTTTTGGTGTGTGTGTAAACGCTTGCCATGTGTAAAAGCACTGTGTGTAAGTGTTCTGTGTGTAAACGCTTGCCATGTGTAAAAGCACTGTGTGCAAGTACTGTGTGTAAACGCTTGCTGTGTGTGAAAGCTTGCTGTGTGTAAAAGTTTTGTGTGTAAAAGTTTGCTGTGTGTAAAAGCTTCTCTGTGTAAAAGTTTCTGTGTGTGTGTAAGCGCTTGCCATGTGTAAAAGCACTGTGTGTAAGTGTTCTGTGTGTAAATGCTTGCTGTGTGTGAAAGCTTGCTGTGTGTAAAAGCTTCTCTGTGGAGTGAAGAAGTGTGGGGAGTGTGAAGAAAGCAATGAGAAGTGTGAAGTGTGGACTGTGACGTGTAAAGTGTGAAGTATGAAGTGTGGAGTCTGAAGAAAGCAGTGAGAAGTGTGAAGCGTGGAGTGTAAAGTGTGGAGTGTGAAGTGTGGAGTGAGAAGTGAAAAGTGTGAAGTGTGGAGTGTGAAGTTTGGAGTGCGAAGAGTGCAGTGTGAAGTGTGAAGTGTGGAGTGCGAAGAGTGCAGTGTGAAGTGTGAAGTGTGGAGTGTGAAGTGCGAAGTGGAGCTTCACATGTGACATGTGAAGCAGGACACAACTTTCGCAGAGTGCATGCACGCACGGGCTTGGCTGGCGCACGGCGCATGCAAGTTCTATAGATGAGAAAGGTCTTATATATATCTTCAAGGCAACTTCCGCCCCGCCTCGTGCGGGTACTACTGGTATATATGTACAATGTATGTGCGTGTGTAATTACATACGTAAATGTGTGTGTGTATGAATATCGTGCGCATGTATTTTGTGTGTGTGTGTGTGTTCGTGTATGGTCTTTGCGTGTAGATAAATACTGTACGGCTCAAAGTAGGAAGTTGCATGAAACTGCTTATCCCAAGCTGAAACAAAACATCCCAGCAGCGCAGCTTTTTGTCACGAGCCATCTCAAAAGAGTCGGCTGGCAAAGAAGTTATGCATGAACTTCACGACGCGGTTGTTGCAAGTGCATAAAAACCCGATGCATCCTGATGTCCAAAATCATACCTAGGAGGAAAGTTCATTGCATACCCAAATTGATCATTGTCGGTAACATTAACGTCACCATGACTAATGGCTAATTTTAGCGTGCCATGTGCTGCGCAACTTGTGTGCATGCATGTCTTGAAGTGTCTTGATAAGTCTTGATGTGTCTTGTGTCTTTCTCTCATTCTTCCGCAAAGAAATCGGCTGGGGTGTCACCGGCGTCACCCTCTTCCTCAACTTCAGTCTCTTCGAAGCGCTGGCAGCAGACCTCCGCGCTCTCTCCGACGATGTTGGCAGCACTGTCCTGAGAGCATTCGACCAACGCTCCGAACCGCCCCTGGGGATGCTGCAAATGCCTGTGTGGATGTCGCCCTATCTCTGAGCTTTCAGGGAATACAAATGAATACAATGTCTGCTGTGTGTCTGCACTGTCTGCACCCCATATTTCGCATGGTCTCACCACGTCTCAGCTACCCTTGCTATCCCTTCCTCACTTCCACGATCTTGCATGCAGGCCAAGTATCCACCAGAGTGAACCTCGCTGGTGGCAGCTGCACGCGGCCATAAAGTCAAAAGTCAGAAGTGGGACAAACGGGACAAACGGGACGACAAACGGGACGACAAACGGGGCAACCAAGACAAGACATTTTTGACATGTGGGCAGAGAATGGCATAGAAGGATTGAAGACTTTGAACTTCCATGTCATTATTCCCAACATTCCCAACATTCCCAATATTTCCCAACAAGTGACTTCCCAACGCAGCTGAAGAGGGCGCAGCTCTTGGCACAGCAAGCTGCGTCACTGTTACCCCCCACGCCCCCCGTGATGTCCGCTGCATCTTTTCGCCTCGGAGCGGTGATTTCACGACAATGTTTCGACACATTAAAGCACGAGATGAAACGAGATGAAACCAGATGAAAGCTTCTCCCTCCATGTTTCGAAACATGTTTTCTCCTGAATTTGTAGATTTTACATTGCTGACCATTGCTGACCAAAACACAAACATATGTAGACTGGCAACCAAACAGCCCCGACACAGGATGCAAGAACGCTGCCACTAAATAGGACACGCTGGGACAGGACCTTATCATCCTGATTCTTCGTCCCCTCTCCCACTTGCTGCACGTGTTGCATCCAAGTTGCAACAAATAGCCGTCTTGGCCTACATTTCCACAGGGACACTGTGTGGGCAAGATGGACTGAAGCGTTGATTCTTGAAGTGCAAGTCCTATCACTACATATGACGGATCTTCACGTCCGTTCTGTGCCACAATTGTGCGCTTTAGCCATCTTTAGCCTGCTTTGGCAAACCTTTGCTTTCATAAAGTGCACATGGATACAGAAAGTATAACCGGGCTTTGCAAAATCCGGGGTGCTGCAAGTATAGCTCCGACACGTTCGCACACAGCAGTCGTCGTCTGTGCTGCCAGCAGTGAGGGCTGCATCACCTGCGACAACGGCTGGGTTTCCAGACTCTCCAAGTGCTGGCTTTGCTTCATGACTCAGTGAAGGAAATCCCTCGTGTTTCATACATATTATATAGGTACAGTAATATATATATATATATGTGTGTGTATATATATATATATGTGTGTGTGTATGTATATGTATATACATAGATGTGTGTGTGTGTGTGCGTGTGTGTGGTATTATGCCCATAATATAGATAGTCATAATCATATAGAATCAATGTCATCATATGTCATCTATTTTCCAGGTACCATTCTTGACCATCTTTTGCTTCCCCTTCCCAACATTTCCAAAGGCTAAGCCGGATCTGCACCCCGCAAGGTAAGGTCGTGCTCGGCATTGCAAACGTGCAGCTCACAGGTCTTCAAGCAGCAAACTTCCTGCGACGGCTGCACAATCCTCAGTAATTTGCCAATGATGTGCTCAGTTTTTTTTTGTACTGGTGGAACGCATCGGGCCCTTTTGATTTCCTCAGTAGTAGTTTCGCAAATGGATACCCAATGATACAAAATTCATTTAACAACGATAGACTCAGGGGGCATGTTGTGAGAGTTTCTCCGGCCGCGGCACTGGTCTGGATTGCTTCGCGCCTGGAACAACACGGACCGTCACGAAGCGTCACGAACCGTCCACCCATTCGATAGATCCATTGGACCATTGGACCATTGGTTGATTGCTGAATTGTCATTCTCTTTTGATGAAGTTGAGAAAAAGCCACAATCCCATAACCTCTGGTAATTTAACATAACTATAGAAAATCACCCATTTATAGTGAATTTTCCCATGAAAAATGGTGATGTTCCATAGTTATGTTAAATTACCAGCTCCCCATTTCAGGAGAAACATCCTGGGTCGATGCAACGACGGGCCTTCCACCCGTTGGGACACTCGAAGCCACCACAGGTTTTCTCGCAACACTCTGCGCTGGCTGTGGCCAGCACCTGGGATGCGTCCGGCCTCGGAAACGAAAAGGATCTGACCAACGAGGGACCTTGGGGTTGTTGGAGAATAGATGGAATATTGATGAATATTACAGTAATGAATATTAATGAATATTGCATCTACACATATCTACATATCCTCTCTCTCTCTATAAATGTCTTGCTATTGATATAGATGGTACAACTGGGTTATCAGTTATCATCTATATTTTTTTTAAGGTAGGTACAACATATGTATATATCAGGGATGAAAACCAACAACAACTAGGTCTCACCCCAAAACTAATCAGGTAGAGTTAAGGATAATGGAATACTGGCAAATATGTCGAATCAAGCTGGGGGCGTCTGGGTAGGTCTGGTGGTGTGCCCATGGGTATAGTATACATATGTTCAGACAAAATCCCAGAACTTATCAACCATTACTTGGATGATGTTGGATGGATCTTGGGATGTAAGCCCTCAAGGCCTCATGTTGGGTTTGCTTCACTGATGATCTTGTCATCCTATCTTGAGATTTGTTCATGGGTCTTCAAGAACATGGTGGTGGCAAAGCGCCCGCCGGCCTCAAACGGAAGCCAGTTCTGCTGCAGGATTGCGCTTGACCTTCAGGTGGCAATCAGGAGAACTGCATGGGAATGGATCATGCTCTGCCAAACCTATGCGACCATCTCCCAAATGTTGGGCGAATGCGGACACGTGTGCAATGAGTTAGTCTACCTCAGAAATCATGAGCAGGTTTTGGCTCCAGACGCATCAATGGTTGGGATGGCCACCATCACCCAGAGTTTACTCAGTTTACTCTCAGTGTGTATCAACTTTTTTTTTACCATCTGGTTATTTAACATAGCCATGGAAAATCCCTCATAAATGGAGGTTTTAATGGGAAAATCATCTATAAATGGGCCATTTTCCATGGCTATGTTAGTCATAACCAGAGGGTACTGATCTTCAGCCGTGCCACAAGTCTTATCACAGCAGTCCAGGTCATTGTTCCCGACAATCTCTGCTGCTCCTGGCCGGCGACGAATGATGATCTGACGAATGCCACCAAGTCGACCAGCACGGGCCATGATGTAAGCCACGTAAGCCACCAAGTCAACAATGTCAGGAAATGACAGGAATATGTGATGAAAAAACAGTTAAGTAAAGTTAAGTATATTTAAAATAGATGCAAAATAGTGATCCTTGTCCGTGGGAATAGGCCAATCACTACCTTGTGTCCCCATCACAAATGTTGGATGGTTCTCTGTCCTGTGAATAAGGACTGGACAGGCCAAGATCCCACAAGTCTCCTGGTTTCATTCTGAAGCCTTCCGGACAAGCATGATACCTCAGCATTATGAAGCCAGCTTAGCATAGCTTAGCTGATGTTTCGTGCATTTGACCAATGTTAGGTTAAGTATATGCGTGATGGGCGAAGGGCTGTTGACACAATAGCAATACTGTGAGAGCAACAGGGTTCCGATGCCAATCTAAAGGGGGATTGCAAAAACGACAAACGCAATTGGCATGGGCACCTGCTGAAAACATGAAACCTCTAGATTCTAGATTTCTAGATCACATCAGCTCTGGAAAGCATGCACAAAAAAGGGCAAGTAATGCTGATCAATCATGTGTCATTCTGAGGAATGAAATCTCGTGTCCCAACTGGTTTGATCTCAGCAAACCGGCACATGGCAATGCTGGTGTTCCTTTTTGCTGGCCTCTGTGGAGCATGCCACATGCCATTGGCCGGTTCTGTTGCGGGTTCCTTTTGGATCCTTTTGGACTCACCTGTGCTTCCGAGGCTTCGCCTTGGATTCTGCTTTGTTTTTTGCGCTCTGCTCATGCTCCTTCTCCTGCTTCTCCTGCTTCTTCTTCCATCCCACAGTGACTTGGAAGCGCTCCAGCTCCTCCTCCGAGTCCTTGGGCTTGATGCAGAAATTTCAACCTCTGCTACAAGCATGCCACTGCTGCGACCTCTGCTCCCAACCGACCCCGGAGCAGGGCACCTTGGGGTGGAACACCGGGCCAGGGTGGCCATGGGCTTCACCTGGCGCTAGTCCTTCTCCTTGAGCTCCAGTGTTTTGGCCTCGGCTGCTGCCTTCTCGGTGAAGTAGCCGCCTTCGATGTTCCCTTTCTTTGAGGAAATCTGCACATACCACTTTTGCATACTTTTGCCTTCTCTTGTCCCACTTCACCCTCGGCACTTCGCTGGTGAAGTTGGGGTCCCGGGGCTTCGGCTCGCTGAGGATGCCCTTCTCCACCAGCTCTGCACGGAAGGCCTTGGCGGCCTCGAGAGCTGCTGCGTCGGCCTGGGCCTCGGAGACTCAAAAGGCAAGATTACCGTGGACCTCCCACGCCTGGACATTCGGAACACCACTTTGCGTCACCAGGTTGTTTCTCATGAACCGCGCTGGTTTCTGCTCCCCACAATGTGCTGGGGGATGCTCAGCGGCAGCAACTGCAGCTGGGGCTTCTTGGGCCTTTTCAGTCCGTGGGGTGGCATCATTGTCAGACATGTCTGAGATGCCTCTACTTGAAGGGACCGGAGACCGGGAACTCTCTCTCTCTCCCTCTCTCTCGCTCTCTCTCTCTCGTCCTCTCTGCACGCGCTGCCATAAGGTGTACATTATACTATACTAATACTTCCCAAAGATTCCTTCTGGGAGAGTATAGCTTGAGTCCAGGGAAGAGGTCCAGAAACATGGCGACCCACTTCAACATGCCTCTGAAGCCTCCCTCTCTCTGCAGGCCATGGTGAAATCGTGAAATCGCTGCAAGCGCCGCAAGCCATGCCCAGGACGCATCAGGACGCAGCACATGGCGCATCCATCGGAGGCAATGGCTTCCCGTTGACCCCAAGAAGTTTCCAGGGCAACAGGGCCTGCATTTGGCGCACGGAGATTTCTTGCTGCCTGTATTGCTTGATAAGGCGTGTGACCATTCGTGCCACCATGTTTGAACAAATGATAAGTGTATTAAGATGTATTAAGATGTATTAAGCTGTATGAAGATGTATCAAGTATAACTTGCAAGGCATCGCCAACGGTGCAACGGCAGAAACTTGATAGACGCAACAACCCCAGGGTGAAATCTGGACAGTTTTTTCCCTTGGGGAAATTCGACTGGTGACAATGGACTAAATACTTGAGATAAATGCATCACCTCGCATCTTTTGTTCATTCTTTGGCAACTGGACGGCTCAATCAGCCTAAGAGGGTGTGAATGATTTTGAATACCGTACATACCACGACAACCTCGCCTGGTGCTCCAAATCTTGGAGCTCCTAAAAGCCATGCACTGCTTCGCCCAGGTCCCTGCTAGTTAAGCGAATGCATCCAAAGAGTCCTCCCAAGCGAAGTTGTGCTGCAGGCTACAAAGGAAGAGACAAAAATGAATCAGAACCTGATGTTCAAAACCTTTGTGGTGCATTCACTCTGGGTACTGCTAAGCTATTCGTGATCGGCTCCAAAGTATTGTCTGTACCTTGTAGCCCATGTGTGGTACTGATCCAGTGAATTCACTTCCAATTTGCCTGTTCTTTCTCACAACTGAGTTCAACTGTCCTCATGGCTTTCCGACCGAGGGCCATGAAAATGCAACGTGCGCTTACTTCTTGCGGATGAGATGTCTGCGGGTGGCGCTACAACCTTTTTCTGGGCCAAGGAAACTGTGGAGAACGCAGATCCGATTTCCTTTTGAACTCGAAGCCGATTCAAAAGATCATCCCTTTCCATCCTTCCCTGCCAAGATTGATATCCTCAGCACACTTTCCTCTTTATCCATCTTTATCCATCTTTATCCTCTTTCATGTTTGACCTTCACAGAATCAGCGATTTCTTTCTTCGCCGTGTGGATGTCGAGGGTGAGACGGCGGCGCTCCTTGGGTCCCGATCTTGATCGTCTTGCTCAGCTTTCACCCTGGCTGTCCTGGCTTCCTGCCAGGAACATCAAAACTTGACGATAAAACATCTTGTTCATTCTTGTTCCATCTCCTCCTTGATCATCTTGATCTCTTTTTTCACCAGCCAAAGATCATCCTTTTCCATCCCCTGTGGGGGAAAATTGAATTCTTGCTTAGCACATCTCTCTATCTTCACGTCAGGTTCCTCCGAGCTCGGCAAGTGATGCCTGTGATTTCACCGTGCCAGCGGTCAAAGATTCGGGTCGGCACCGTTTTGGCAATGCCCGGTCTGTTCGGGTCGCCAAAAATGGCGCGAAAGGAACTCAGAAACTGAGCTGAACAGAGCTGCAAACATTCGTTGCAACTGGCAATTCCAATTCTGGTGACTTTTTTTGTCTATGTCAACATGTCTCAAATGTCAGGAGGGGCCGGTAACCCAAAAACATTGCAGAAGAGTTTGCAGAGAACCTCAGAGAGCTGAGCATTCTTTGCCGGCAAGGAGCGTGCAGGTGACTGAAGCGTGTGCAGAGGCCTCAGTCAACGGAGAGACTCAGTACCACTGCCGGTGGAAAAGTCTTTCAGCACAGACCGCTTCTTCCCCTGCAAGGCGTTCAGTCTATCAAAATTCTCCTCAATAATGGGGCATACTGTACTACTTAACCACCTGGGCCAAAAGGCAATCAAACAATCAAAATATATCAAAATACATGTATGACATATGTATGACATATGTATGACATATGTATGACATATGTGCATTGCAATGCATTACATACCAATCATCCCCCAACTCAGCCATCTGGATCTGGATCCAGGTCGTCGAGTCGTCGAGGCACAAAGATCTCGGCCTCTAACTCGTCCGCCGTCAGCGCTCCATCGCGGTTCTTGTCCAGACTGCGGAAGGCCTCCCAGCGGGTCGCTTCCGACATCTTCCGACCGGTCCGACCGGCCACCGGGAGGGAAGATAGATTCAGATAGATGTAGAATTTCATAAAAAGATATGCCAATATCATGCCAATACAAAATATGCCAAACATTGAAGACTTGAAACATCCATGGCGCTGCTCTACAAATCGTAGAAGATTCGGGAAGCCAAAAGCAGATCTCTGGGACTTGCTGCCTGGGCTGCTGCTGCTTCTGGGCCCACATTGGTTACCTCGGCCAATCAGCAAAACTGGAGGCCAGCGTCTGTTGATCATTTTTTGCTTGGCTGCTGGCCATGTTTTTCCCCACCCAGGTGATGGTCTCTAGACACCAATGGACCCGGAGCTCACAGCGAGCTCTGGATGCAGGGCAGGCAGGCAGCCGGAACACATGCAAAAAAGAGAATCTCAGAGATGCCAGGACAGATGCCAGAATTTCTGCCAGATAAAATGTCAGATAGAATGTCAGATAGTATGTCAGATATGTAATAATGATAATAGTAAAAATTAAGGTAATAATAATATGATGAGTAATAATAATATGTGTCAAAATAATATGATACAGTAAAAGTAAAAATGGTAATAATAATATTAATATCAACAATATGTGTAGCAATAATAATAATGCTAATACTAATAATACTAATAATACTAATAATATATATCAGATAGAATGCCAAATAGACTGCCAAAATATCTGTCAAATAGAATACCAGATCTATCTATCTGTCTGTCTATCTATCTATCTATCTATCAATCTATCTATCTATTGGATAGGAATGCCAACCAGAATGCCAGATAAAATGTCAGAATATATGTCAGAAGGGAATGCCGAGTAGAAGGCCAAATAAAATGTCAGAATATGTGTCAAAGGGAATGCCAAATAGAATGTCAAATAAAGTGTCAGAATATTAGACAGATAGAATGTCAGGTATGATGCCAGGTAAAACATCAGATAGAATGTCAGAGAAAATCAGCCAGACAGCATGTCAGAATATATGTCAAATAGAATGTAAGAATATATTAAATAGAATGTAAGAATATATTAAATATACATATATATATATATATATCAGTCAGGATATATGCCACTGTGGGGATCACACAACATATCTTTCTGAACATGATGCACCAATGTCATGATGCCACATTGGGCACCGACCTCTTCGGAGCAAAAAGGTAACCCGCTAACCCCATCCCCACGACTCCCAAGACCCAAGCCTTGGCTCCCTGAACAGGTAGAACCAGCACAGCCAGCACAGCCAGCATGCAGGTTGCCTCAGCTAAAAATGCCCCAACAATTTCAAACTGCTGCTGTTTGGACATACGAGATCAACACATATCAACACATATCGACACGATGATGCAAGTGATGCAAGTGTGCCAAACAAGACATAGACGCCATAGACGCTCAATTCCAGTGGTGACAGTGACTAGTGCAGTTGTGGCTGCTCTCTTCATTGGTCTCGTGGCCGCCTGCGCAAGGGGGTATGGACCAGCGTCAGCCTAATCCTCACATTGGTGAAGACTGAGCCTTTGTGGTATACTTATTAGATGCCAAATTTCAGGTTGCCTCTTATGGAAAAATACCCGACTGTGCGGTTCAAATATAGACCTTTTCTTTAAGGGCAAGTCCGCCCAAACCATCCCAAAATGCCTGGTCTCGTTGCACACTAAGCAAACTTCACTGTAAAATCTGTCAAACTTGGTGAGGTTGAGGAGCGACTGTCAAATCTCAGACTGAACATCTGCCAACATCCACAAGGGACGAAGGGGCGAAGCCCACATGAAGCCCACCTGCAGCGACCCTCTGTAGGGCCGTGCTCTAGGCGCACGGTCGGCCGGCGGCCCCTTGAGCCCGCAGGCTGCAGGATGTTCTTTGAAGGCTCGGTGCCAAAACTCCGCACCATTCTGCGCACTGTGCCATATTTGCAATATGTGCAAAAAAGTCTCAAAAAAAAAACAGGATTCTTTGATATGTAAAGCCCATTTACATCCATTTACAAGATTGTGTTGACATGACCTGCTCAAGCACTCGCGGGGATTTGCAGGATCCAGACCCAGCAAGCCGCCCCCAACCTACTTTCGCATCGCTCCCATGGGACAGGCAGGTCCACCGTCAGTTCTCCGGGCCTAAAGTTGAAAAGTGGGCAGAAAGGAAACCAACTGGCTGAAGCCCTGCAGAGTTCCGGCCATGGGCCATGGTGTCCTTGATGATTCCTTGACGCAATTTTTTTTCATGAATTTGCGGCTGGTAGTTTTGTGCCGGCTGGTAGTTTAATAGGTTTTAGTAGACCTCAAACTAGACCACGGATGATTGAAAAACATTCAAAACCTCACGCCTCGGTCACCTCACCAAGAGTTCATTGTGTTCAGCTGAGTCCTTCACCTCTTTCCGTTGTGCCCCCGCTGGCGTTCCGCCTCCTGAAAGGTCGATCAAGGCAGATGGCGACAGTCATCCGATGTCATGCATTATGCTGCATAATCCATGTGCATATAAAACCCAGGCCCCATGATGCCATGACCCTCCCATGATCACCATGATAACCCCCCAATTTCAACACATTTACATGTATTTACTGTATTTTTGAGGATGGATTTCCCATGATTTCCCATGATTTCCCATCATTCATAGTTGTCCACCATCGTGACACCATGCACACCCGAAGCCGACGCCGATGCAGTCTGATTGCCTTGACCAACTTCTCCAGCTCCCCTGGCGGTTTTCAATGACTGCTGCATCAAAGTAGGAAATGCGACCCGCAAGAGCAGCCGCATCCACCCCAAGTGCATGACTGTGGCGCCTCTGTCAACCACATTACCTCACATGGCAACCACATTGCCAATATTGCAATCGAAACTGAGGTTCCCTACTCGGAGCTGCCAATACAGTTGACCAGTAAAAAGGATCACTATTTAGTGCTTGGTAGTCTGCACCCATTCTGCACCCGTTGCGGAGTTGCAGCGGTTTTTCTATAACACATTGCACTGGCTGGGGGCAGTAGCCGAGCTGAGTCTTCCGGTGCCCCTAGACGAAAGGTGCTTCGTCGATTGACTGCGATTGACTGAGCTACCCCGGATACGCATTGTGTGCAATCAAATGCTTAGAGGGCACTGTAGAAACAGTACATTATCCATTCCAATGGCAAATGTCATACAGAAAATACATTCAAACAAATATGTTTTCGCGAAGGTACTGATTGAATGATTGAAGATGAGTGAAGGTTTCCCTCGTAAAGATATACTGGCAAGCCACGTGAACTCTTGTTCACATAGCGGAAAATCATGCAGTTGAAGTGGCGGTTGAAATGAACCGCTCATCATGAGCCCTGCTGCAAAAAAAAAGAAGGCCAACACAAATCAGGGTCCGAACGTTGACGATTGTTTTGAATTGTTGCCATAACAATTTCGGCCAATATTGTAGCATATTGTAATAGCATCTTTACATGTGGTTCTACCTAGATTATTGCTCATGATCACCATGTCCCAAAGCACGATTCACCGGCCCATGACAAATGGGGCCTCGAAACAGTCCGTGGCACTTCAAAGGCTCACGGCACCGGTAGCGACACGACTATGCGTACCAAGATCATACGGTTTGAATCGATTTTATGTTTGTATTGGTTACCATTGGTTACCATTGGTTACCAGTAGTACCGCACAAGGGGGTGGCGGAAATTTCAAAGGTAGGAAACCTATAGGAGGGTTTTATTGTTGTGAATCATGGATGGCAGATCGAACCCACTGATGGATCGAACTTGGTTGGAACGTCGGGCTATCTATCTGTCTATCTATTTATCTATTTATCCGTCTTTCTATCTGTCTGTCTATCTATCGAGCTGTCTTTCTATCTATCTTTCTATCTATCTATCTTTCTTTCTTTTTTTCTTTCTTTCTATCTTTCTATCTATCTATCTATCTCTCTCTCTTTCTATCTGTCTATCTGTCTATCTGTCTATCTGTCTATCTGTCTATCCGTCTATCTGTCTATCTGTCTATCTATCTATCTATCTCTCTCTCTCTCTCTCTTTCTGTCTGTCTATCTGTCTGTCTATCTGTCTGTCTGTTTGTCTGTCTGTCTGCCTGTCTGTCTGTCTGTCGATCTGCCTATCTATCTGTCTATCTGCAAGCTTGAAAACGAAGCTATCCTGGGAGACTTCATTGAAATTTGGAAGTTGACAGCTGAAAAACGAAGCTTTTCTGCGAGACTTCCTTTAAATTTGGACATTGACAACATCAAAAACGCAGCAATTCTGCGCGACTTTCTCAATTTTCGAAGTTGACAATATCAAAAACGAGGCAATTCTGCGAGACTTCCTTCAAAAATCGCACGTTGAGTGCAGAGCTGATGGCCTCGTGCCAATGCGTTTTCTGATTTGTCCACTCCATCTGTCTAAAGTCTAAAGTACCGCACCTGCCACGAAAAAGAAGTGCTGCACCTGTCACGCAAAATCATCTTAGCAAACCTGGATCTGATGCTCCAAAATGCAGCCCCTCTCGAGAAATCAGCGCCCTGACCTCCCAACATCTTTGATGAAGATGTCTCTCGTACTGCGCCTGCCACGCGAAATGCATCTTTTCAGGTCTGCTTGAAACGTCCCACACCTGCCATCGTTTTTGCAACTGCCACGAGGCCCCCACGTTTTGCTGACTTTTGGCAAGGTGCTGAACCCAAGTGCGCCTGCCACACAAAACGACACTTGAACGTGCAAAAACGGTCCAAACATGTGGTGTTTTTTTTGTCTGTTCACTTCCACATGTGCTTCAAGCTACAACGGTGCGCACTTTTTGAACACCTTATTAACTTCCAAAGGCGTGCCAACAATGAGGTCTTTTTAACACTCTCGAAATGTGCTTCGCGCCACAACCCCGTGCACTTTTTCAACCTCAAGTCCGAAAAGTGCTACGAGTACGAGCATGTTTTGTCTAAATATTTTGACTTCGAAATCTGCCTCGCACCACAACGGAGTGCATTTGTTCCACCTCTCAACTGTGTTTTGCACATTTTGACTTCGAAACGTGCTTCGCGCCACAACGGCGTGCAATTTTTCATCTCTCATCTGGCCAGATGGCTCCGCGGAGCCACAAATCATTGGAAAAACACAGTGTTTCGCGACTTTCCTACCTTTTCGCGCAGCTGCATCTTCTTTCTGCTTCTTTCTCTTCTCTGATCTTCTCTCTTCTTCTCTTCTCTTCTCTTCTCTTCTCTGACTCTTCCCACCTCTGCTTTTCCATCTGTCCATGTTGTCGGAAGTTTGACTTCTAAACTTCCTTCAATTATAGTCTACTATTGCATTCTTAAATGTTATTGCTGATGCCGCCGCCGAATTGAAAAAGTGACACTTGCACTATCTCCCAGGCCGAGAGGGACAGTGCAGGGTCACAGAAGACCTAGCTAGATTCGATTGGATTTGATTGCAACATGTCCCTGGACTTCCTACCAACCCCAAGCTGATGGCCCACAGGGCACACACAGAGTTCGTCAAATCATGCCAACTCTTTGATAAAAGCACTGCACTTGACGCCATCTTGTTTGTGCATTTCCCGTTCCTAAGCTAGTTTTAAGAATGCAGAAATTCTGCTGCTTTGGCAAGGAGCCAATCTCCACACAGAGTGATGTTTCGTGCTTTTATAATACTGCTATCTCTGGTAGTGGATGCTAATGGATCGAAATTGTCAAATGCCAGGATCCTAGAAATTCCATTCTTGCCATCAGTCTCAGTCTTGGGGAGCTAAGAAGTTGTCTCCCAGCAAACAACCCACGCGACGCATGCGAGCTGTTGCTGTCAGGGTCGAAGTTCGGCTGGTGCCGGGCCACTGCAGTGGTTCTGTATGGGAACACATGGCTGACGTGGCCAAACAACCACTCAGCCCAACAAAAACGCAGGCTAAAGCTCGAAGTTTGGACATGTTTGGACATGTTTGGACAAATGTTTGGATACTTGCTTGCTGGCCGGGTACTAAATCTAAATGTTATAAAGCATATTAAATCATGAACCTGCGATTGCAGTCCACCGCAGCGACCCTCGTAAAAAAGCAAAAAGGACCTGCCACGAAGGTCCTGCAACGCCCAACGCCCTGTGGTTGTTTGAACGGCTGACATGTTGACATGTGGTTGATTCATTCAATGAATGTGTGAAATGCAAAGGACATCCTTCTAAAAAAATTGTGGCATGTCATGGATCATTTCAGAGACTAGCTATTTTGTCCCTGCAGAAGCCGTTCGAAATCAGAGGAATTCCTGGGGCTGGGGCAAAACCCCTGAGCTCTGACATCTATGTGCCTTGCCTCAGGCACTGCCGCGAAGCAGCAGCGAAGCTTCAAACGGGCCAAACCAAAAGCAGATTTTCTTGCAAACATTCTTCACCATGTCATGTACATCAATATTGTGCACACATTAAGATCATTAAAGTAAACAGCCAAAATGCCCAACACCTGGGAAAGCAGCTTCTGACGTCGTGCTCATCCGGTTTAAGGTGGCAGAGAGGGGCTCCTAACTACTCCTGCAGATAATATTGAATCATATAACTATATAACTATATAATTTTAAAAATCTAGGATGGATGTGGAAACATTCCATTGACAAAAACCACCAGTCAGTCGAAGGGTGAGATTGACACTTGACATACACTTGGCTTGTGCTGGTGGTGCTGGTTGGCTTTTCAGTAGTTTCTGATAAACAGGTGTGGAATGAGAGCGGGTGATCAGGAAGACACCAAGTCTGCATGTCACAATTAATGCCATGCTGCAGTGCTAGGCACTACCATTGCAAGTTCTTTGGAGCCCCTTTCACTACCCGCGGCAGTGTGGCTTGCCAAGACAGTTGTGAAATTGTCCCATCACACGTGATACTTGGAATTTTCTTCAGCACATATCAGGAGCCTCCCACCGGGCTCAGCACACCTTTCAAATATCACGAAACAATACGCGCTACAGCGGATCTGCCTGTTTTTCACGAGCCGTGTCTGAATGATTGCAATGTGATGCTTGCTCCAGGATCATTCTTCTAATCCCATCCTCCTAATATAAAACACCTCCAAATGGGATTATTTGAATATATCACATATATATATATATATTGTGGGTATAATATCAATATATATATGTGTGTGTGTATGTATGTATGTATGTATGTATGTAACATCTGTATGTATGTATGTATGTATGTATCTATGTATGTATGTATGTGTGTGTGTGTATGTATGTATGTATCTATGTATCTATGTATCTATGTATGTATGTATCTATGTATGTATGTATGTATGTATATAATTATATCCAGTCTATTCTAGTGTTCTCCTTGCAGGCCATTACACACGGAATTTCACAGCCGGCCAGGGCTCAAACGATCGCGCATGCGAAGGCATGCGAAGGTGCTGTGCTCAAGCGCCCGCTGGAACTCGCAAGACCAACGAGGTTGACAGGCGCAGCTTCGGTCAAAAGGTCAATTTGCAAAGTACCTTTGGCAAATAAACAAGAACCATTAGGACCATTGGAATATTGCATCATGTAGATATATGTAATATATAATATTTATATATATATGGGCACACATTCCCTTGCACAAGTTGTTATATAAATTAGACTAAATGAAATGGTTTGGACAATGTTGAACGATGTTCTATCATACAATGTACAAAATGTACAAAACACCACATGTTCGTGCCACTTTTGGAGGTTCGGATGTTGGAAAAGTGCACGCCGTTGTGGCGCGAAGCACATTTCCAAGTCAAAATGCACAAAACACACCATGTTCGGACCACTTTTGGAGTCTGAGATGTCGAGTTTCGAAAAAGTGCACGCCGTTGTGGCGCGAAGCAGATTTCGAAGTCAGAATGTCCAAAACACACCATGTTCGGACCACTTTTGGAGTCTGAGATGTCGAGTTTTGAAAAAGTGCACGCCGTTGTGGCGCGAAGCACAGTTCCAAGTCAAAATGTACAAAACACTACATGTTCGCGCCACTTTTGGAGGTTCAGATGTCGAAAAAGTGCACGCCGTTGTGGCGCGAAGATGCGCGAAGCACATTTCCAACTCAAAATGTACAAAACGCTACATGTTCGCGCCACTTTTGGAGGTTCAGATGTCGCTTCGCTTCACTACACTACATTACACTACACTACACTCCACTACACTACGCTCCACTATACTACACTACATTACACAACACTACAACTACAACTACACAACTACACTCCACTACACTCCACACACGAAATTACACTGCACTACACTACACTACACTCCACTACACTACACTACATTACACTACACTGCACTACCTTCCACTACACTAAACTACATTACACTACACTCCACTACACTACAACTACAACTACAACTACACAACTACACTCCACTACAATACACTCCACTACACTCCACTACACTAAATTACACTACACTACACTACATTACACTACACTACACTCCACTACACTACACTACATTACACTACACTACCTTCCACTACACTTCACTACATTACACTACACTACACTACACTACAACTACAACTACGACTACACAACTACACTCCACTACACTCCACTACACGAAATTACACTACACTACACTACATTACACTACACTACACTACATTCCACTACACTCCACTACACTACACCACATTACACTACACTACATTACACTGAATGACATTGCACCACAGATAGACAGGTAGACAGATAGACAGATAGATAGACAAACAGGTAGACAGCTAGACAGATAGACAGATGAAAGAGGGAGAGAGAGAGAGAGAGAGATAGAATGAGATAGATAGATAGATAGATAGATAGGTAGATAGGTACATAGGTAGGTAGGTAGATAGGTAGATAGGTAGATAGGTAGATAGGTAGATAGGTAGATAGGTAGATAGGTAGATAGGTAGATAGGTAATGAGATGAAAGAGAGAAAGAGAGAAAGAGAGAGATAGATAGATCAATAGATAGATAGATACATAGAAGATAGGCTGGTAGGTAAGTAGATAGTCAGAGAAAGAGAGAGAAAGAGAGGAGACCTCAAGCACTTTTCGGTCCATCAGTGGATTCGCTCTGGCATCCCTGATTCACAACAGCCAATCTCTCCTATAGGTTTCCTATTTTTGAAACTTCCGCCACCGGTACTACTGGTATATAAATTAGACTAAATGAAATGGTTTGGACAATGTTGAACGATGTTCTATCATACAATCCGGTAGCAGCTCCCATTTGAAAAGGAACATGGGGGTTAAACCACAATGCTGAGCTGCCCGATGCTCCAGCTGGGCATCCAACCTCTATGATCTCAATAAATTAGTAAGTTAAGAAAAGAGTAAGATGATGTAAGATGGAATTAAATGAAATAAGTACTTGATAGATTTGATAGACTCGATAGCAATCGGATTGTGCCAAAGTGAGATCTCCAGACCAAATCGGGCCAAAATCGATGTCAAGGCTTGAACGATGTCCGCAGTCGCGGGGATGTCGCCAGCAGCCGACGATTCCTTCTGGTAGCAGCCCCTGGAAAAGAGCTCTAAACTCCACTATTTTCTTTTCAGCAAGTGGGCTGCTTGCATTTCGGAAATCAAAATTTCTTGCCGGACTGCTGTTTCACATAGAAAGAGGCGTGGAGCATACTGATGCTGAAACTCCATGACCAAGATTGCAACAGTATCTTTTGCAGCTTGGGATAATCTTCAATGCTTGGATCACGAGATCATGATCACGGCTGCAAGTTGTGGCATCTGTTGAGCTCCAAGCCATGCTGTTGGCGCAACCTCTGACATTGAGATCATTGAGGTTGTAAGCCGTCGGCGATCCCGTCATAACTCGCCTCTTCACAGATATTTGGCGGACGCGGCTTTGGTCCCCAAGCATGGCAGGCAAAGAACCCAGGCTGCTCGTCACAAAAACAACGCACAAGAATGTACAAGATATCACGAAGGTGGTTGTTTCATGTTGTTTCCAAAAACATCCAAAAACATCCAAAAACAACATAATAAATCATAATAATACAGAGACTGTCCAGATCTGTCCAAATCTTTCAGAGTCGCAACTGTTCCAAGCAGCTGAGTTTCCTCCTGCCGTGTTCAATGGCTAGTCTGCAGCTGCTCACGCGCCCCGACCCATGCGCTGCGTTGGGGGAGTGCGGAGTGCGCGCAGTCAGACATGACTAATCCGAACCAGATTACCTTGGTGGATGGATCCGGCTGCAGACCGGCTTCATCAAAATGCCTGTCACACAGCGCCACATTATGCCCAAAAAAAATGAAACTTCGGAAATGTCGCCGAGAAGCAAGAACCTGCTGCTGGTGAGTTTTGCGATCCTGTTACTATCCTGAGGGCAGCTTAAGGGTGCCAAGCAAGGATGCGCATTCTGTCAAGCAAGAAACAAACTCCAAATTCCAAACTCTCCAAATCAAATAAGCAGAACATCGGCAGATCTGTTGAATTCCACACCCACGGGATGTGCTGGAAGGAAAGCGCGGGAAAACTAACACGTAATCCATATTCAGCGGTTTGACTCCCAGTGAAGAAATAGGACCAAGCGTAGTCTCAACTCGCGACTGGTGGGTTCCGACCCATGCCTCATCAACTCATGAAATCCCCAGTAGTCTTAGTGCCATATATGTATATAGTATGTTAACACATGTCTAATATCTTAACATATGTATATTCAATATGTATGTGTGTATCTATATATATTTTTATTTATTTATCAATATCCGTATGTTCATGTATCTGTATAAGTATAGTACTATTAGTAATATTACTATATGTTCACATATCTGTATGATTATAGACAATGTTATAGATGTTAAATAGACATCTCTATATTTCACGTTGTGTCATTTCTCCCCTCATCGCCAAGTCTCGGCTCTTGGAAGCTGCTGCAGAAACGCCGGAAGCGACTGCAGGCGGCTGGCGACATGCCCAGCTTCCTGGTTTCAACATGTTTGTTTCCACGCAGCTGGCAGCTTAGAATGGATCTATGGTGAAAACTAGACGACGGATGGCCCGAGAGCGTAGAGGAGCAGGGTCTTCTCTTGTTAGTATGGAGACACCATATTAGAAACAATATATTAAAGATGTGTTATATGCAGTCGAGAAGAGGAGTATTAAGACAAAATAGCAGAAGTGCAAGACAATAGTTTGCATCGCAAACACTTTTACACACAAAAGCTTTTACACACAGACGCTTTTACATACAGACCCTTTTACGCACAGACCCTTTTACACACAAAGCTTTTACCCACAGAAGCTTTTACATACAGAAACTTTTACACACATACGCTTGCACTGCACACAGATGCTTTTACACACAGACACTTTTACACTGACACTTTTACACACAAACCTTTTACCCACAGAAGCTTTTACATACAGAAGCTTTTACAAACATACGCTTTGACACAGATGCTTTTAAACACAGACACTTTTACACACAGACACTTTTACACACAGACACGTTTAACAAAGAGCCTTTTACACACAGGAGCTTTTACACACAGAAGCATTTACACGCAGACGCTTTTACACACAAAAACTTTTACACATAGTCACACAGAAGCTTTTACACATAGACGCTTTGACACACAGGCACTTTTACACACAAACACTTGTACATACAAACACTTTTACACACAAACACTTTTACACATAGACGCTTTTACACGCAGAAGCTTTTACACGCAGACGCTTTTACGCACAGAAGCTTTGACACACAAACGCTTTTACACACAAACGGTTTTACACACAAGCGCTTTTGCACACAATCACTTTTACACAGTCACTTTTACACACAGACGCTTTTACACACAAAAGCTTTTACACACAGACGCTTTTACACACAGACGCTTTTACACACAGACGCGTTTACACACTAACACTTTTACACACAGACGCTTTTACACACAGACCCTTTTACACACACAGATGCGCTTACACACAGACGCTTTTACACAGAAAAGCCTTTACACACAGACGCTTTTACACACTAACACTTTTACACACAGACGCTTTTACACACAGACACGTAAAATCGCAATTTTTCCTCAGTTTTTGACGATCGACCCTCATTTCGTGCGAAAGGGTTGCTCCAGGACAAGTGAAATCGCAATTTTACCTCAGTTTTCGCCGATCGACCCTCATTTCGTGCGAAAGGGTTGCCCGGGGACAAGTGAAATCGCAATTTTACCTCAGTTTTCGCCGATCGACCCTCATTTCGTGCGAAAGGGTTGCTCCGGGACAAGTAAAATCGCAATTTTACCTCAGTTTTTTGCCGATCGACCATCATTTCGTGCGAAAGGGTTGCTCCGGGACAAGTAAAATCGCAATTTTACCTCAGTTTTCGCCGATCGACCCTCATTTCGTGCGAAAGGGTTGCTCCGGGACAAGTAAAATCGCAATTTTACCTCAGTTTTCGCCGATCGACCCTCATTTCGTGAGAGAGAAAGATAAAGAAGGCGAGAGAGAGAAAAGGGAGAGAGAAAGGAGAGAGAGAAAGGAGAGAGAGAAAGGAGAGAGGAAAGAGGAGAGAGAGTGAGAGAGAGAGAAGATGTGAAGATGAGAAGGTGTGAGAGAAGGTGAGAAGATGAGAAGGTGTGAAGATGAGAAGGTGTGAAGAGGAGCAGATGTGAAGAGGAGCAGATGTGAAGAGGAGCAAATGTGAAGATGAGAAGGTGTGAAGATGAGAAGATGTGAAGATGAGAAGATGTGAAGATGAGAAGGTGTGAAGATGAGAAGGTGTGAGAGAAGATGTGAAGATGAGAAGGTGTGAGAAGATGTGAAGATGGGAAGATGGGAAGATGTGAAGATGAGCAGATGTGAAGATGAGAAGGTGTGAGAGAAGATGTGAAGATGAGAAGGTGTGAAGATGAGAAGGTGTGAAGATGAGAAGGTGAAGATGAGAAGGTGTGAGAGAAGGTGTGAAGATGAGAAGGTGTGAAGATGAGAAGGTGTGAAGATGAGAAGGTGTGAAGATGAGAAGATGAGATACAGACCCCCACTATTGGAAGAACCCTGCGCTCAGACGCTCTCGGGAAAAAATGGTTTGATTAATCTTAATTCAAAGTTTCTGGAATTTGACTTGATCACAATATATCGGGATAATTGCGTTTAACGGTTGAGTGTGGTTTCCACGCTTCACCCTTTTCCCATGTCGTCATCAAGCTACCGATGATGCTCTTACAGCCATTTTCTAGAGTGCAGTCCGTGAACAAACGGCAGTAGCAGCCTACCAAAGGAAACAGGTTTGCCGTTTCACACGTAATCTGCAATTTCAGAATTTCAGAGTTATTATTTTGATTCGCCCCTTGCAAAGACATGTGGAAGAACAACAAAGTAGAGCTGGGACATTATAAGCATTCCAGTGAGTGCCATCATCTTTCAGCATCATCCTCATCCTCATCCTCATCATCCTCCTTATCATCACCACACGAGCTTGCGAACTCTCCTGTTGATAGCATCGAAGAGGTGCGCAATATCGTGATCTGTGAGAAATGCGGAACAATGACGGATCATGTCCTCAGTCAAAGGTTTTCAATGAGACTTCCAAAAAGTATCACCTGATGTCCGCTGATATCCATGTCAGTGACTGCTTGAACACTAATAAAATAACAAAAAAGCTGATTACTTGGCACATCCTGGCACTGGCCATCCATGTTCTGGCAGAATGCAGCCAGGCTTCTCCAACGCCTTCCTGGCTGCGGGGTAAAATGAATCAAATGTGTCAACCTCGACAAGAACCCCCGCAGCAAAGATTACCAACGCCAATCCAACAGAAAGGCTACAGAAAGGCCCTGTGATCCCGTCCTTTGTAGCGTCGAAGCCAAATCGTGGCAGAATTTTCTGTTGCACTTCGAGTGCAAGCTCGGCGCGTCCAGGTAAATGAAAATACCCATCCTTGGTGCGATTCATCACATACATCCACATACTGTACCTGTTTGTGATATTAGTGATACAAAATCTCTTGAATTCTGAACCATTGGATGATCCATTATGATCCATTCTAATGATCCACTATGATCCACTAGATAGCCACCAAACAGCTTCGATACAGCTTCCACCGTCCTCAACCTTTCCCCCTGCCCTCAGCTCCCGACCGGATCTGGCCGGTGACGGTCACGGTCGCCGCGGTCGCCGCCACGGTCGCCACGGTCGCCACGGTCGCCACGGTCGCCACGCTCTCGGGCATCTTTCTTGTGCTGCAACTTCAAAATGGCTTCCTGGAACCAAGCCTCACCTTGGAGGGAGTAAAATTGTGGCAAAGGTGGCTGGAATTGGTGGGAGTGGGAGGCAGCATTCTCCAGCCAAGTTGCTGAAACCGAGAAACCTTGGTGTCTGGTGTCAGAACATCATTCGCATTGACCGTTGGTCCGTTGGTTGATTTGAATCATGCCTGTCTCCAATGTTCGCGCATGTTGGGGCCGAGCGGCAAGCTGCGCAGCAACAAATAGACACCCTGCTTCGTTGAGGGTTTGCCACTGTTTGGCTCTTCCTCCAACACCAAGTCCTCCAACCATCCACTAGGACCCATGGCTCTCCAGCAATTGCCTTGTGAGGTCATCATTCCAACCCAGTCTTGAAGACACTCATATAACATCATTTTAACATATTATATAACTAAGAAATACGAATAATTCTGGAAGCTGCACTCTCATCCCTCAATTGTAGCCTGATCCCCTCACCCGCCACAGTCGCGTCTCCTCGAAGGGGCCGAAGAGCGCTTCTTCGATGGCCACTTTATTGACCTGGCCGCAGGTGTAATTCTTCTGGTCAGGTCGGATGATGTCAACATGTCTGGTAAAATAACGTTTGACGTGAGACATTAGAATGTCATAGAATGTCTTTTATATGATTCTTTAAGCATGTTTGAAATTCAAGGAACAATTCATTACCGTCCTGCAACTTGGCCCATGCTACTCCAATATCCCATAGGACGGTCCATCCAGTGGTCCAATGCAATCAATGCAATCAATGCAAGTCACATAAACATCTCCATCTTCTTCCAGGAACTCCAGCTCCATTTCCATCTCTTCGATCCCTTGTTCCGAGGCTTGAAATCCATACCTGGCAACCAATTGGCACGCGGCATGGCGACATGAAGTGTTTGCAAACACTTTACTTCCCTAGGCCCTAGGAATCCTGTGCATCAGACAGAAATCGGCTGCACCTGGAGATTATGTCCATCTGAGGCTTTCGTAGTAAGTTCCTCAGCTCACTGCCAGTTGCCAAGGAATAAAATTCCAACCATTCCCCAAGTGCTGGCAGGGCAAAACAAAACAGCTGTGTAGCCATGTGTAGCCAAGGAGCTTTAAGGCAGCTTGGAAAGCTGGTCGGTGAAGACTGCCCATCTTTCCACCACCTTGCTGCCTGGTCTTGAAAAGAACACTGGGCCACTGGGGTGAAAATGTTGGTTTTGTCGGTTTCGCAGCCAGGGTTTCTTTTTTCAAGATTCTACTATATTCTACTATGTTCCACTATTCTACTATATTCTACTAATTTCTACTATATTCTACTATATTCTACTATGTTCCACTATTCTACTATGTTCTACTATGTTCTGCTATATTCTACTATTCGCACCTATACTCTGCTGTTTCCTACGTTTCCTGCATCAAATTTCTGATGCCCAACTGTCTATGCCTTGCAATTGCTTGGAGCTTCTTCTGAAAGCGCGCGGATGTGTAGGCGGCCAACAGCCTGGGGCAGCAACGGTCTGCGCCATATGGAACCTAAATGGTCATTGCTGACAAGTTTGTTTAGTACATGGTGTGCATACCAAACCCATGCCGCAACAAACCGCCTTTTTCTGGAGGGGTTGGGACACCTCAACATTTCGAAATAGAGGATCGCAATTGGCCATAGCAACTGTGCATATTTGCCCCCCAATGTAACTGTGACTTAGTTCCTGCGAGGTCCGATTTTGTGCACACAATAGGTCCCAACGGCCCAATGGCCCAATGGCCACATCCAAGGGGCTCATTCTGAAGAGCTACGGCCCTAGGCTTGGACAAGCGACACTTCCTCGGTGGAATCTCACCGATCAAAGTGTCGACAAAGTGTCGACAACTTGCACCGGTGAACCCGGTGAACATGGGTTTTGACTCGTTTTGACCATACAGACACAACCTTTTAGGGTTTGACTCGGGGACAAGGGGACTGAAAGTTATTATACTATTCTGTATTGATAAGTGTGCAATGACATGAGGTCCTGCTTCAAAAAGCTAGCATACTGTTCTGTATTGATATGATAATGTTTATCAACGTGCAATGAAAAGATGTTTGTGCTCCGACCCGACAGGGGCTTAGATGGGGGCAAGCTTGACATGATTCTGGTACTTCTGCACTTGCTGAAAGAACAGGCAGCGCAGGCACAAGCGAGACAGATTCGCAGGCATAAGCAAGGACTCTTCCAGCAGAGCGATTGCTGGGAGGGATTGATTCCCACCCATGATATGTACATAGTTGTAGATAGTTATAGGTTGTTATAGTGGGATTTTATCATCACTAGATATTTCAAGAATAGTACCAAGCATCTCATCAACAGCTGCTTTTTGGACAGCTATTTGGTGGATGACCAAACTGGACCAAACAGCTCGACGGAGATCGAGTGCCGAGCGGCTCAGGAGGAGCTGATTTGGCCGCTTTGACAGGTTCACTACTGCCCACGGCCATGGTTTCCTGGCAGATCGGCCTTGGGGATGCTTTTTTGTTGGGTAAACCTAAGACGAAAAACACGAAAAACCTCACGTTTTATGAGAAATGGATGGAAATTTGAAATGGGTGGTAAACTGTCGAACTTGTTCTAACAAACGGATCGTCGTGCAACACGGGTTGCACGGTGGGCGACAGGGAACTGCGGCCCATGTCCTGTGCGTCTTCCACTACCGCCTGGATTGCGCGAGCGTTTGGGAAGCCCACTGGGCCGACAGTTTGAGTACTGAATTGTAGAGAACCAGGGGCATATGATCTTTGCAGCATGGATCCAACCTCAAGGGCGTAAAATCCAGTCAGTGTCCTTAGCCTTGAATGGATGAAGCAGTAAACCCATTGGAATTGAGTCATGAAAAACACGAAAACTGATCTCGTGACATGGTGCTCATCGCCGGAAGTTTCCAACAAAAATCAGGCCGTCATGTCACATGCTCCAAAGCCTGGAAAAGAAAAACACGTTGACATCACGTTGACGTCCAATGAGTCCAATCCAAGCCCTGCGTTCCTTCGGCCCTTTTGTCATTTTTGTCTACTCGACCTGCGGTTTGGTCGGCCGCAGCAAACTGTTCAGTGACCGCACTGTACGCACGCGCTGCAGTTCCTGGTCGACCGCAGCCTCTAACAGGAGCGCAGCATCTGAGCTGCGCAGTCTGAAGGATCTGTTGAAAAGTTTCTTGAAGTTCCTGGGAGCCATCCTGAAGTTGCCATGAAACCGACATCAACGCACCAACAAACAAAAGTTATAGAACACATTAGGATAATTACATTGGGTAGATATCTTTCTCCCCAGCCCCATCAGCGAAGTCCCTCGTGGTCAAACCATACTGGTAGGTGATATTAAAATATATTAAGTGACATTATAAATTATAAATATATTATATCAAAACACACTGGGTCATTAAAAATAAGTGAATGGTTCTTTTGCGGTTTCCAAACTGGAGTGAAATCCAACTCCCAAGATTTGGTCGACCACAATTTTACCAGGTCCCACATGGTCCCACCAGCAGCAGCCGAGTTTCGAGCATTAGCTCCCTCACACGCTCCCCCTGTGATCGGATGTTGGCTGGGAGCCCCTTGGGATCCACCTTCAATGCTTCGAACTCATCTGGGTGCTCTGCTGCCCAGTCCTGACATAAAATGATGTGCAAAATGCTGCAAAAACACCGGAAATGACGGGCTGAGCGAATTGAACATATTGAAATCACGAAATGAATTTAAGATAAGATCCCACAAAAATTGCTGAGGAATATGGGTAATTACTAATGATATTTCCGAAAAGCGATGCCTCCCAGACCCCATGATTTCATATAACTTGTGTGCTGGAGAATGCAAAACAAACATTGGGACTTGACGAAGATACGAAGTTCCTAACTGTCTGTGGCATTGTCACTACTCCAAGCGTTGGAGTCTGAGGCGTTGAGCAAAGCCGCAGTTTCATATTGCCCATATTTCAACGTGAACGGTATACTGGCAGAATACATCATAATACCATATTCATCCATATTCATATTCAATACAAACCCATCTCTCTCTCCATCGCCCATATGTTTTTTTGATTTGGTGGGGAAGGGGAACAATGCGTTGCAGCTTCACCGAGCCACTTCTGTGAGTTGCCTCACGTGCTGCCGCAAGCGACGGATCTCCAGTTGCAAACGGAGGGATTGGATGGAGCCCAATATGCTGCACAGGTCCCAGAAGCCGGAGTTCCTGGAGGGGACAAACATGGACAAACCTGAGATAACCTGACGATTGAACATTCCGGTGTCACACTGTCATTGTTCATATCCAAATCTGTCGGAATGAAATCATGATCTCCCAAGTTGATATCGAAATCAAAAAAGTTCAAAAATGATGTCATGATGTGATGCCAGTGATTTTCGTTTTTCAGTATCCAAAATCACCCAATTTCGACAAAAACTCAGCGCCTGATGACGCTGGCTAAGCGCAGGCGCCGGGCCTGGTTGCCCAGTTCTTCAGGATCGCCTTGTTCCTGTTCTCCCTGGATGGCTAAGGCATCCTGCAACTTCCCGCGGATTCCTGATGACAAAACATGGAGAAAATGACAAAAGTTTGACAAATTGAGAGCTGTCGCCGGCAACACTCCTTCTGTGTCTGAATGAAACTGAACTCAAAACTTCAAACCTAGCAAAAGATAGCCAATCAAAATCAATCAAAACTTCAAGATTCTTTGCAAGATTACTCGCAGCTCTTCAGGGACTGTATCTTCTTCCGGCTCAAGGAATTGAACCGTTGCTCGGAGGTACTCGGATTTGGACTCCTGATCCTCCGGATTCAACACCGAGAGGATCCGAACACGTTGTCGGACCTCATGTTCCGCCACATATCTCGTGTGGCCATTTGTCTCCTGTGCCACATCTTTCAGGTCGGTCAATCTGAAAACCAACCCCACGCGTGCCAGAAGAGATCCACGGCAATGGCAAACTGCAAACATGCGACTGCCATTCACGAGGATGTCATCGAAGAGCTTCAAATACCGTGGCTCCGAAATCATGAGTTGCTGACTGGGACTTGGCAAATACACCGCATTCAGCGGCATCACAGGAAGCTCTACGACTTCCGACTCTTCAACCAGCACTGACCTTGGCTCACTGGGCTCTTCTGCCGCCCCAAGTTTCAACCACTCGACCTGGGCACGGCAGCGGGTGCCCTGGCTTCGGCGGCTTCGGTGGCTTCGGTGGCTTCGACCAATGAGCCCTGGCAGCGCAAACGGGCGCCACGGGCGTCACGGGCGTTGGACGCTGCCGTGGAGCTCGACTGGCTGAAGCTCTTGGTGTTGGGACCGGAAGCCCTTGCGCTGGCGCTTGGACGGGCACAGGAACGGTGCGAAGGGACCATGGCATGGCACACATGGCAGGAAAATGCACCACAAAGGAAGATTTTGGGCTAGCTGCTCTGGAGTCCAAATGGTGGCAGGTGATGCTAGATTTCTTAGATGTAGCTCGACTCATCATGAGTTGTGGCCAGTCTTGTTGCAATACATGCTTCGATCTTTAGGTCGTCAGATGTCAGGCTAGAACGAATCTGTCTGCGCAATGTGTTCTACGTGAGTTCCGTGGCATGCTGTGGCATGCTGCGACCGCCCAACAGCTGAAAGGGGCAGAAGGCACCAAGTCCTTGCTGATGGTCTTACATGCCTGTGTTGGACACAGCCACTGCAAGGGCTGGCCAAACCATAAGATATCAACTCAGAATTCATTAGACCACACTAAAGTCACTAAAAAACCCTAACCCTGAATACTCAGTGGTGGCCATTGAAAAGGCCCATTGGCCCATTTAATTCCATTGGAAACCCTGCTCCTCTCAGCAAAAAGCTGCATCCTGGCCTCAAGGCCAAAGGCGTTACAAACTGAGGAGGAAAGTGCCTCTCACAGGGCTCATGACCCATCACCAACCCATCACCATGGAACAGAGGGCAAACGAAGCCCCAATAACTCAACCTTGGTAATACAGTTGTTCCCCAACGCCAATGGCCCTCTTCCACTTCTTTCGAGTCTTTGAAGTGGAAGAATCACACACAAGAAACAGACCTACAGGATACAGTCTGATACAGTGATCAAACGTCTTCAAATGGACAGTTGTCAGCAAGTTCAAGGCACAAGGTAGAGTCTAGTATCAAGCTGTCAGTGCGCAAAAATTGCACCGATGTTTTGTGTTTTTGATTCTTTTTGGTTTTCTTTTGTGTGCTTTTGTTTTCATGAATGGTGTCCATTCGGCCCACTCGGCCCGGCCCACACCTCGAGTTCGGTGATCTCAAATTCCTTGATATGCATGGAAGACAAGTCCCAAAAGCACAAGCGGCACGATAATCACATGATAATCACGATACCCCAAGCATGCACACCATGTCCATCCATGTCCCGTGCTTTGGCATTAGTTCACTTGGTTCACTTGGGTAAGTTTAATTTCGAATGATTCCCGCCCCCGCAACTGTTTCACTTTTTCCCATTACTTTCTGCCACAAACCATGGGGCCCTTCAGCAAATCCAGCCCTTTGCTACAAAGCATCTGACACCGGAGTGTTGCCAGCCCATGTGCTCCCAGAATTCATTCTGTCGAAACTGGCCTCGATGGTATGGCACTGCAACATCCCACACAGTGGAACACAAGCTATCAGCTAGCATCAGCACAGGAAATAGCCACAATCAAACTCTCCTTTGAGGATGTAACGAGCTTCTTTGTGAATGGCAACTTGCACCCATCCTGCCAGTTGCCCAAATGCAGTTTGAAGTGATGACTGTTCCACCAGCATTCCGCTTTCTGAGAGCGGTGGTTGATCCAATTGCCCAAAGCAGAGCCTTTATGATCTTTATCTGTCGATATCTGTCGACCGCCGCCTCCGTGCGAGATGGCATTACGTCCATGGTCATCTGTCCCTGTCGGGCAACGAAGGATACAAAGGTTCGGGGGGAAGCGAAGGAAAACGTGATGTCCACTGGTTTCATGCAAACATAATTATTGTAATTTATGGACGGCCACACTCAAAGCATCTCAACTCTAGCTGCAGCCTGGTCCCAATATGTCCCAATTCCACATGGACACCCCACCCCAATGGCACCTGGTTGACCTTCTGGCACGTGGTGCCAAGCCTTTTTCGGCCCCCTGTATGGAACCCCGCCGAAAGCCGACGGCAAAAAGCCAAAACAGCTGCCAGGTCGAGTGCCGTGACACGGTGACATACTACATCATCCCGAATCATACTACTTCAAACATCTTCAAACATCTTCAAACATCTTTAGTGAGTTAAAAATCTAGAGCGGAGAAGGGAGTGCCCTGATGCTGATACTATTCATACATTTTCTGCGGTAGAACAAGGAAAAGCCACGAAAAGCCGATCTTTCCCCCTGATCAGCGCAAGTTGCTGGGGATCTCGAAGCCCAGCTCAGCCAAGCCTTGGATAAAAAAGGTGAACTCCCGCTTGGTCGCAACGATGTCTGACGTCAAAGTTGCCTAATAACAACAACTAATAACAATAACAATAAACCTTAGATGATTGTTCTTATTGTCATTATTGTTATAATTGTTATTATTTCTATTCTTGTTATCATGACTATTGTTATTATTAGTATTATATATTAGTTTTAGTATTTAAAATATTATGTATGTATGCGTGCGTTACATACATATATGGACCACCACTTCGCCAAAAATCCGTTGAGGGCAACCACCTCGAGCTGCCATGGAACGTGCTCGCAAATCCATCGCCCCATGCGACCCGGGCCGCGAGGGCGAGGAGGGGGAGCGTGGAAGATGAGCCATCGCACCCTGTGGGCATTGCAATGAGTTGGAATCAACAAAAAATTGGCAAAACATACCAATCCTCTAAATAAATAATATATAGATAAATAATATGTATATGTTTATATGGTATGATATACATTGTTTATCATATTTTAGTCATTGACCACCTTAGACAATAAAATGATTAAAGAGAACAATCACCAAGTCTGATTACAGTTGACCCTGACCAGCAGGCCTGGCTTAGCTGCCGATTGTCCAGTTGCCATCCCTGCCTGGCCCAGTTTCGAAGATGCCCGTGGGGTTCGGACTAGAAACAATACTTAAAGACTTAAGTTAAGTTTGCCATTGTTCTGTAAAATCCATGTTTATCAGTTTACTACGATTATTGCATGGCTCACGTGGAAGTCCATTCCCGTAATTCTTGGAGTTGAGCTTGGATTGAAGTGGTACAGTATAATGTTGTACAATATACAGTACATTACAAATTGCATGGTCTCAGGTTGTAGGGATTGGGTGGCACAGTATCTCAACATGTGTCAACTACTTATCGACCTCTTGAAAGTTCTTAAAAGTATTCAAACACCAGTCCTTATTGGAACCTATGGAACCCTTGGAATCTATTAATCAATATTGCAATAATAATATTGATATTATCAATCCTTGGAACCTATTGGAATAATAATCCAATATATCAATCCTTATTCCAATAATAATATCCGTATTGGAACCTATTGGAACCCCCAAGGGTCCCTGCTGTAGCGGTCGTCCCAGTCGTCCCAGCCTGGGATGACGTCTGGGAGGAGCCGCTGGATCCGCATCCGCATGATCCTTGTGGGGCTGCACTGCTTCAAGGATCGATTCTACAATTCCAAGGTTTTCAAAAGCTTCAGGTATCTTCAGGGTTCAGGTGTGCTGAACGAGACTGTAGGGTTCTGAGACTCCTCAGGTTTTGGTTCCAAATGAACAATCAGAGGGAATCTCTGAAACAACAAGCGCCTGTCACTTGCCAGTTTACAAGCATCTTTCAAAAGTTCGTTCTGGTCAATCAATTTCTGGGTCTAAAATTTTTAAAGAAACATCCATCATCTATAGGAAATCAATGGAAATCATCATGTTTTTCAATGTGTTTCCCATATTTTTCCCAGGTCTTTCCCATGAAAAATGGTGATTTTAACGGTAGATGTTCCCATCCAAGCCATCCCCCATGGCCTCAAGGATGGCCCTCAGCTGCGTAGGTCCAGCACCAGGAGGCACCTCCAATCCCAAGTCACGGATGCGGCGGATGAGCCCCGCCTTGGACGGCGACATGTCGATTCACAGATGGAAAATGGTGGTTTAATGGGTTTACCATAGGAAAACCCATAGGAAAACCCATAGGGAAATGGTGGTTTACTGGAACTTAATGGGATTTTATTGGATTTAATGGGATCTAATGGGATTTACCAGAGGGTAATAGGTAAACCATGGTAAACCATCTATAAATGGGCCATCTATACCATGGCAAACTGTTAGTCATAACCAGGTGGTATTCATCATCTTCAGAATGTGTAAAACTAGACTAAATACAATATTCATCAGAATATGTCAAATTAAAAATAGATTACAGTAAATATCATGTCAATTAGATGACCATTCTGATGACCGTTAGAACCATGACCACTAGATTACCATTCAAGTATCTAATGACATAATTATGTATCATCAGAATATGTCATCATGTAAAAATAGATCAAATAGATCATGTCAATTATCTGGGTAAATTACTATATTTCACTAACCTGAATATAGTTCGGCCATTATAATCAATGTCATCTAATGGTTATATGTCACTTATTAATCACTAGACTATAGATATATTAACCACTATTAATATGTCACTTATTAATCACTAGACTATAGATATATTAACCACTATTAATATGTCACTTATTAATCACTAGACTATAGATATATTAACCACTATTAATATTTCACTTATTAATCACTAGACTATAGATATATTAACCACTATTAATATGTCACTTATTAATCACTAGACTATAGATATATTAACCACTATTAATATTTCACTTATTAATCACTAGACTATAGATATATTAACCACTATTAATATGTCACTTATTAATCACTAGACTATAGATATATTAACCACTATTAATATGTCACTTATTAATCACTAGACTATAGATATATTAACCACTATTAATATGTCACTTATTAATCACTAGACTATAGATATATTAACCACTATTAATATGTCACTTATTAATCACTAGACTATAGATATATTAACCACTATTAATATGTCACTTATTAATCACTAGACTATAGATATATTAACCACTATTAATATGTCACTTATTAATCACTAGACTATAGATATATTAACCACTATTAATATCACTTATTAATCGCTAGGCTATAGATATATTAACCACTATTAATATGTCACTTATTAATCACTAGACTATAGATATATTAACCACTATTAATATGTCACTTATTAATCACTAGACTATAGATATATTAACCACTATTAATATGTCACTTATTAATCACTAGACTATAGATATATTAACCACTATTAATATTTCACTTATTAATCACTAGACTATAGATATATTAACCACTATTAATATGTCACTTATTAATCACTAGACTATAGATATATTAACCACTATTAATATTTCACTTATTAATCACTAGACTATAGATATATTAACCACTATTAATATGTCACTTATTAATCACTAGACTATAGATATATTAACCACTATTAATATGTCACTTATTAATCACTAGACTATAGATATATTAACCACTATTAATATGTCACTTATTAATCACTAGACTATAGATATATTAACCACTATTAATATGTCACTTATTAATCACTAGACTATAGATATATTAACCACTATTAATATGTCACTTATTAATCACTAGACTATAGATATATTAACCACTATTAATATGTCACTTATTAATCACTAGACTATAGATATATTAACCACTATTAATATGTCACTTATTAATCACTAGACTATAGATATATTAACCACTATTAATATGTCACTTATTAATCACTAGACTATAGATATATTAACCACTATTAATATGTCACTTATTAATCACTAGACTATAGATATATTAACCACTATTAATATGTCACTTATTAATCACTAGACTATAGATATATTAACCACTATTAATATGTCACTTATTAATCACTAGACTATAGATATATTAACCACTATTAATATGTCACTTATTAATCACTAGACTATAGATATATTAACCACTATTAATATGTCACTTATTAATCACTAGACTATAGATATTAACCACTATTATCGTCACTCACTCACTAGGCTATAGATATATTAACCACTATTAATATTTCACTTATTAATCACTAGACTATAGATATATTAACCACTATTAATATGTCACTTATTAATCACTAGACTATAGATATATTAACCACTATTAATATGTCACTTATTAATCACTAGACTATAGATATATTAACCACTATTAATACTCGTGCGTAATCGGATGACCAGATGTGTTACCTTAGGATATGCCGTCCAGTGTCACTAGCTATGCGATAGGCTGTTCCGTCACTTGGCGAGGCTGCGCTGTCGACTAAATCACTGCAGACTATTCGCTGCGATTGTTTCACCACTTTAAACGGAAAGAAACTCCAAATGTCTTCTTATTTAATATGGACTTTATATAATTATAACTATATATATTATGTTATGATCTTATTTGTAGGATATTTGTCAGTTAATATGTGTCATCATTGACAATAATCTTCAAATCCTTGAGAGCAATGACATTGCCTGGAGAGTTCTGGGTACAACAACGTGCAAGTGCAGAAATATGATCAACTATCGAACTTGGTCCAACCATGTAGCCCTGTAGTTCATATGACCGTCCATATAACTATGGGATTTAGGATCACTGCAGATATGAGCCATAAACTTATGGATATGAAAGCACGTTATTGATCCACCTGTCAGTTCCATATATGCAACAATCATTTAATGTTCATCCCCTAATGTATCGTGCCAGCGGGTCGCACCCGGCATCATCAACGGCATCACCTGATGCGGTGGGAGCCCTTACAACATTAATGTATGATATATGTATGATATATGTATGATATATGTATGATATATGTATGATATATGTATGATATATGTATGATATATGTATGATATATGTATGATATATGTATGATATATGTATGATATATGTATGATATGAATGATGGATTTGCACCATTGTGAATATTGTGAAGGGTAAAGCATGTTTGGAGGGTCGAAAATCGTCAAGTGCCCAAGCAAAGCAATGCGAGGAAAAGAGAAGTATATACAGTACTTGCTTTGGAAGCAGGATAGCAAACATAAGCCATGCAGTCATGCAGGACTCATTCATGAGCTGTCTGGGATTGTAGTTGCCCACAATACAGTACAGTACTCATTTGGGACGAAAACCATATTTCCAATTGATGCGAAACTTGAGAGCTTCATGAGCATCATGATGAACATCGAACATTGCGGGTGAAGCTGAAACCATGAGGGCACAGTGCCACAAAGACTGGGGAAACAGGTAAATCGGCTGGCAAATGTGCTTGATCATGACTCATTCTCTTGCAAATACTTTGCGCTTGGGCACATCAGGTTGGATATATAATAGATGTCTATGTGTACACTATATGTGTATGTGGGTATGCATACCTATGTATATATATATATATATATGTGTGTGTGTATATATATATACAAAGCACATACGCATTTACCTCTGTGTGCGTGTCCCCATATGCTCCACATTGCTATGTCACGAAGCAAGATGCTTCCACCAGGCTGTGGCTCACCCCTGGAGGAAGACCAGGAAGAATGATGGGCGCCATAGGAGCCGTGGGCCTGGAGGTGAAGGCTGCCCGATCTACAGACCTTGCCATTGAATGTGCATGTACACGCGCAACCACAGATAGATATATATATATATATAAAGGCTCAGCGAGTTTCTTTTTTGACGCGTAGCAAGCCAAGATTTGTCAGAAAAAACGAAAATCGGAGAGGTGAAAGACTCCCTGTTTCACCTTTCAAAACACAAGCCCCCCAGGCTTTTCACAACTCTCACCCAAAATGGGAGAAAATCAAAATAAAATCTTCAAACCTCATCAACATCCAAATTTGGAGGCCCAGGTTAGTAAACTCTCGCCAAACCGAGAGAAAACTAACCCCCTCAGTACTCCCCAGGGCCTCGCCAACCCGAGGCTCTCCCAGGCCCAAGTACAATTTCTTAAACAAAACAGAGGAAAAAAGACAATTCCTGGTGTTCTCCCCAGGATATGGCAAACACCTGCTCTCGACAAAGAGCAGGGCCTCCCAGGGAGGGAGGGTAGGGTGCTGAGCCAAAAGCTGCATTCAAAACATACACATGCTTCACCTTTACTCCTGGGGCAGGACAACAAAGGCTCAGCGAGTTTCTTTTTTGACGCGTAGCAAGCCAAGATTTGTCAGAAAAAACGAAAATCGGAGAGGTGAAAGACTCCCTGTTTCACCTTTCAAAACACAAGCCCCCCAGGCTTTTCACAACTCTCACCCAAAATGGGAGAAAATCAAAATAAAATCTTCAAACCTCATCAACATCCAAATTTGGAGGCCCAGGTTAGTAAACTCTCGCCAAACCGAGAGAAAACTAACCCCCTCAGTGCTCCCCAGGGCCTCGCCAACCCGAGGCTCTCCCAGGCCCAAGTACAATTTCTTAAACAAAACAGAGGAAAAAAGACAATTCCTGGTGTTCTCCACGTCCCCCTGCCCTGCGTGCACACGCTGCTCAAGCTTTTGCACTCAACGGCTAGCAGAAGTAAATGAATTCACAAAGGGCTTCAAAGTAGAAACGGGTATGGAAATCTCCGCTAGCAGGGCCAAACCTTCGTTTACATAAATCTTGGCAGTCTTAGCTGCAGCCCAACGGCCCTGCACTAGCAATTTGTCAAAGGAACCATGGTGTTGAAACCAGTGGGTCGCACCACCCCGTCTCAGGCTATAGGGCCTAAAGCCATGGTCTTCCAATTTGAGTTTTCGCACAGTGTTAGCGAACATTGTTCGCCATTTATGTGGTGCCGGGCAAAGGGCCGAATTAGGCTTCTGCTCTTGTTTCCATTTCCAAAGGAGTTGTAAAACTGGCAAAACTCCCAGCGTCGCTGACTCCGCAGCTCCTTGACGTTGCCCTCCCTTGGTGAGTCCAAGTGAGATGATAGCAACCTTTTTTGGGGAGGCCATGGAGATATGGTGGCTGCAAAGACCCAAAAGTTCCCCAGTTCGGAGCATACAGTAAAAACCCAAAAGCAACGACAAGCCAAAATTAAACTCCCCATTAGCAAAGGCATATCCTGCCATTGCTTGCACCACCTTCTCAGGAAAGGGGGGTGCTCTGTTCGGGAGTTCATTGAGGCTCCAAGTTTTCAGGAGCCGCCATGAGGCGGGCAAGTGCCCTCTGATTTTTGGGTCTTTATCCTGCAACCCCGCAACCGTGTCGTTAGCTTTTGAACGGCCTTCACCAGTAGACCAAAGAAACTCAATGTAATCGGAAACCAAAGGGTCTAAAAACTCCCGCCTGTGGGGGATGGTAACCTGATTTTGTCTCAGAAAGGAGTAAAACCCCTGACGTGCTTGAGCATAGCGATCTTTTGTACGTGATTGAACCGTGAGTTGTTGTAGAGGACCAAGTTTCTTCCTAACAGCGATGCGTTGCTCCCTCGTGCGACCTTCAACGTGTCGCTTGGCTACTTTGCCCATTTCTTTTTCACCTTACGGCGGCTCGGCCGATCGGCCGGATTATCCGCCGTGTGCACATAAGCCCAAACCGGATGAAGGTTACACGCCAGGAGCACGCTGTTCAGTTTTGCCATGGTCCTCCGCATTTTCCTGCTGCTGCTGCGGCCTCGACTTAACGCATGCAGACATACAAGCGAATCTGTCAAGTGCACAAATCTGCAGGAAGCCGCTTTTCTTTGAGTAACCCACCAACGAACGGTGGTAAAGATCGCACGTAATTCAAGCACATTAATATGTTCGGGTTGAACCCGCAATGGTTTTCCAGCGCCAGAGCCGGGACGGCAAAGAGGCCCTAAGGCGTTGGAACTTGACCTGCTGGTCCGAAGAGGCCTGCAACAGCAGGTCCTCTCCTTTCATGGATACCAAACCCGCCAACTTGCGCACAAGACCCACGCCAGGAGTAGCCGGTATGGCTAACTCCCTACGGATGGGAGGCCTCAACAGGAGCCGTTGCAGCTCCCCAGCCCCTCCCGGCCGACTGGCTTGCACCACTTGCTGGGGGTTGAAGAGGGGACACAAGCCCAGTGGGGCCGCTAGGCAGCTGACTAGCCAGGCCACCACCTGCACACACCACGCATTGCCAACCAGAGACAAACGTAGGTCGTTGTAGTGTTCCTTGGTGCGCTGGGATTTTGGTAGACAAAACTGGGTGTAATGGGCAGGCATCCCCATGATGACTTCCCGTTCCAAAAGCGACGGGATGCGAAATTCTCCCCGACGGTTCACCAAACAGTTTTTTTTCATCCTTGTATTGGTAGGGGGGGAACCGAAATGAATCGGTTTCCCACCGGTTTCGCTCTTTTTGGCTGCACAAATGCAGGCCAGCTGGCTTCCGCCCCGGAACGTTCTTGGGGCGAGATGTAGTAAACGTAGGAAGACGTTGGCCCGGATGTTGTAGCTTCCAGCCTGGTTCCAAGAAATCCGCTGGATCCACCGTGGCTTGCAAGGAGATCTCATGGAAATCTCCCCATTTCGGGTGGTCCACCTTTGAAATTTGAACTCCCTCCATAGAAAGCAACTCCCAGTCACACCAATACAGGCGTGGGCGATTTGCCAAGGAGATGCCTGAAGCATTGATTTTGAAAGGAATTTCCTGAATGGCCTCACTCATGATCGCTCGATCCTGCCTGTCCATGGAGGCCACTGACTCCATGAGGCAGCGCACCTGGGCCCAAGGAAAACCTTCACGAAGCAGCTTCTTAATGCGCGGGACATGCTGGAAGAGACAACTTCTGGAGTCTCTCAGGGCCCCCCGCTTGTCCGCATTGAGCCCGGACACTCCCTGACAGGGAGGTCCTGCTCCGAGCAACACCAGACCCACCTGGCTGAATCGGCCAGCCCACTCTGCCACCATGGCCTTGTCTACAAGCGCCACATCCTCGACAAAGATGGAATCTGCGAATGCCGCCTCCACCACTCGGCGTCCTTCCGCACATTTTTCGACACTCACGTGCCCTGCCATTGCCAGCCCCAGGAGGTCACATGCTATGCGCAGGCAACCAACCCCATCGAAAAGACCTATTGACAAAACCTGAATAAGGTCGTGTTCTTCCGGAATATCCCCACGGACATTGGCATTGGCTGCCGCAGCTCCGAAAGCTGAGAGACCCCTGGAGACACATGCTCCTCCCCCCGAGGAGGAGGCGTCACTGCAGGTGACCTCTCCTTGACACATCAGCCTGAAATCCAGCCGTGCCAGCGGTACAAGAGCGCAGAATCGAGCAAGTTCCAACCGTACCGCTGCGGGGAGCGGGACACGCACCACCGGTGGCTCGCCCTTTAGGCTTTCAATGAAGTGCCACACGGCATTCAAAGCAGATAACAGGGGGCGCCTAAAGAGGGCAAAGTAAACAAACCCCCCGCACACCACTTGCATCTCCCGCTGGGTAGCCGCACCCCTTCTAAGAAGCTCCAGTGCTAAGCTGACATAAAGACCGACCTTCTGGGGTTTAGGATACGCGATGCCTAAAACCCCATCCAACACAGCCCCTTGAACTTCAGCACACTTTTCTTGACAGGTTGCTTTCCGAGGATGCCGGGGTAGATGGGCTTCTGCATACGCTTGGCGCGCCAGCAATGAAAGCAACCCCGGTGTGCCTTGTACTGCCTCCGCAGTTGCTGGGTCAGTCTTGCGGATCACATCAAAGTTGTCTAAGTAGATCCGATAGGAGGTCTTGGCACAGGTGGCGGGACGATCCTTCCGCATTTCAAGCTCACCCCCGAGACTAGGGGAGGCCTGACTCAAAGCAGCATTGATGACATTCCTGTGGATATGCTGGGCAATTCCCACCGAATTTCGAAAACCCATTGGCAAAACCTTGGAATGAAGCACACAACGTTTGCCTTTGAACTGAGGAGGAACCAGTTCGGGCGGTACCTCCTTGTTGAACCCTAAGAAAGGAAACCAAGAGCTCGGCAGACCAAATAAATAGAAAAAACATCTAATATCTTCCGAGGAAATAAGGGCTACCTCCCCATCCTCCAACATGAAAGGAGATAGCCCCGCAATACCTGGAAGTGTTGCAATGTCAGAATCTAAAGGCCTGCAATTGTCATTCAAAGGGATGTAATTCATGATAAGTCTTTGCGTTTCGACATTCCCAATGAACTCATTTTTTCCAATGCCAAACAGGCCCCCCAGCAGGGGTCTGCCCTGAATATGGCACACATCCTCAAGAGGAATGATACCACATACTCTACGTTCCACCAGCCCCCGACACACTTCAAACCAGTCTTCGTTGTTGATCATCACAGTGGGGGCCCTTCCCAAAAACCGTTTTTCCGGAGGAACCAGAAAGTCAGGAAAATTTTGGATATAAAACTTTGTGCCCAATGTAGCAAAATCCACGAGTGAAACCCCTCCCACTTCAGGAGGCAAAGCGGGGGCTATAGAAGCCCAGCAAAATTTCTGTGCCACTTTAACATCTTCCCCGCGATAGTCCACGCCTTTGGACCGGAAGAAAATATCGAAACAAATATCAGGAAAAACTTCAGACCAACCCTGCATCCCATCCACACATTGACAAACAAATTTCAGGGCACCCAAACACGCAGCACTCTCTGTCTGTTTTTCACGCTCATCGGTCACGCCGTACAGCATGTTCAGGGCACGGCAAGTGGCTCGCACCATATCTGGACATGAGGACCCTTCGATGATCTCAGATGACAAGGGTAACGGAAAAATACAATTATTTCCAGAACCCAAGGACTGAGGCCTGCTACGCACCACCTCAAAAAGACAAAAGTCATCCAAAATCTTATTCAAAAGGTTCCCCATGGCAACCAGCTTCTTTCCAGCCAACTCGCCGATCTCCTGTGCTAAAAAACCGGCAGGGCCCGTTTGGCCCGTGGCTGGGAGGTACTCCCGGGACGGCCCGGCCTTCTCTCCTTCAGCCAAGAAACTACCAGGGGTCAGATCCGGGGAAGATCCAACCCCCACATCCGCAACTCCGCCACATACTTTCCGCAATGGGGCTCCCAGACTAGGAGCCAGACCGCTTGTACCAAATTCCATAGCGCCCTCACCAGGAGACATGCCACCTCCCGCCCCCCAACCTGGTACCTGCACTCCAGGGGGCTTATAAGTCTCATCCTGTCTCCTCACTTCCCTTTGGCCTTCTCTTTCTCTCTGTCGCCTTCTTTTTCCCGCCGTGGATCCTTGGAATCGCCCTTGCCTTCTCTCCTCCAGTCCTTGCCTTTGCCTTGTCCTTTCTGGCCCTTGCCCTTGGGCTGATCTCGCCTCCAATCTTCCCATCTGTCTTGGCCCGTCGAGGTTCCGAAGGCTCGAGAGGCTTGGGTCCTCAATTTCCCAGCCTCTCTGGCTTCCTTCATTGCTGCTTCGGTCTCTTGACTTGTGGCTACCGATCCCTGTTCCTCTGGGACCAACTCGAACTGTGTGGTCACAGTCCAATGCTTGCCTGCTGTCTGGCTCTCTAAGGCCTTGAGACGTTGCCCCAAGACATCCAGCATCTCTGGAATGCGGCCTTGTAGGCCCAAATCCAAGCAGACCGAAAGATGAAGAGCTTCTCGACGCATGGCCGGTGTCATACGGGAGGCAAGATTGCTTCGGAAATACTGTAGAAAGAGAGGTGGGATCTCCCTCTTGTCGATCTCCCACAATTGACCTTGCGTGGTCAACAGCTGTTCCTGCATGGCGGCCAAGGAGCACGCTGTCAGCACTCCCGGAAACCTCCCGGCCAACCGCTTTGCCATGCGGGTCTGACCGAACACCTCGGAGGCCCCCCCCATGCTTGAAAAACTGCTGGAGCTTCTGCTGCTCCCCCTCTCTGAACTCGAACTGGAACTGTTGCTGGACTTCTTCTTCCGCTTGTGACGCCTCATCAATTTCTTTGCTTTCTTCAAGTAACGTTTTCTTTTGCGGGGGTCTGGATCCAGACCGCTTCCTCCCAGGATCACCCCCAGATCTCTTCCTCCCTTTCTTTTCTGACCTCCCTGACTGGGAGACCGTGGCCTTTTCTCCTCTGCTTTTTTCTCCTTTGCCTTTTTCTTTTCTTTCTTCGCCTTCTTGTCCTGTGCTGCCCCGTCCCCCGCCTCCCTCAGGGGACTGGCGCCTCCTCCAAGGCGAGCTTCTCGTCGAAGGGCTTCTAGTTCGTCTCTTTGATCTCCCCCTGCTGCCAGGAGATTTTTCATCCAGTCTTCCTCTTCTCCGGCCTTGACCTTCTTGACCTTGACGAGGTGAAGGATGTCGTCGGCACTGATCTCCTGAGCGCACCCTTCTGGGCAAAGGTGGCCGCGGATCCTCCCCCCGGCCACCCCACTGAGGTGCTTCAGGAGATGCTCGCTGGTAGTCCCAGCCACCTGCAACTCCATCCATCCTTCTCCCTCCTCGAAGCGCAGGCTTTTGAAGACGCCCGCGCACTGGGTCTTCTCTTTCCAATACACTACCTCGGTGCACCATACCTTCCCGCAGGTGAGCAGCTCGGAGGGGTCCACGGCACACGCCTTGACCTCTTCAAATCTTTCAAAAAGCTCCTGAGGTGTACCTTCCGCACGTGCCGGTCTCCTCAACCCAAGCCTGGCTGCGGCTTTTGCTTTTGCCGCCTGCCTGACTCTAGCTGCAGGTCTCCTGGCGACCTTTGGGGGCATGAGGCCTATCGCCGGCCCCTCTCCCGATGCTGCCTCTCCTCTCGCCGCCTTTCCTGCCTCTCCTTATGCTTTCTACCTTTGTTCTTCTTCTTTTTCTTTGCCTTTACCTTGGGGGCCAACCCTGGAGGGACCCCCGGCTCCTCCTCAGGGGCCAGCCTCCGATGACCCGCCGGAATAGGCCCTGACCACCACCTGGCGGCCTGGAGTTCTCACGGGCCTCCCGGGCAGGAGGAGGTCCCGGAGGGGAAGCGGGCCGGACCGGGGAGCTCAAACCCCTCCTCCTGGGCAAGGGACTCTTGCTCCTGCTGGCTTCGTCGGCGGTCTCGGTCTCACTCTCTGCGTCTTCCCACTCCTCAACTTCTTCTTCTTTCACACTGGCAAGGCCTTCTCTTTCGGCGTTTGGGCTTTCCTCTTTGACTCGGCGGCTGGTCTCCTCCCTATGGCGGCTGTCTTCACGACGATGTGCTTTCTTTTCCTTCCCAGCTGGTGGCGCTTCTTCGGCGATCTCCTCCTTTACCTCCTTGTGCTTCCTCTTTCTCTCCCTTCCAGGAGATTTTTCCTTGTTGTGCTTGTCCTTGCGGTCTTTCTTCTCCTTTTCCTTCTTCTTGCGGTCGCGGCCCTCTTGGTCAGGAGTGTGCGGCTCACTCCCTTTTGGGGCGTTTGGCAGAAGTTGTACCCCAGCTGACGGCAGCTGAAAGTAAAACTGATCTGCCTCTTGTAGTAGCTGCAAGTAGCAGCTGTGGAGTGCCCTACTGGCGGTCACTCCCAGTTCGCCTGGAAACCTGGCTCCCCACACCAAGTTCCGCAGGCGGTGGAAGGCAGTGCACACCTGGCACTCGACCCCTCCCGATTCTAGGAGGGGAAATTTGCCACGACAGCTGGTACAACCAGCCACCGTGGCCATCAGTTGCTGAGCCAAAAGCTGCATTCAAAACATACACATGCTTCACCTTTACTCCTGGGGCAGGACAACATATATAATCTGTGTGTGATTATGTAATATTATATGCATACATACATATGATGTATGGTATATGTCCGAATGATTGTTTTCAAGCAAAGACTGAGACATACTATGACATACTGAGACCTTGGAACCATGGATGCTCCAGAGAATATATTAGCATATGGCATATATTATATGTTCCTACCAATTTGGATGTGAAGTTTCAGGGTGGACGGTGGACGAGGACAAGAATCGCCAGATATTGTAGACTTGCTAGACAAATAGGGTTGTGTGTGTGTGCCTACACCAAGTCGGTAGTTCAACATGATGTCAACACGATAATAATACACCATATTACACAATAAATCCCCAAGCAATGGTGTTCGGCACATCTGGCTCAGCATCTGGGCAGGGATGTGATGACTTGGGTGACCACAAAACGATGTTACATTGCATGTTGAAAATGTGCCCATCATCGGCTTTTTGGCGGCGTTAGAAAAGTATTCCGCGATGGTTTGCCAACAAGGGCCTGTACCATGCCTTGCCCTTACACATCTTCATCCAAGCCAACCCCCCAACTGAGGCATAGAAGAGCGATTCTAATCTTCTTTTAAGAACAGTGTGATATGCGAGTGGTCTGTCAGGACATTGGGTGGAAAACAGGCTATGCATTTCTTGTGTGGCTTGTGCAGTCACCGTCACTACTTCCTAATCTTGGCCTATTGGTTCATAGCATTACTTTGCTTCTCCTTCTCCTGCTTCTTCTTCCACGCCACGGCAACTTGGAAGGAACGCTCCAGCTCCGCCTCCGAGTGGTCCTTGGGCCTCACCCTGAAATGACCATTTTCAGCACGGAATCGGGCATGCCACAGCTGCTCCCCCACGTCCCACTTCACCCCGCGGTAGGGCACCTTGGGGTGGAACACCGGCAGCTCCGACAGCGTAGCCACGGGCTTCACCCGGCGCTGCAGGCCGTCCTTCTCCCGGAGCTCCAAGGCCTTGGCCTCGGCCGCCGCCTTCTCGGTGAAGTAGCCGCCGTGGATCACTTTCTTGCCGCCCTTGGGGCGGATCAGCACCACCCACTTTTTGTAGTTCTTGTACCACGACACCCCCGGCACTTCGCTGGTGAAGTTGGGGTCCTTCTGCCTGGGCTCGCTGAGGATGCCCTTCTCCACCAGCTCTGCACGGAAGGCCTCGGCAGCCGCGAGAGCTGCTGCGTCCGCCTGGGCCTCGGAGATGCCTGGGCCAATGAACTTTTTCACGGAAAAAGTTCGGTTGGTCTTGCCAATCCTTTTGCCCTTTGAGTCAGACTTCGGTATTTGGACCTCCCAGGCAAAAGCGCTTCTGTTCCACAGCACGCCTGCTACGCCGCTTTGCTTCGCAATGTTGTTTCTTGCGAATTTATTTGGTTTCTGCTCTTCAGAAGGTGGTGGTGGATTCTCAGCAGCTGCAACTGCAGCTGGGGTTTCTTTGATCTTTCCGCCTGAAGGTTTCACCTCCTCTTCTGCAAGACCCACAGACTCGAAGACTTCCACGCCTTGCATCGCATGGCTGCCGCCTGAGGATGAGAGCCTTCGGAGCCCGTTCTCATCAAAAGCCCAACCATGACCCGCCCAAACGGAAGTGGGCAGATCCCTCATCCATGGCCACATCTTCATGCAATCCAGGCCGCGGACCTTGTAGTCCTTGCGTTGGCAAAGAAGGAAACGTGGGAGGCACAGGAAAATTCAAAGGGAGGCTGGCTCATGTGCACCTGTCACTATGGTATCTATGGCACTTTGGTTGGATGCAGGCTAGTGAGAAGCTAAAATTGAAGGTTAGTGTGCTCTCAATATCATAATCCTAGCTGATGCTGCAACACCTGATGGTCACTGTCAGTCCTGAACGTTGTAGCGGACACGATTGACTGCTGGATCTGGCGGCATCGCTGTTGACGGCTGAGGCGCCTCTGCTTCGCTGAGTCAGGAAACGGAATGGCACCAATTCTTTGTGTCCCTTTCTCTCTCTCTCTCTCTCCCTACAAGCAGTGTTGGCATCACATGTATATAACAGGTTTTAACAGGTTTTAACGGGTGTCCTTCAAAATTATCAGAGCATGCCAACCGCACAAAAAAAAACATAGAACTTGCTATACCCCTGTAATGCTTATAACTAAACTTTAAAGCGTGGCAAACCTGCAGGCCAAAGGGGGCGGCAACGCCTGCGGCAGAATTGCGGGTCAAAATAGCGGGCCACCCTCCAGCCACTTTTCCCCGAACTAACTCTTGCAGCTCTCCCAGGCCCATCCCCAACTGTTTCCACCCAGGTTCTCCCAGGAAATCCCGGAAACCCCACAAAAGCGCAGAAAATAACACCCAGGTTCTCCCAGGAAATCTCGGAAACCCACAAAAACGCAGAAAATAACACCCAGGTTCTCCCAGGAAATCCCGGAAACCCACAAAAACGCAGAAAATAACACCCAGGTTCTCCCAGGAAATCCCGGAAACCCACAAATCGCAGGAAATCACTAATTTCCTGGGAGAACCTGGGAGAACCTGGGAGAACCTGGGAGAACCTGGGAGAACCTGGGAGAACCTGCAAGTTGGGATTGACCTGGGCAGACTTAGGCGGACCTGGGCCGACCTGGACGGAGGTAGCCTGAATAAACCATGCATATGTAAACCAGAGCAGGCCAGAGCAGAATTGGATAAAACACCACTAACGAATAGTGCTGAGCCAACACCGTTTTGATATGTATCCTGCACCATTCAAAAACCAGTTTTAACACCCAGAAACCCTCCAAAATTAAAACCCAGGCCCCAGAATCCTGATTTATATTATATGCATTACAGGGGTTTTTCAACATAGAACATAGAAGGTACAGCCAAAATCATTGGTCAAGCAGCCTCAGTCTCGAACGCTGCAAAGCTGTGCTTCTCATGGAATCGCTGCAAGCATCTCAAGCCATGTCCAGTGAGACGCAGTACACATGCTGGCGCATCTGTCGGTGGCGGAGATGGTCTTCCGATTGCCGAGCCCAAGAAGAGGTTCGCAGGGCAGCAGGGCCTTCGGCATTTGAATGTGCTATGCAGTACTCATGAGTCATAACCTGTGTGAGTTTGACCTGTCTAATGTATATTTTGTATAGCCAAGTGATCACATGCCCCGTTGACATTTGGCTTTAGGGCCCTTGAGTCATACCGCGCTGCCGTGGTAAAAGTTGGGCATTTGACGATCCCGTTTCCAATTCATATTGGTAGCGGAGCAGGTGACGACCTGCATCCGGTGGTACGTCAGTGACCCAGGGAACCCTTTGTGAATTTGAGTCTGGTAACTTTGGGAATCAACTGAACTTCGAGTGTGTCGTGGTTCGGGAATCTGTCTGACCCTGACCAGGGCAGACACTTGTTAACGTTTTTCCTTGTTCGACTCCGAACGGAGCGAGCATCATGTCGATCAATGGCCTTCGTTTCAATCAGGAACGCCATTCGTCGGCACCACTTGAGACAAAGAGTGGATCGTACATCTATGCAGGTGATGCGGCGAACTTTCATGATTGGCAGTTCAGGACTCTCCTTCGGATTCGTCTTTATGAGCAACAATTGGAGGAGGAGACAAGTAAGCCTGCGGATCCCGTTGGGACCACAGCAACAGAGCCTGCCGCAGAAGACGCAGATGAGTATGTTACTTTTCCAGATTTGTCGGGTGCTACTCAAGCAGCCCAGCCTACATCAGCAGTCTCGACTCCGAAGTCTGGAGCGAGCCGAAAATCCTCGAAGTCCGGCAAGCAGAAGACAGACATTGATCGTGGACCATTGGTTAACAAGGTGATTGAAGGACTGAGAGGAGATGCTTTCTCAATAGCTAGGGATCTTGGACTTGAAGTGTTGTCCAAACCTGGTGGCCTTGTGAAACTTGTGGGTGAGATCAAATCCCATGTGTTTCCAAGAGCCCGTGAGGAAGCCAAGGAATTATTTCGAGCAGGACAGAAGCAAGGTGGTCCTTTGTCTCGCCAACCAGGCGAACCCATGCTTTCCTATGTTCAGAGGAGACGACGTTGGTGGCACATGCTATGCGAGTTGGATGACACAATGGTGTTTTCAGACAGCTTGAGGACAGAGTTGATGTTAGAGTTGAGTGGGCTCAATCGACAGGAGATCCTCGTTGTGAAGGCCTGTGCAGACACTAAGGATTTTGAAGGTGTTGGCAAGGTGCTGATCGAGAACTACAGTGGCACTCACTTGCGAGAAGGATCACGATCCTGGATAGGACGTGGTAATCCTCAACAGCATGGCAAGTCGTCAGGCAAGGGTTATGGCAAAGGCAAACCTTCTTCGAAGGGATCGTATTCCCAAGCCGCTTATGCAGCCTACCCCGATGATGGGGAGGAACATGCAGAATCTTGGGATGAAACTGCGAATCAATCCTGGGAGGATGATTCATATGTTGGCATGCTTGGTGACATTGCAGAAGAGGAGCCAGGAAACCTAGAAGGTGACAACGAATTTGATTACTTTGACGACGTCGATGAGTACGAAGCAGTTGCATTGAACAGTTTGCTTGAAGTTGAAGGTGCAGAAGATGATCGACAGGCAGGAGACGCTATCCAGCTACAACTTGCTGCTTTCACCGCAATGGGGAAAGCAGGTGGCAAGGGCAAATCCTTCGGGAAGCCCAAAGGAAAAGGCAAAGGAAAGATCGTGAAGTCCAACCTCACTATCGATCAGAGGAGACGTAAGCTCACAGAGCTGAAGTCGAAGAGCAAATGTTTGAGATGCGGAGTCATAGGGCACTGGGCCGGTGACCCGGAATGTAAATTCCCGGGGTCGAAAGCCGGAGCCCCTGGAAAGTCAGCTCCAAAGCCCGCAGCTCACTTTGCCGACATGAGCGATTCTTCAGATGACGATGGTGTGACTTTGACGGCTTCACCTGATCGTGACAGAGATGGAGTTGCTATGATGGCAGTTCGACAAGCGAAGCCCAGCAGTCGACCTTCACGTGCAGCAGCATCCAGCAGCAACGTTGGCTTGATTTCCCGGGATCTCGATGTTACAATGAGACCCGAGGACCATGGGTGCATCTTTCCTGTTGGACAGTTCAAGGGTTTGTCTTTTTGGAATGTGTTGTTTGAACAGACAGGGTACTATCATCATGCCAAGAAACATACCCCCAAGAGTCCATACTATGTCACATGGTTGAATTGGGTTGACAAGTACTTTGTGGTTGGTGCTGATGGGATTCACTTGCGCGAAGTCCCTGTTGAGCATGTCGAGCACCGAGATTTGTTGGTGGCTCGGGGAACTGGCAGAAAGAAACCCCCAAATCCTCCTTTGCCGAACAAGTGTCAGGAATGTCGTGAGTTTACAAAACAAGGTTCTACGGGATACACCATCAGGAAGACCTGTCTTGTGTGCGGTCATTCCGAAACAACAAGGCGTGACATGGTACCGTTGATGTCCCCTGAAAATTGCCCTCATGATGACACCGATTTTAGGGGATCCAGCAAATCAACACACCGTACTTTCTGCAAGAAGTGTTGCACTTTCATTGATGAAGCTCCTATGCAGATTCGCAAGGAGCGTGTTGCCATTGCCAAGAAGGTTGAAACCGCATCAGTTCGAACAGTCCCCATTGTTGAATCATTGGTTGAAGAATCGGATGGATTGAATCCAGTCCAGTTGGAAGAGTTGTTGCCCCTGTTTGCCACTCTTGTTACCGAAACCTGCCAATCTGAGGTCATGACCCGTGCACGTCTACATGAACTACTCCATCAAGCCATCAATGACGTGACAGAGGAAGAGGACAGTTTTTCTTTTGTCAATGAAGATGGGCACAGCGACCCCTCGGGCAGGGAGTTAGCTGGGTACGTTGGCATCTGTTTGCATGGAAGTGACATTCAATACCCTCAAGACTTGGTTTACATGAACTTTGAAACTGTTGACATTGCCAGGTCATCCCATGTCTTTGCAGTGTTGGATGAAGGTTGCAACAGCACTTGTCATAGCAAAGCCTGGGCAGTCGATGCAGAAGCACGACTGGCCCGATTGGGTTACAGTATGCCATTGAAGGATGATGGTTGTAAGAGTTTTGCTGGTCTGGGAAGTGGTAGTACCAAGACCGAAGGTGTGAGATCTATTCCTTTCTCGCTGCTGCTTCCAGACGGGAATATGCATGGGGAGTTGGATTCGTATCAATTGTCAACAGGCAACAGCCCATTGCTTCTTTCATTGCATGCGCAAACCAAGTTAGGCCTAGTGAAGGACCTAGCAAAAGGGGTGATTTCCATCAAAGATCAACCATTGAATATCAAGAGATGTTCCAAATCAGGTTTACTTGTGATGAACTTGACTGAAGGATTGACCAACATCATCAACACACCACCAAATGAGCTTCCCAAAATTCCAAAGTGTCATAGAAAGTATAACTTGGCGTACACTGCATCGACAAGTGACTGCGCCATGGCCGATCACGATCAGACTGGTTTTCATTCAAGGGACTATGACGTCTTGCAATCAAAACTGAATGAAGAACAGCTTAGCAACAGACAGGTGATCATTGTGACTCGAGGTCGACGATTCCAACGACATGCCATGAGGTCCAATCGTGCCACCCTTTCCATCAACTGTGAAGACATTTACGATCCTGATCAGGACGTAAGTCTCAGAGCTCATGTGGGTTGGCACCATAGGATCCTCGAGACGTTGAGCAAGGTGGACAAGTTCAACGAGCATCTCAATAGCATCTTGGAGTTCGTCACCCAGCATCAGCAGGAAAGGATCTTGGTGGACCTGGAGTGCAAATCAGGCCGCCATAGATCGGTTGGTCAGGGCTTCGCAGCTTTCAGGTGCTTGAAGGCCTTGGGATACGACGTTGTCTTGATCCATTCGTCGTCTTGGATGTGGGGTGAAATGCGTTGTGGAGGAGTTTGCAACGACTGCAAGAATGTTGGGGCCAGTGTGGGACAGATCAGGCATCTGATCCCGAGGACACAGGCCGTGACGATGAGGCCTCGTGGCAGTGTAGCTGCCAGCCGTGCAGGCGTTGATGATGCTCCAGCCGATGGCGCTTCAGTGGAACATCCTACAACAGGTCAGCTCGAAGAGATCAGACGACTTGTGCAGGGTCTTGCATCTGACGTTGGGGGCCTGGCATCTGATGTGGGACATCTTCGCTCTGAGCAGAGGAAGATAGTTGCTGGAAGGAGATCCAGGAGCCCATTGCGACGAAGGCGTCTTCCTACACCTCCATCACCACCAAGACGCAGACGAAGCCCGAGCTACAGTCGCAAGCTGCCCCCATGGAGACACCCAAGATCATCCAGAGGGAGGAGCTTTGGAAGAGATCGAAGTCCATCCTCGAGACCAGCTCCATCAAGGCCAATTTCTTCGAGACCTGCCCCAAGGAGTCCAGATCACCCACCTCCACATATCTCAGATGTACCAGGGGCCGGTGACGGACCCCGAGAGGCCGATGACGGACCTCGATCGACATTGCCACGACGTTCCAGAGAGCCACCAAATGATCGCGATGAGCTTGAGCGATTGGTTCGCAACAACTTGGCATTGGATGGGCCATTCGACAACAAGAACATTTCAGTGACATCATTGGACGGTGAACTTCTTAGTGAGGTTGTGTCCTTCTGCGTTCGTGAGGGAAATCGTGACCGACTCTTTTGGATCTGTCGACCAGGAGTTGAAGACCCCCACAACAGTGGTGTCAGGATTAATGTCTTGATTCGAGATCACATCCGACCCAATCGAATCATCAAGGTTGCGAACAGCATCAAGCATTGGAAACGATCTACATGGTGCCGACCTCGCAATGGAGGCGGTTGGGAGCTCATCGAAGACAATGTCGATGGCAATACAATGGTGCGTTTGGAGAACTCGTGGGTTGACGTGGTCGTGTTTCACCACCCACCTGGGGTGTTCGATGACTCCGGGAGGGGAGCATACATGAGCGGTCACGTCAAGTTGACCCCCAACAAGAAACTTCGAGACGTAAGGGATGATTTTGAAAAGTCTTTGAATCCAAAAGTTGAGATGAAATCCTCAGAACCCAAAAGAATGTATGCAGTGAAGTCGAAGCCCCAGCCAAAGGTCTTGACGCCCAAGTTGGAACAAGATGATTCCGATTCATATGAATATGACTATGAGTATTCTCCCACTGGTTTCATGGCCGTGCGTTTTGATTCCAACGTTGATTTGACAGTCCATCCTGATGAGAGGAGGACTATGAGCAAGAAACACAGGAAGATGGTGTTGGAAGGTATCAACAATCTCAACAACCATGATCGTGTGATGCAATCCAGTCTTGGGATGCAGCCTCAAGTTTCCAATGGGACATCAGGGGTTGCAATCATCACGTCACATCCGACTCTTTTCCAGGATCTTTTCGAGCACACCTATGACGTTGGCATGAATGCTGCGTACTTGGACGGTGATGCTGAGCAACACGGTTGGAAAGACATGTTCGAAGGTTGCACATTGGTCATTGTTGCAATTGAATACAAGTCAGAACATTATCCACTGTGTCATGGGGATCTTGTGTTTGAGTTGGAACAGTATTGTGATGCCACAGGGTGTAGGTTTCTCATTGTCGATGTCGCACACACTGAACGATGGGAGTCATTCAAAACACCACAGATACCATACATCAATGAAGTTGGTCTTGCTTTTGTGTCAAATGATGATGAACTCATTCAAGGTTTTCAAGATTGGTCTATGTATCGACAATTGGATGACGTTTTGAATTGGGAGTTTTGTCAATGGATTCGTGATTGGTCACTTGAACGTGAATTGGAGGAGCAGATGAGCGTTGCCTTTCCAGCAGAGATCATCGAAGAGGCTCAGGAACATGGTGGGAACTGGGATGCAGTCGATGGCCCAGAAGATGTTGCACTGCAGGATCCAGTTGAGGACCTGACACATGAAGAGACCCTTTTGGATGATGTTGATATCCCTGGATTGCCAGAGGATGAAACAGAAAGGCGTAGGTCTTGGCGCAAACTTCCCCAGCGTGTCAGGATTGCTGTGCGTAGGTTGCACAGGGCTTTTGGACATGTCCCCAAGACGGTGATGGTCAATTTGGTGCGTGCTGCAAAGGTGAGTAAGGAGTTTGTTGATGCAGTGAAGTTGCATAGATGCGAAACATGCGAGAAAACATCAGCAAAGAAACCCACTCACAAAGTTACGCTTCCAAGTGATTATACATTCAACCATACTTTGGGGATTGATGTACTGGAGTTGACAGATGTAACTGGGCAGAAGTATCAAGTTCTCAACATGGTTTGCATTGGTACTTGTTTTCAACAGGCTGAAGTTGTGAAGGTTGGAGCAGGTCAAGCTTCTTCGCGATCCTGTTTGGACGCACTTATCAAACGTTGGTTCAGTTGGGCAGGACATCCTGTTGCTATCATGTGTGACCGTGGATTGCACAATCGTGGTGTCTTGCAACAATACATGGATGAACACAACATTCAAGTGCACCATGTGCCCCTTGAGAGCCCGGAATCATTGGGCCGAGTAGAGAGGCATGGTGGTTTGTTGAAAGCTCTTTTCAGGCGAGTGTGTACAGAAGTTGGGGCTTGTACCAAAGAACAGGTTGAGTCGTGCATCACACAGGTGCTCAGTGTGAAGAACGACTCTGCACGTGTTGGAGGCTTTTCTCCATCTCAGTGGGTGCTTGGTCGAGCTCCACGTGGTGTAGCTTCACTCATGTCTGAGGAAGACCATGCACAGCTCGGAGCCATTCAGGCCCGACATGACCCTTCATCAATTTTTGCATTACAACATTTGGCCAGGATTGAGGCACAAAAGGCTTTTGTTCATCTTGATTGTTCAAGAAGAGTTCAACGAGCGTTGACACGCAATGCCAGTGTGTTTGATCGTGAGTTCAACATTGGTGATCTCGTCACTTTCAGACGAGACAATCAACGAGGAGGAACGTCCTGGTCACCAACATGCCGTGTGATCGGACACGAGAACCAGAAGAACATATGGTTACTATGTGGTAACGTTCCAGTACTTGTAGCTTCTCACAACATACGCATTGCTTCTCCTTCTGAGGCTCTTGCTCAATCAGTGTTGAATGGTGAACCTGTGATCCCATACAAGATTATCAATGATACAGGTCAACAAGCGTTTCTTGATGCAAGACAATCAGATGAGGTTGAAGTTGTTCGTGATGGTCCAGGACAAGCAGATGATGTTGAGGTTGTCCATGAAGGCAATGTGGATTCAGCACTCCCTCCTATACCAGAAGTATCTGAAGATGAATGGGACATACGACCCGGTTTCTTTGAGGAAGATGAAGAGGAGGAAGACACTGGTCCTATGGAAGAAGACATCTTTTCACAGAGTAGAACCCCAGAAAGAAGAGTTGAAAGACCATATCCAGGAGAAGGAGGTCATGAACGCAACGTGAGACCTCGAGTAGAGTCTCAGTTACAACCTGAGTCGGAGAGAGGCTCATCACTTGTGCCATCTCGAAGAGACTCCTTTGTGCCTGATCTTACTCCAAGTGGCTCCGTTTCGGGGGCGCCACCTTTTAGTGGCTCCGTTTCGGGGGCGCCACCTTTTAGTGGCTCCGTTTCGGGGGCGCCACCTTTTAGTGGTTCCGTTTCAGGTGCATTAGCTTCATCGTCAGCGTCATCTTGGCCATTACGAAGAGAACTTTTGGATGACTTACCACATCAATTGCGAACACATCTTGAAAGAGCTCGTGAGAGAGACTCAGAACGAAGTCCTGAAGAACAACAAGAAGCACGAGCATTGTTTGCATCATTTTTGTCCCAGGAAGTTGAAGTCCCTGAGGACGAAGAGCAAGGTAAGAAAGTGTTGAAATCAATCCACTATGAATCAGCGTCACCTGATGTACAGAAGAACATCATGGATGCCAGAACCAAGGAGTGGAACAAGTTCCTTGAGTTCGCTGCTGTTGTTGAAATTTCAAAAGAAGATGCTGAGAGGTTGATTGCAGAAGGGCATCAATGTATTCCCAGCAAGTGGGTTGATGTTGATAAGAACCAATTTATGAAAGGAAGAGCAGACCAAGAATATGTGCCTAAGTTCAAAAGCCGGTTGGTGTCATGCGGCAATTTTGAGGTCAGTGAAGGTCTGAGATCAGACAGTCCTACGGCAGACACAGAAGCTCACAACATTCTTTGCTGTTGGGCGGCGATCCAGGGTGCACAATTGCACAGTGCGGACGTCGCATCCGCATATTTTCAAGGTCGTCCTCTCGACAGAGTCCTCATTATGAGACAACCCCGAGGAGGTCTCCCGGGAGTTGATCCATATGTGTTTTTTCTTGTGAGAGTGCCTGTGTATGGATTAACTGACAGCGGTCGAGGTTTTTGGTTGAGACTGGACGGAGACGCCCGATCCAGTGGCTTGAAACAATCCAAGTTTTACCCAGGATTGTATTTTCTTCCAGGAACCGACAAAGATTGCGTTGCACTTATGGCGACTCATGTGGATGACATCCTGTACGCATACATTCCCGAGGGAAAGTCAGTGATCGACAGCTTCTTGGAGAAGTTCAACTTGGGATCAAGTGAATCAAATTCGTTTCGCTATTGTGGCAAGCAATTTGAGCGTACTGCAGATGGAACAATCACACAAGACACTTGCGACAACACCCGTCGCATCAAGCCGATCAAGATCGCGCCAGGAAGATCAGCGTCCGAGCCGTTGGGTAAGGATGATGTGACCCGATTACGGTCTGTAACGGGATCATTGGCATGGGTGGCAAGACAGACTAGACCCGATTTGGGTTATCGTGTGAGCCGCCTACAGTCCAGTATTTCTGGAGCGACAGTTGCTATTTTGCACGACGCAAATGCCGTAGTACAGCTGGCACAACAAAGCATTGAGAACAAGCTCATTTTTCCAGGTGGACATCTAACCTGGGGAGAGGTTGGTATCATTACAGTAACAGATGCTTCATTTTCAAACGAGAAGAACTACAAATCACAACAAGGACGTTTCCATTTTCTTGGAGACATCAATGAGATCAAAGACCCCAAGACTACATCCTACAGGGTGATGCCATTGGGATTTGCATCAAATACAATTCGACGAGTATGCCGCAGCACTCTTCAATGCGAGGCTTATTCACTGCAGGCTGGACAAGAGAGCGGTGACAAGCTACGTGGAGCATTGGCCGAGCTGATGGGCCAACTTGACTCGATGAAAACATGGTTGGATGACAGCCGCAGCTGTATTCCACAACTGATGCTTTCAGACTGCAGGTCTTTAACAGACCATCTTGCGAATGAGGTACTCGGCAGGGTCGCAGACAAACGACTCGGCATTGAGTTGCAGTCAATTCACGAGTCACTTTGGCAAGACGGCCGGAGGACCTGGGATGTGCATCATGGCGGAGGAGACATTGTTACCTGGATTGCTACAGGAACTATGGTCTCGGATGCTCTGACCAAGAGCATGCGCCCGGACCTCATTATCCGCGTCTTGAAGGAGTGCATTTATCGTGTACAGAAGAAGCCTTAGAGCCAACTTTTTCACTAGCATCATGTGATCCTTGAAGAACAGGTTGAGTGTGAGTTTGACCTGTCTAATGTATATTTTGTATAGCCAAGTGATCACATGCCCCGTTGACATTTGGCTTTAGGGCCCTTGAGTCATACCGCGCTGCCGTGGTAAAAGTTGGGCATTTGACGATCCCGTTTCCAATTCATACCTGTTTTTCAATCCCTGGTGCCAACACGTGACGTAGCTGATGCTTACAGTCAAACCCTGAAGTGGAACATCAGCACAGTCTTGACGTTCATCAAAAGAAGTCTTTCTTAAAGGGTCTGTATCGCATCTTGCACACAACGGAAAAAGATGTGTTGACGATGTGGTGTTGCAGGAGTAGAATGCTTCTGGTACAAAGCCTCAGGTCATGAGATTCCTCTGCTTTGGAGCGTCCAATTGGTGTACGTTTGGACCATCAAATGGAAGACAAATGGACAGAAGATGACAGAAGCTAAGAATATCGCTGCCTGGTTGGGCTCCAAGTCTTGGAACTTCGAAAAGCCAAGCACTGCTTCGCCCAGGTCGCTGCTATTGAAGCGAATGAATCAGCCTCCAGGTCCTGCGAAGTAGAAAGCTCTACGTAGTACACCAAGGATGGATCAACGAACACACATTAACAAGTGAAAACTTCTGAAAACCTTAGGCATTCTCCACACTGTATGACGACAAAAAAATGGTCTTGTAGTGAGTGGCTTGTAGCTGCAATCCTGCAGACAGGCATTGGTACACCAAATTCTCGATTGGTCCGAATTAGTCCATGCCTTTTTGTTCCATTCTTCTGCAGAGTTATTGCACCTAGGAAGGCCTGACAAAATCCGAGAACTCCTGTCCTTGTGATTCACAGCTTCCTGCATGATCTGCATGTCACATGCAAAGGGTTCCTTTTTGACATTCACACCATCAGCAAGTTCTTTCTTCACTGAGCTTGGACATCTTGGATCCTCTGCCGCCTCTGCCCTCATGATCTTTTGCATATCTCCACCGGTCAGGCGTCGGCGCTTGGCTACCTGCAAGTTTGAGCAAGTTTGAGTGCGCTTGGCATCCACTTCAATCTCCTCTTTCATCATGACTCCCTGCATCAGGATGTCACTCTCAAAATTTGCTGACATCATGTCTTTTTCCAGCTCCTCCTTGATCTCTTTCTTCACCCACAGCCAGATTTCGTCCATCTCCATCCTCCCTCTCGTTGGACTTTCGTGTTTCATTTCCTGCTTGGATGACTTCTTCGTCTTCATGGTCTTTTGCACATCACTGGGCCAGTGAGGCAAACGTGTAACGTGCATGGCAGAAAATGATATATCTTAGGGCCTTAGGGCGACTCCATGGCTCCTGCTGCGGTAAGATTCAGGTTTCCGAGGCCGGCCGTTGCCGGGCCAGGGCTGCTCTTGGGAATGGAGAGCCCAAATGTGCATCAATTTGCGACATAATTTGCAACATGGGACATGAAAAGGCCGAAAATATATGAAAATATGACGATTGTACAGCAGTCGCAAGAACAATTGGTCGATTTAATCACGTCTTACAAGTGTGAAAACAGTTGGCCGGCTCTACCGGCTGCAACATGAAATTGGTCTCCATGGGCAGCAGTAGCCGTAGCCAGCTGAGGCAGGGGCGGCATGCTACCCACACCCGGCGTGTCTGCTACCTGAAATCTATTCAATCTATTTCAATCTCCCGTCATTGTTCTGTTCATTGTATTCTGATTCGGGCTGATTCCCGTAGCATTCATGAGCTCCAGAATTTTTTGGGCTGGAACGCAGCAGCAGGATGTTGAAAAATCTGGGCGCGCCACTCCCCAGATCTTCTCCCGAACGGTTCTGGCACGCCTCAGAAGGGGTCGCCGGGAAATCTGCAGAAGTGTCCAACCAAGGAGAACAAAGAACAAGACAGAAAATGGTGGCTCTGACTAGTACCGGACCTGCGAGACCTGCTGCGTCCACAAATCTCTGAGCTCAATACTCTCGAACCTCTGGCTCACTTCCCATCGGGGAGTCCTGCAAATTGCACATCTCAGCGGGCGAAGGCTGATATCTGCATGGAATCGCCTGACCCTCCATGGCCGATGAGATTCCGTGGGGAGCTATGGATCTATGGCATGGAATACCAACTTGACCAAGGTGACACAGATGAAATATGTACGGTATGATCATGTATGATCAAGTTGTGACTCATGGGTAGCAACTGGCAGATATGCAATTCTATCCCACTGATTCAGGGGACTTAGTCCAGTTGCTACCAATATTCCACCCACATCCAAACACATCCAGACTTCAAGCATCATCGTAGTGAAAGGGAGCCCACTTTTCCACAGCACTTTTTCCCCTCTGGCACGTACTGGCAAATCGATCGCGACATTCTCCTTTGGCCGAATTCGAACCGGCACGTCTCTCACGTGTACCCTGAAGGGTGCACGAATCTCAAGTGGCCTTGCAACAGGGGTACGCGTGCAAAAATCTACATAGTCACTGCAGCCTTTGGTTGCGATCAGCACTTGACATAGTCATAGGATCCATCGAATGTATTGGTGGCATATGTCAACGAACTAGCGAAAACACTAATGATACGTGTTGTCCATTGTTTTTCAGTGTCTATGCAGCGCCGCAATCACTTCAAGCATGGACCAAAACTGGGGTAGACTAAAAATGGAATAGCCGCATTGCCGATGCTCAAGACTCACATGCCAAAATGTGGGGGTCCCAGCCAGTCCGGAGGTCTCAAAATTTGAACCCATACAGTTATCATACAGTTATCCGATGTTACCATCCAATGAATAATTGCATATCATATTGTACATCTCTATATATATATATACACGTGATATGATATGATATGATATGATATGAGATGAGATGAGATGAGATGAGATGATATAGGTATCACTGGAGGATGATCCGCACACGACCCCACTGCGCCATGTGGCACCCGGTGCTGCACTCCAACGGAGGTCAAGGACTCCACTTTGGGGTCGGCCAGAGGCAACACTGAGAGGTACCAAGGCACCAGCGCATGCCAGCAGCAGCCTCCCTTACTGGGTACGGAATTGTAGGGTACCGATTGGGTACCGATTGTGTGGATTGAAAATGATGTAAACTTGGAATAAACATAAAATCTAGTAAAATCTGACAATAAAATGAGCGGGTTGGAATGGGTTGGAACAAAGTCCTGGAAAGTGAATAAAATGAGGCAAGGAGGCTGAATCAAATCTAAAGCAGCAGAAGCCTGAGTTCTTCGTATAGAGCTGCAGGTCACAGCAGTGATAGGAGACGCATTGAAAAGTATTGAAACATTCGTTAGCTAACCAGCCACCTAGTGACGACAACATCTTTAGCTGCTTAACCTGGGCGTCCGCTGCGTGTTCTGAAATGTTCTGCATTTGCAAATGACTGCCATGAGCAATCAGCATCAATCAGGCAGATGGAGGGGAACCTATAGCGAAGTCCATGATCTTCGTGCAATTGGCGAAAATTGGCGAAATCTAATCACGCTTCACCGCGCGGCACCTCTCGGCACCCCTCCACCCACCCCCTACTCTGACCGGCACTTTCCATCAGTGCCAGGTCAGTATCAGAGGCCCTGTGGCCATCATTGGCGCATCTTTTTTACTTGCACCCATCGAGCAGGAAATCAAGTGGATTCAAGCAGTAAATGGCAGTGCTATCACGCAACAATGGCCAAACCCCTCAACATTTATGTGCGTATGATTTGTTCCAAGGTTTCACGATATCCAAAGGTTTGGCTTCCAAGGTTTGGAGATAAATGGTTCCTGTCGTGGGCCACGGCGCACGGTCAGCTTATCAGCTCACATGGGCCGCACCATCATCGGCCTGGACCAGGGTCAATACTAAACTAACAAAGAACCTCAGGGAAGACTCGAATGGTACTGTAAACCATTGTAAAACAAAAAATGTAATGAGGATTGCTGTGGTGAGTGCTCATGTAAGTCATGTAAGAGTCATATATATAAAAACTATTATAAACTGCATATATCTTGTCAAAGGCCCACTTTCGATTCCGCGCCTCGGCACCGACATGGGTCTCATCTGCATGCCCGGCACTTGCCCCGGTTGCCCCGGTTGCCCCGGTTGACCCCCCGGTCCCATGAAGCGCGGAGAGATCAAGGCAGTGAGCCCCGGCCGCGCCTCGATCTGACATGACACCGCTAGATTCATCTAGATTCCACGTATGCATATTATGCAGTGCATGTAATGTACATGTATATAATTGTTATATATCTACACAGGAAAGTTTCCACAATTGATGCAGTTATCGTTGGGATAAACGGAAACAGCTTAGCAAAATCAGTTGGGTGGAGGAGCTGTGCCTGCATAGGCTGCATAGGCTGCATCGGCTGCATAGGCTGCATAGGCTGCATCGGCCTGCCAGCAAGGTGCGTCAGAGTGTCAGAGTCAGCTTTTTGTTGACAGTCCCAAAAGGTTGCCTCGAAGAGGTCTTGGCGCAAAACCACCATGTTCAAAGGAATCTCATCTGCAAATGGTAGGTTTTCCATGGTTTTCCGATACAACTCATACCCTCGCCTCATAGGCATCAACGGCCTTGCAGGTACGGTCATGGACCCCACCGCAGGCTGCAACCCTGGCTGTGTGGCAGCCATGGCCATGGCGGCCATGGCGGGCTGTGTGGCCATTCCCAGCGCCGGACGTGGGGTGGGCACGGAAGCTGCCATGGCAGCCTCACAGAGGGTTTAACCGGTTCAACATCACTGCTGCAACTGCTGGAAAATCAGAAATCCAGATATATCCAGATGGAATGGGCGGATTGGCTGGGGAGAATCCTGAAAAACATCAAAGCCATCCATCAAGTTTTGCGTCATCCAGCCTGCGGCACATAGCCAGCAGGGGGCAGCTGCGGCTGGCTTTGTGCCAAGGTCTGCCGTGCAATGCCGCCGATGCTGGCAGGTGGCGGCTCCTTGTAGCGAAAGTTGTGGCAAACACCACAGACTGGCGCGATCCCAATTTGACGGGTAAACTGCCTGACCTGAATCCCGCATGAACTGTTTTGCAGTTGAGGATCGGAAGGATCCTTCCGCAGCACCATGCTTGTGTCCATAACTTGCGAAGGGTCCTCGCCGTTTTAGAGCCACGAGAACTTCTCGTAACAAGGTTCCGTGTCGAGTAAAGGCAGTGTACAGCATACCACCAAAGTCTAATTGTATTATATTGTATTTATTTGTTCCTTCAGAAGGATTTCCAAATGGCATGATCAGTGTGCGTGGCATTGATTTAGTGCCAACGGCAAGGTCCAGAAGTCCTAAACTCCAAGGAATGTGATTTGAATATCTCACCAGGTGTGCAACTGTCAGTTTTCACATTGACCAACCCAGCCCCAACTGCAGTCTCCTCAGCCGCAGCACCCTTAGCAAGACTGGTGGGTTGTCCATCCCCTGTGATGACTAGTGGGGCATTGGCAAGTCTGTTTCCACAATGGTGACTGTTGATGACTGACAAGGCCGCAAGTCATGCAGGCTCCGAACACGAGGTTGGAACCTTGTTTGAATTCCTACCCAAAATGACACCCCTTGAAGATACCAATTATGTCTCAACTCACAGGCCAAGAAACGCTGGAGTGGAGCGATTGCATTGACTGGACCATCTGAACTGGCACCTGGAATCAATCGATGATACTTGAACCATCTTGAACCATCCTGAAGCATCTAACCATGCTGATCCCATGGCAACTGCATAAGGAACTGCACAAAAAGAAATCGCTGCAAAGATCCGCAGCCAAACTTGATCCTTGTCAATACTCCTAGAGACATTCACAGAGTAATCAGAGTAGAGGCCACCACAAGAGTCGAATGTGTCCATCACTACAGCTGCAGGCCTGTTGCGAGCCAGCTCGGCTGCTGGCAGTGCTCACCACTTTGCTCACAGGAACCTGCCGGAATCGCTATCACATCTCAGCAATTGAAGATACCTCAAATCCATCCCAGCTGTAGTCATTTTATATACCCAGGTATGTGGCCAAGGAAACTCCTTGGTTCTGAGCAAACCTCTTTGTTTCCAAAACTGAATCAAAGACTGTGATGCAATCGCACTCGCATCATCTCGCGTCTGTCCTCGCCTCGCTCGTGCGATGCTGCTGGGCGGGTGAACCAGCCTCAGTTTGCCACTTCGGGTCAGTCCATCACTTAAGCCCATCCTAACTCGCGCGCTTCCAAAACTTCCCAAGCAGCATTGTTTGCCAAAGGGTCCATTGAAGCTTGTACAAAATGTCAAAAATGTCCACTGGTTGCCGTCCCAGACTCCGTCACAGACACATTGCCATCCGAAGGTGGCGCCTGCAAGGAAGCACAGTAGGATACAGCAGGTAGACACGCTGCAACATGTTTTTACATCTATTTCATCAATATATGTTTCATTATGTTTCAGTTTTTTTCCCAAGTGGTTTTTGGGAATTGAAAAATGACACACTTTGATGATTTACAAGTTACAACCATGGTTTGACAATTATTTTATGACCATTCAGACCATTCAGCAATTCTTCCAAAAATTTCTTCAGCATTGGTTTACCCTTCCCATTTTTTGTTACAAGCCCAACCCACCAGGTTTTTTCGCCCCACCTGGTAGCTGCCCATAGAGGCAATGCTGGCCATGCTCTGCCGAGGTGAGACCATCTCTCCCTGGTATTTGGCAATGGATTTGAGTCCATGTCATCCATGTAACATGTGGAACATTGTGGAACTATAGACACTAAGTACTAATACGGGATTTTCACAAATCCAAAGCATAGGAGACACGAGACTCAAGCTCATGAGGCTAGTGTAGCCTCTACATTGTAGAAAATGCTGACTGACTGGGCTACACCGTTTTATAATGTTTTATAGACGATGGATTGTTTCAATGAAAATTGGCCAGCGTGTGCCCACTCTAGAAACTCACCACCGACTGCCTGATACGGGCGGGCCGAACCATCCAAGATCACTTCCTCACGATCAAACGGAATCCCTGGGACATGTTCAATCACAATCCGCCCGATGCTGGAACTGCATTCCAAGGGTCTGCTGGTGGGTTTGACATTTGAACCCTTCTTCTCGGTGACATATCACCCTGACCACAGCTGCAAAAGGCGGGACTTGGTGGTGGTGATTCGATTCTTGAAATGCTGCAACTGAACTTTTGCGTCACCAATGTGCGAGGGTAATTCTGGAGCAGGGTTTGATAAATCAAAACTGCCAGGACTGCACGCCTCTTGCTGTCTGGGGGATATCTCCTAGCTGCTGGCTCGCACAAATTCAGCAACAAAAGAAACAAGTCCAAAAGTGTAATGACAACTTCGGTTATCTCGCTTGTGTCAATCATTTCAATTGTCGCATCCGTGTCATTCATTTCATGGAAAATTGTGCGCTGAGAGCCGAATAGACTCAGTTAGAAAGTATGGTATCTCCAAATCATCTCCTGCAGGCTGGAAGTGCTCGCCAACTGCAATCTTCGAGAAGGCGAGTCCTGCACCCAACTGCGCTGCCCTGCTGCTAGAAACAATGCCCAAAACAATGCCCAGGCCTGCGCTGGTACCGCGTCCTAGGACGTCATGAGGGCATAGGAACTGTTGGGAACTGTCCAACCGTCCACCAAAGTCAGAAAGGTGCTACCAAGGTGCTGCCTGAAACCCCCGTGGAGAGCCTTCACATGCCTCACAAAACCCAGCACAGCATAGCTTCAGCGAGCTCCCTACGTCCCTTGTGGCTACGGAAAGAGGAAACAGGAAATGTCATGAAATGTCTAGTCACATGCGCTGTGCCGCCCAGCAACCTGCGACACACCACCAGGGGGCTCCGCCTCAGAATTCTTTCATGGGTCAAGTACCTGAATTGGCCCTTCATTAGGTTCATCTTGTTACGTTAGAATAAAGTAACATAATGTAACATAGTAGTCTAATCTACTATAATCATGTCTGACTCACTACCTGCTGTTCTCCAAGTCGCTGAGGTAGAGGGCAACGGCCCGGTCATCATATGCATCAATCGTCTGGGAGACGCTGTGGCCTCGAGGCTTGCATTGGACGTCAGACAGAACACTCAGAACACCACACAAATCAGGAGAGTGCGTGATTGTCGCGTCACTATTTTTTGCACATATCAGTTCTCACCAAGGGGCATTGTCGTTGGTCACCTGCGATGGCAGATGATGGCAGCATGGCAATTCCTTGCTGATTTCAAGACCTACCCTGCCATCCACTTCCTCTGATTCGTCAGGAGCTTGACATGTCTTGATCCTCCAATTGTGAGCCCTTCCCAGCGGGCACCGGCATCGCAAAGGCAACCATGCCGTTGGGCAAGAGCACACGCTGGCCCTGCTGAAGTCTCCTGAAATGAGAAAATGATTCCGATATGTTCCGATAAAGGTGGCGCTTCACTAATTTGATCACAAATCTGACAGAACAATTCACAACCAGGCAAAATCCATCAAAATCCATCAAAATAAATCAAAATCCATCAAAATAAATCAAAATAAATCAAAATCCATCAAAATCCATCTTTTTTTGTCAAAATCCGCTTCTTTCGCTTCACTCTTGGGCGCCTGATAGGTGACGAATCTCCAGCAGGTGGCGCCGTTTGAGACGCCGGATCCTTGGTCAAACGTCGTTCAGCCGTGCACAGAGAGGCTGGCCGATGCTGGCAGATGCTGGCTGAGTGGCTGGAATCCGCTTGGTTGAGCCAGGGCTCTCAGTCGGCCCAGCCTGGGAAATTATGGGAAATTCAAACACAAAGGACATAGGGCACAAGAAGTCCCTTCGGTGGGTCAACGCCCTCGCCACCCAGTGCTAAGATGTGCTAAGATGTGCTAAGATGTGCTAACCCCTCCCAACCCATTGACATCTGCTTGACATTGTCGACCCTCAACTTATTTCAAATCTTGAGGATTTTGAGATGAGCCTTGCCCTGGGCGAGCTTGGGGCCGTTTAAGGTAGTCACCTGCCACTGTGGAAAAAGTCCATGTTGTGTGGTTGTTGGTGGTAGTCTGCGTTTGTTTCGCACAAATTGTCTACAGCTATACCTAAAAGATCCTAAAAGTATGTACATTTGGCAGCTGATCTGCTCTGAGCATGTCTGCACCTCTGCCTGGCTGCTGATGCTGGAATCCACCTGAGGCACGAACACAAACAATCTGAAACACATCCTCTACCAACACTCGAGCGCGTCCCTGTCGTACATCCCACGTATGATCCAAAGCATCCGCCATGATTCACCCAAATCTTCACCTCTACGCATATCTGATCATATCTGATATATCTGGCATATCTCAGTTGATTCCATGTAAAAACTGCAGCCCAGCAGCTCGCGACATGGCGGAGCTCATACGAGGCGGATAGGCACTGCTGCCACTCCCCACTGAGGTGGTGCGACGGATGCCGGGCGCACTGCGCAGGTTCTGACGCACCTGTCGCTTCGCAGCGGAATTGATGCGCTGAAGGTTCCTGTTCCGATTCTTGGAAAGGTATGGAAAGGTATATTGTGGACAACCATGAGCCAGCTCCAAGAAAAACTGCAATTGTTGAGATATTGGACAGTCGGAGGCCTGAGCGGCCAAGTTGAAGTCGAAACCCAAAGATTTTGCCTGCGGAAGAGGCTGGAGGAGACTTGACAATCCAAATCATTTCCCAGTAATTACAATTACATCGACATACCTGCCATCCACTTTGACACAATGCAAGGCTGAAAAACGGATTCATTTCTTCAAGTAGGGACAGTTGAGTTTCATGGGCGCTTCATGGTGGCTTACTTTTTTGGCACTCGAAGCCCCAATCCTCTTCGCAAAGAGTGCCACCACGTAGAGAAATGGCTTTCGCTTCCAATGCTTCCAATTCCTAGGACCCAGGTGACAAGCCTGACTGGCCTTGAGGATCCAGGGACATCCGGGAATGGAAATGTGTACAGAAAATCGCTGAAAATCGACTAGCATGTTCCTGTTGGCGTCTAGCCATGACAAATGCCAAGAATCATGGGCCACTGCCAGCTGACGGCTGTAGAGTTCTCCCTCAACCTGCAGTGGATTCACAAGCATTTGACGCATCTAGCGTAGATATCCATAGATGGGCATGCAGGAATGGAATGAATTCACTGGATGGACAATGGATGACAATGGCACGTCCTTTTCCCATTGACATGATCTATTTATCTGACTTCATCTTCATTCATCTTACCCCCCACATCCCAATCCCTCCGCCAAAAAAACAGTGAAAAATCATCAGTTTTGGCTGCGGCCTCCAGCCGCATGGGGCCAAAGCTCTCCACCACACGTCGACGCACCTCATCCTGCGACTGCATTACCAGCTCCTTGCGGATTGGTGCGAAAATCTCAGGATTGTTTGGGGATATTTGGTGAATTTGGGGATATCCCTGCTTCAAATGGTGATAAATGGATATAAATGGTGGATAGAGTGTCCAGTAGTGAGTGTGAGATACATTGAGATACCATATGACAAACCAAAACAGGATAAAACAGGAACATAAAATCGCAATTTTGACTGGGTGAATTAATTGTGTGCAAATGGGGATTTGACATTGCCCTGATGGTTTATCAAAGGGTATTCTAGGGGGAAAAATGGTGGGCTGGATTGTGTATTTACCGATTGGTTGTTGTGGGGGTGTGCCTCTCGATTAGTCAGGAAGACATTCTTGCTGTCAACTCTTTGGATCAGGTGTTGAAAGTGCGTGGCTTGCCCACATGTTCCACAACAAGCTGGGCTGCGCAAGCACTCCTTTTTGGCAACTATGTTTGCACCATTAGGCCAGGTTTAAACCGTATACTGCACAACGTAGCATGGATAAGCCTGTTCTCTGTCAAAGATCACGTATTCTTGATGAATCTGACGATGCCTGTGATGTCCTTTGATCATTCCAGGGTGTACGACGATGGAGTCGTGTGTGCCAGCTGCATTGGTTCTGACTGGCGGCCTCCTTTCTTCATACCTGGTTTCTGTAGCAAGAGAAGCATCACCGAGTGCCACACGGGCGATTATCAGTGTCCTCTCAACCTTACAACTACAGCCATTGTGATGCACCTGACAGGTATACTGATGGCTCTTACATGCAGCACATGCGAAGTATACCCCGCCACCATACATGGCACGCTGACTGGTGCGATTGTCAAAGCCATCTTGGACGATTGAGTCAGCATTTCCCCAAGAGGTGCCATGCAGGAGAATTTTCTCGTCAAGGTCAGCTGCCAGTGCCTCTCCGCAGTCGAAAATTGCTTGGGAGTTGGTCATCACTTGCCCGTTGCCATCCAAATCAATGGCAGCAGATCTGACCGAAACGTCGTTGATGGCATGATCCTGTCGCATTGCTGCAAGCCTGGCCTGGTATCTGTGCCAAAGCCGAAAATTCTCGATGCGGTGCACCGATTGAATGCGTGCCGTGCTCATCAGAGAACATGCCGTGGCAACATCCGCCTTTGCATGGCCTGTAGTCTGTAGGACCTTCTCAATGGCAGCATGGATGTGCGGGTCATTCACCTCCACATAGAAAGCCTGCAAATCATTGCCCTGTTGAAGCAATGCCTCTGTCTTGGTGACCCATTGTGAAGGGACTCCTGGTAGAATGCGAATCCCACGCACCCTGTGCGTGGAGACATGTTTCTGTTGCATCAGCTCGAAATCGACAATACGAGCTACTCCACCAGAACTGATAGTGGCATGTCGACTGCCTGGTTTCTGGCGAATATATGCCAAATACGCCTCGTGCATCTTATCATTTCCTTCAGGGGGCAGCGCATGCCAAGTCCCATCGATTTCATATTGCCAGCAAGCACCATGACTCAGAACAATGCTGGAGATGCCTTTTTGCGTCTGCAAATCTGCCCTCAACTTGGCATTTTCTTGTGACACTTTGGTCAGGAGTTCCTTCCATTTTGTCCGCTCCTTCTCAGCCTTCTGACGCTGATTGCGTTCGCTGGTCACTGCACGTAGGGCATTTCGCAATTTCTCCTCTAAGGCTGCAATCCTGGCTTCTTGGAAAGAGATCTCCGGTTGCGAAGGAGACTTCACTTGATTGGAAGGATTTGAAGGACCTGAAGGATCTGAAGGATCTGAAGGAGTTGAGTCATTCTCAGGTTTGCTTCCACTCGAGCCCCACCCAGATGCCGTCCAAGAATCCCAACCATCCCATGCCGATTGCTGGGATGCATCTGTCCAAAAGTCTCCAAAGTCCCATGGATTCAATGAATCCCTGGAGTCTCGTGAGTCTCTGGAGTCCCTAGAATCCCTCGAGTCATTCGATGTCGCCCGGCGCCGCTTTTGTTTCGGTCGAGGATCATACCATGAGGTCCCCCGCTTGGAGGCCTGGTCCATGATGGAACATGCTTGAGCGGCAAAATGGCCCTGATCAAGGTGCAGTGGTGCAGTGTTGACTCGGAAAGCGAGGCAAAGATTTTGAAAGCATGAGTCATCCAATGTCATCCACCTAGACATGACTCTGACAAGTGACTTTCATTGGCACATTGATGCGGAGCAAATCAGTTCAGATCAAATCCATGTCACTTTCTTCCTATCAGTGCCGTATAAATATTCTTATATATTGTTTGCCACCCGCCCTGTCTTTCCAGCATGCTCCTCGACAATCATCTGTTGAGCGCTCTCTGGCTCCTGTCCCTCAGCAACCATGTCCCGCACACGCCTCAGCGGCTGTTCCAGTTGCTTAGCTCCCACGATATCGGCAGAGACTCCCCCGCTTCAAATCCATCCGGTGCCGAGACGCTGCACCAAGTCCTTCTGCGATGCCGAACCGGAATCCGCATCTTGCAACATACTCACCACCTCGGTGGCTGTCGAGGTGGAAACGGCAAATATTTATTCTTCAGCCGCTCCAGGTGGATGGGATTCAAATCGAACTCTGAATCACAATGCATGAGCCAGCTGAAGTGTTGATGTGGACTTGTGGATTCTGAAGCTAGACACCAATTTTGTAAAATATAATGCCAAGAGGAAACTAGTGTCAGCCAATCCGCTGAAGTCGGGATTTGTCAGAATCCCAGGATCGTTCAACATAATCCGCAAACGTCCAACATCTACATATTTATATATATAGATATATCTATCTATCTATATATATATGTGTGTGTGTGTGGCTTTTATCCTACTACACAGCGTAGCTAAAGATTACTTCATGGCGGTCTTGAATCAGGAATACTCAGCGCCATAATCTCTCCTCAGTCACCTCTGTCACTTTCCTATGTCCTTTGCTGTGTCGCCAGGGATCCCCACCCGGCTGGTTTCTTCCCTCTGGATGCGCTCGTGCAACTCGCTGTGCAGGACACGCAGCCGCTCCTTCAAGGGACCTGGCCATGAATCCGGCAGTGGTAAGAGCTGTGGTAACAGCTGCATTCCCCGTTGTCAGTGGCCTTCTTCGTGTGCCAGCGCTTGCAACTTGGCATAGGCCTGCTGTTGAGCCTCAGGAGATGGATGAGGAATGCTGACAACATCCAACCATCAAACATCATCAGTATCACAAGTATTAAATATTACAAATATAAATTGATTACATATCTTTGAGTGTGATTCATTGGCAGGCCTCCACCAAGTTTCGCAACTTCGTGGTGGCATACTCCACACCTCAGCCACGACAGGGGCGAGGTCCAGGAAGCCCTGCCCCTAGAGATCTGGAAGTCGACTGCGCCGATGCCGACGAGGAGCTGTATCCTCCGACACTGGAGGCAGCATCATCCATCAAGGATGAAGCCAATCCATGTGGCGACGAGCCTCCGAAGCAATCGAAGGGACCAAAAAATAGCTGCATAGATCCCAGCCATGTTGAAAGGCGTCCGATCAATATGTTAAGCTCCATGATGGGAGAGCTGCACCTGGCTGCCGTGGTGTGGTGGGCGATGAGCCCAGCTTCTTCACCTGAAACAAATCTTTCGGCATCTAGATCCATCAAAGGCACCAGGGTTTGAACACTACATGGGTGAAGCAAAACATTCCAAAATCGTGGGCGATTTCTGTGGGTATATTGACCTCAACTGGGCATGGGGGATCTGCAAACGTAACGCTGCAAAGCCACCAAGCAGGGTCGGAAGGTGCAGCCCCGCAACCTGAGCTGGTCGTCAGGACCCTTGACTCAGAAGAAATCTGACAGATTCATCGCGGATTCCAATGTTTCATCTCACTACCCATTCTTTCTACAAGAAACAACCCTTCAAAATGAAATTGTGGGTTCCTGGAATTGGCCATTGGAATTCCGGTGTGCCTGTTCTCATTAAAATGTCTGATTCATCAGGAATTTATGGCAGATTCATGCCAGATTCATGGGAGTTTCATACATTTCTTCAAGGATGTTCAACTACCAAAAACAAACAGAACAAGTCCAAGTCAGATTCAAAAAACATGCAAGTATTCCAATCTTCTGGGGTCACATTAGCGGTGGATTTGCAGTGAACCCGTGACTTTGTGATGTCTGTCCCCGATGTTTTTGCGCATGCAAATTCCGTTTGGGCATTAGGAAGGTTCGATGCAGAGGGTGCGTAAGTTTCATGACGGTGTGGCACAGGTTTCATCGGCTTTCATTTGGCTGAATGGTTCGCACAAGTTTCATGCAGGTGCCAGAGAAACCCTCAAATACATATAATTATTAGTCAAGATCTGCAAGCTGAAAACTCCAACCGCCACATAAGCACACCCACATGATGATCGTTGGTGGTCACAGCAAAGACAAAGAGCCATCGTTGCTCAATGCCAATGCGCTTGAATTAGAACCTAAAAGATTCAAATACAGATCACTAATGACTCAGACTTCAAAGTTCATGCAACTACTTTTTCCCGCAACCTTCTCATTCCAGGGTTCGCCCCCTCACTTCACTCTCTTGGTGCTTGTTAAGCAGCTCATCCAACTCCCTCATCCTCTGCTCCTCTACACACCTGATACTGGTCAGTGAAGAAAGGAATCATCTTTTTTCAAATCTTAACGCTATGGTTCATTCCTTCAAGGGACTAAGGAATCCTCATTCCGACTTTGCAAGTTTCCCACTGTCCACCTCAAAGCCAAGCATGATCATGGATGTGGCACATACTCTGCAAGTGGACTTCATGAAATTTGATTATGATATATTCATATATATTCTACCTCCTTGCGCTTCTGACTTCAGAGATCATTCCTCCCAGCTGTGGAATAGATAAGGGCAACTCTTCAATTTTTCACCTTGGATTATTCTAAACCTAAAATAGAGGGGCCCAATAGATAATATAGACATATATAGACAATATCCTCCCAGCTGGGGAATCATATCCGGAATATATAATATATATAATCTGAATATCTGGATTATCCAATATCTGCTATCCCCAAAAGATTGGAGGAAACCCGCCTGGTTTGATGCTCTTGGCGCCGTCGCAGGTTCTCCTCTTCGCGTTCCAAGTGGCCACGGCCATCCACGGGGCGTCCACGATAGTAGCGCCGGCGTTGCCTGAAAATTTTTTAGGGTACAGATGAGTACAGACATCACATCTCAATGATTTTCCCATTAAAAATTGTGATTTTCCCATTAAAAATTGTGATTTTCCCATTAAAATGGGTGATTTTTCAATCATTGAGGGATGTCATAGATGTGCATCTATGCATATATATATCGATGTATATCGATCTGTTTCTATGGATATTCATTCTGAATGAACACTTGCTTCCTTCAAATGTAGGTGGCATACAATTATCTGATAATTGACGTGGTTACCCGACCTTACCCGTATGAAAGATGATGATTGAAATTTGATTGTTATCTCTGGGCTTTATTATATTGTACGGAGCGGGGTCAATCCAGGGGTGGTGAAATGTTTTTCCCCTGCTGGTCTGAAAGTTGGACAACCGGTGTGATCAACAGCAAGAACACCGACTCCAAATACGTGTACAAAACGGTTAAAACGGGCCAGCATCTGGCACGGCTGAGTAAGAATATTTCAGAGCCAATGGGAATTTGTGATTGCTTCTGAATATGTTGAATCGAAACTGTGACCAATCAAGCAAATCCACAACACAATTTGTGCAAATGTTCGACATCCTCACCCACGTGATCATCGTGATCCCACGTGCACATGTATCACCATGCCCCGATACAACACATCCCAGAGAATTACTTCGAGTCTTATGCCTCTGATAACTTAAGTTGATAGGACGAGTCGCTTCATACCCTCCTGGCACTGAATCACACGAGTCTTGTGATCGTCTTCCTGAAGCGATGCGGAACATCGTGCACCCGGAAGCTTTCACAAACGTTTTTAAAAGGACCAGAGTTTGGAATCAGGCACTGCATGGCACTGCCACGTTTCTCAAAGCATCAGCGTTTCCAGCGGTCCTCCATCTGCTTGACATAGGACTGCATGTCCCTGAGGCGTTGCTGTCTTGCAAACGCATCCTGGCGGCAAAGAATCTTTTTTCTGGGCATGCAGACTCGACACACTTTGGACATGCTTTCCATTTGGAATGTGTTATATTGTGTTATAGTCACCTGCTTGTGCAGCATGTCTCCATGCCATGCTTGGTCTGATTGGTGAGCTCCTTTCCCTCCGCACCTCATACAGGTCATGATGACAACGCTCCCACGCTCGCTCGAAATCCTGCGTCATTGGCGGCAACAATTCCTTTTCAATTAATTGAACTTTCAATTTCCGTATCAATCCTGGAAGCTCTAAAGCTCCACTTTCATTTGTCCATTGGCCGCACACCATCGCACACCCACATCTCCAGTCATGTCACACGACGTCACACGACGTCACACGACATCTCGCCGTCTCGCCGTCCACCCTGGCGCCTTTTGCGGTGCAGGCCGTGGACTCACCCGGCGCCGCTCCCGCGGAGGGCTCTCGGAGCCCTTGAGGCGCTGTGAGTACTTGGGGACCTCAGCAGCAACCAGCAGATCCAGCGGGGGATATGGCAACAACATGCAAGAAATTGCAACAACCATGGATATATGATATATCAACAAATATCCATCATGGATATATCACAAATGGGGATTTGATATAGCAACCATCACTAACAAATCACACAGCATCATCAACATTTGGAGACGTGAAGAATTGCAAAAGAAGTGAGGGAAGAGAAGCAAACCACAAAAAGTTGAATGCGTTTTTTTCTACAAAGCACATGCGAACGGTCTGTTAGTTCTGGACACAGTGTCAGAAACTGAGCTATGCGTTTTTAGGATCTGCGGCTTTTGCACTCACTTTCGCCGCTTCTTTCCAGGCTTCACCCTGGACTTCACAGCCTTCCCTTCCTTCTCCTGCTTCTTCTTCCACGCCACGGCAACTTGGAAGGAGCGCTCCAGCTCCGCCTCCGAGTGGTCCTTGGGCTTCACCCTGAGATTTCGAGTTGAACCACCAACCTTGCAACATGCATGCCACTGCTGCTCAGCATGGCTCCAATTTACCCCTGTGTGGGGCACCTTGGGGTGGAACACCGGCAGCTCCGACAGCGTGACCACGGGCTTCACCCGGCGCTGCAGGTGGGCCTTCTCCGTGAGCAACAGGGCCTTCGCCTCGGCCGCAGCCTTCTCGGTGAAGTAGCCGCCAAAAATCCCCTTGCCGCTGTTGGGACGGATTCGCACCTCCCACTTTTTGTAGTTCTTGTGCCACTTCACCCCCGGCACTTCGCTGGTGAAGTTGGGGTCCTTCTGCCTGGGCTCGCTGAGGATGCCCTTCTCCACCAGCTCTGCACGGAAGGCCTTGGCGGCCTCGAGAGCTGCTGCGTCGGCCTGGGCCTCAGAGATGCCTGGGCCCATGAAGTTTTTCACCGGAAACTTCCGACTTGTTCTGCGAGTCTTTTTGCCTTTGGCATCTCGTTCGAAAAATTGAACGCACCAGGATTGCTGGTTGTTCCTCCAAGTGATATTCGGCACGCCGCTTTGCTTCGCCACATTGTTTCTTGTGAACACGTACGGTTTCTGCTCCCCAGAAGATGGTGGGGGATGCTCAGCGGCAGCGACTGCAGCTGGGGCTTCTTTGATCTTTCCGTCTGAAGGTTTCACCTCCTCTTCTGCAAGACCCACAGACTCGAAGACTTCCACGCCCTGCATGGCATTGCTGCCGCCTGAGGACGATAGCCGTCGGAGACCGTTCTCATCATAAGCCCAACCATGACCATGACCCGCCCAAACAGAAGTGGGCAGGTCCCTCATCCAAGGCCACATCTTCATGCAATCCAGGCCGTGGACCTTGTAGTCCTGACATTGGCAACTGGGCGGCAAAAATTGGCCAGGAACATCGGGGGGTCTCCATCTGGCTGTGCGAGACATGCCATGATAACCAGAAACAAGTCGGCGTTTCAATTGATGCAAATGACATTAATGTACATTACTCACAACAGACTGAACGCGACGGCTTCACAATTGATAATGTGAGCCTATCCAGACAGGCCGGTCCTGCATTTGCAAGTCGCAATCCGATGGTGGCTTTGGTGGCATCGTCTGCAAACATGGCCCAAATGCCTCTACCTGCAGGAAATGGTTGGGAGCGAACACCAACATCTTTGAATCCTCTCCCTCTCAACCCTTACCTCTACAAAGGGCACTGGTAAACAACATGGGCAACAAATGAATACCACCCGAAATACGGTGGAGAGGTCCCGGGACTCAACGGACAGGCGGCAAAATGCGGCCTCACTGTCGAACAGAGTTGTGCACAGGCTGTTCTGGTCGTAAAATCGCTGCAGGCACCGTAAGCCATGTCCAGTGAGACGCAGCACACATGCTGGTGCATGTGGTGGTGGAGGAGATGGCGTTCCGAAAGCCGAGCCCAAGAAGAAGTTGGCAGGGCAACAGGGCCTGCATTTAGCTTCTGTACAGAGGCTTCTTGCTTGATATTGCTTGATAAAGCGGGCCACCATATTTCCATAACGATGATAAAATATGATAAAATATGATAAGTATGGCTTGCACGGCGTCGTGTGCCAACGGTTGACAAGGCAGAAACTTGACACCAGCAACAACCCCAGGGTATCTAGACATGTTTTTTTCTGTTGGAAAAAATTCACTGGTGACACTGGACTGAAAGGCATCACATCCTATCTTTTGTTCATCAATATTCATGAATTATTTGGCAACTGGACTGCTGAATCAGCCTAACGGGGGTGAGAATGATTTTGAAAAGGACGTCACCACATCACCTGGTGGGGCTCCAAGTCTTGGAACTCCGAAAGGCCAAGCACTGCTTCGCCCAGGTCGCCGCTAGTGAAGCGAATGCATGCATCTTTTGCAGGGTCAAACGGCGCCGTTTGGCCGGCTTGGATTCTGGCTCAGCTGTCGCTTGACTCCTTGCAGGTATCATGCTCTGCTCTGGTACCATCTCCTCAGTTGCAACTTCGTATCCGCTGTTTTTAGGATTTTGACGTTGCTCCTCCGCAATCTCATCTTTCACCCGGACATCCTGAAGAGGGAGTTCACAATCAAAACTTGAAGACCTCATCTCTTCTTCTATCTCCTCCTTGATCTCTGTCTTCACCCGCAGCAACAGATCATCCATCTCCATCCTCTTCTGTGGACTTTCACGTTTGACTTGTTGCTCAGCACATCTCTCCGTTTTGACCTTCACACCATCAGGAAGCTCTTTCTTTGCTGAGTTCAGTCCCTCTGTATGCATTGTCTTTTGCACATCCCGGCGGGTCAAACGGCGCCGTTTGGCCGGCTTGGATTCTGGCTCAGCTGTCGCTTGACTCCTTGCTGGTATCATGCTCTGCTCTGGTACCATCTCCTCAGTTGCAACTTCGTATCCGCTGTCTTTAGGATTTTGATGTTGCTCCTCCGCGATCTCATCTTTCACCCGGACATCCTGAAGAGGGAGTTCACAATCAAAACTTGAAGACCTCATCTCTTCTTCTATCTCCTCCTTGATCTCTGTCTTCACCCGCAGCAACAGATCATCCATCTCCATCCTCCCCTTCTCTGCGCCTCCAGGAAACACCTCTTGCCCAGAAGATCCCTCCGTTTTGTCCTTCACACAATCAGCAAGTTCTCTTGTTGTTGAGCTTGGCCCCTCGGTTTGCATAGTCGTTTTCACATCGCGGCTCATCAAAGGCCAGTGTTCGGCGGCAGATGATGCCTGAAGTGATTCCATCGTTCCGGGTGTGGTTTGCTAGGATTCAATTCTCAGGCACACCTTTTGTGGTGCCACCCGGTCTGCTGTGGCCATAGAGCCCAAAATGGCAGCATGGAACTTTGAATACATTGCAGTTAACACTTTCGGCTGACAATCAAAGTGAAAGCAGTTTGGAGTGTCGTTTTGTGCTGAGTGCGACAACGGAAAGAGGGCAGCCCAGAAGCCCTGTGGTTCGATCATTGTAGACCTTTCGAGGCCCAAGACAGCAAGAAATGGGTATGGGTCAAGCATTGGGTACCCAAAACGTTAGATGTTTACGTCAAAACTCACCAAATCATCTGGAGGTTTGAGCGATTTGAGCCAATCTGTTGTGCTGAACTATACCAATATGATCCACACTTGGTTGCACTCTATTGTGTGAGCCATGAAGTGGGATCACTGCAACTTTTCCGGCACTTGGCTCCCAGGAGTCAAACCCCCTGCAACAAATTGCAGCTGCCTGAGACAATGGTTTCATAGTTTCCTCCATGGACGCCTTTTCCTTGTCATCTGTGTCCTGTGCTCATCGCCAGCTCTTGGGTTGGGCACTTGCAGTGCCAAATGATGAGACGAGTTCTGCTTGATTGTGCACACTTCATGTTACTCGGATTGAAATCAATACCATCTGGTTATTTAACATAGCCATGGAAAATCACCATTTTTAATAGGTAAACCATCTATAAATGGGCCATTTTCCATGGCTATGTTAAATAACCAGAGGGTAAGTTCCATGGATATCGTTCTTGGAGGTTCCACGTTGGTTCCATATTTGCACCCGGATGTCACCAAGCAGGCGCCTCCGACAGACTGCGCTTCTCTTCGGGCGAGGCTCGGAGACTGGCATTGCCTCGGTGCGGGAGTAGGGCCATCCCCGGTGGGTGGGAGGATGGGATCCCATCAGGATCTGTATTCGATACATATGGCAGTGTGTCAAAACCTTGTACCCCTGGTGAACGTCAAAATAGCTGGGATTTATGGATGTTCATCCCTCTAAAAATGGTATTAATAGGTATTGATCCATACCCATATAGATACAGATTTTGATGTGTACCTTGTATTGAGTAAAGTACCATCAAAATCATCAAACAAATAGCAGCATGATGAGCATCTCTTGACGCGCGGAACATCTGCGCAGAAGTGGTTTCAACACCGCCAAGGGTTTGACGTCGCCAAAACGCCACACGTAGCTTTGACGTGCATCGGCGGTCAAAGAGATGGACCACACCAAACCTATATAATCCGTTCTAGTGCCATGCCTATGATTGTCACAGCTCCTCAGTGGAAGATTCACACGTTAGTTCCTCAGTCTTGGCAAAGGCAGTATTCGGGTATGCAAATGTGATCCCATGTGATCACTATTGGTTTTAAACTGCTGGCGGTGCCCATGCCTTCGCCTACTTCATTCCAGGCCCCCATAGATGTGGCATGATTCCAGTAACTTTTGCTGAACCAACTACACACAAAGCACGCAGTCTCACCCCTATGGCACTATGGGCCTTAGACGAGCCGACTGCGAACCGGGCGTCTCGCTTTTTGTAGGCCACGAAGCCCTTGGTGATCTCGTCCGCTGTGAGTTCGGCGTTGGGAGGATGGACGTACCACAAGCGCGTGTGAGGATGCAAGTGATAACCGACGCAGTCCTCAGGGTCCACAACAACAATAATAAAATCTGCAGGGATTCAAAAAATCACAATGGCGAAGGGCCTGACTTCACAGGCCGCACGACTCACTATACTTCACTCCCCTCGCCAGGCCTGATGTACGTCACAAAAGTGTTTGGCCTCATCCTCCGTGGGAAACTTCAACCAAACCTGTGCCCAAACGAACCGTTCACGGAGTGTCACAACTGTTGACCGTTTATCCATGTCTTCCAGTTTGCGGCGCCATATCATCCAAACATCAGAAAACATGTAAGCATTTGCAAGCACCTGCAATCACCTGCAAATGTCATGGCGGACTGCACCAACTATTTCCTCTTTGCTGCCGAAGGAACAGTGAGCCCCGAGAAGGCCTGGGCTAGTGGTTGACAGCATTTTCAGTCTTTCAACAATATGCTGACCTTCCAGCATGTTCCGCTCGTTTAATGTGAATTTGGTGTGTGTGTGTATATATATATATATATGTGTGTGTGTGTATGTCTCTCTCTCTCTCTCTCTCTTCCCCCGAAACAAATCCTCCTTGCGTCGAGCCTTGTCCTTGATCTGCCGGTACTGACAGCGTACGCCGTTGTCCTCAAAGGCTTCCTCCGCGGCTGTCGTTCGCAGAAGGAAGAGACCCAGCAGCCAGGCAGGTGCCACCGCTGCCATGGCAAAGCTCCACCGCTGCTTGCAGCGCTGGTAAGTTGCTTGTAGTTGGTTCATGTCAGCTACAGGCGTGGTTGGTTACAGTTGGCAAGTGGACTTTTATTGTATGTTGTTTCCATTGAGCCCGTTCAATCTGATCAATCTGTGTTTTCCGCAAGCGATTATTACGGTATATCATATCTGTAAGAATCTTTTGAAACAAGTGAATAATTACATCTGTTACAAAATAGTGAGACATTCCCGAGCAAATCCATTTGCAACGGATGAACCTGTAGCACACACCCACGCACACCCGAAATGGCTTCTGCTGATTTATATAAGTAGATTTAAGTATTGTACCAAAATCCATTACTACCCTGATCTGATCCAGATTGATCCAGTGCTTTTCGCAGCTGTGGCCCCCGGCTGATCAAGTTTGCCACCGCAGCCTGCAAGGTTTACTCGTTCTGTGAGGAAGTCATTTCTGCGGCCGTTTCTTCATGTGTCTTTCCACTGGGGGTGCAGTGCTTCAGTTTCACGCCAAGTTCAATCTGCCGAGTGGTGACTTCCACTGAGTTGTCTGCCGCAATCGCTGGCGCCGGAGCAGACCCCACCTTGCCAAAGGTGGGGTACTGGGACGGCAAGTGGTTTCCATGTTTCAACTGCGTCGGCTAGAAATGGCTAGAATATAGCATTTCAGCACAGGTTGGCTACATCCCCAGCAGGGCACTTCCAGCAACACCCATGGCCTGTCCCAATTGAAGTCCAGTAGCTCCAGGACGAGTCATGGCCATCATCTGCAGTGTTTTGTAGGCAAGGGCGAGCCCACTGGAAATGCCATGATGTTGCGGCGCCAAAACATATTCACCATGATGAATCATAATAGTAGTAATAGTAATAGTAAGAATAGTGTAATTGTTTTTTGTGTGCTTTGTTACCCATCTCTCTTATCTCACTTTGCTGCAGCTAAGTAATTAAGTAGTTACAAAATGTTACAACGACATTGAATCTGAAGAAAAACCAGTCATCACCACTGAATCACCACGCGACATTTTCTTGTTGCCACATAGCCTGCTGCAGCTGCGCAGCGCTCTGCACCGGCGACAAGAGCGGCGAGGCGCCGTGCGAGCGAGGCGCCACGAAGAGCGGCGAGGCCTTCCACGGTGCGAATCACCAGCTGTAGGCAATTCCTGATGATGGATGGGATGGGGTTGCGATTTTGGTGTTGTCTTATGTAAGTGTTCTGTAGAGGATTCCTGATGATGATTCCCAAATCTTCAGGAATTCCAAAATTGTGATTCCTGATGCTGGATATACTATAATAATCTATAGTAATTAATATAGTCTTTCCATTAAGAATGGATTTCTGATCCTGGAGTACCTACATAGACACAGCCAGGGCTGCATCCCAGGGATCCACACCGGCATCTGCGTCAGCGGGTGCATCATGGCCATCTCTGCAGGTCCCAAGGCCCAACCGCTGAGCCGTCGCAGTAACGTCAAACATAAGCTGCACTGACTGAAGTTGGACTATCTCCTTACCCAAAGATTCACAGCTTAGGAAATTTAGATAAATTTAGGATGTATCATGTATCATCTGTTGAAGTTTGATTATGTACACTGGTCGTGCCCCAAAAAGTTTGCCAGCAAACACAGTTCTGACATGTTCAGACCAGCCGCAGGACACCAGAGACACCCGATAAACTGTTGATTCTGATTGGTTTCCTCTCCATGGCTTTGGGGCACGTCGAGAATCTAGTCGCTTTTTTTGGAGCAGCTGGTGTGATCTCAGCTAAGAAAAAGGCCGTCCCTGATTTCCTCCGCGAAGCATGCCACATGCGAATTGTTATGTTTGAAGGTTGGGGTGCTGCAAATGGGCCATACGAGCTACACGAGCCGTGCATTCAGGATCCATGGATTTTGCAGTCAGTTTCGCTGCTTCTGCCCAAGCTTTGCCTTGGGCTTTACAGCCTTCTCTTGCTCCTCCTTCTCCTTTTCCTGCTTCTTCTTCCATGCCACAGCGACTTGGAACGAGCGCTCCAGGTCCGCCTCCGAGTAGTCCTTGGGCCTCACCCTGAACCCCCGACATGGTGGCAACAGGGTTCAGCTGGCGCTGGCCGTCCTTCTCCCGGAGCTGCAGAGCTTTGGCCTCGGCACCCGCCTTCTCGGTGAAGCATCCGCCTTGAATCACTTTCTTGCCGCCCTTAGGGCCAACACGGACCCGACATTTTCCACTGGTTTTGTCCCGCGCCACCCCCAGCACTTCGCTGATGAAGTTGGGGTCCGGGGGCTTCGGCGCACTGAGGATGCCCTTCTCCACCAGCTCTGCACGGAAGGCCTTGGCGGCCTCGAGAGCTGCTGCGTCGGCCTGCATTGGCCACATGTGATCAAACGAAAAATGCAGTTACTATATAAGAGTGCTCTCTGCCTCCCTTGAATAACAGAACGTTGTCAAAATTGGAGCGGGAGTCCGCAGAAATCCGTGGTCATTTTTCACTGTTGGTTGAATCCGTACCATGTGAAACTAATGCGGCCAATGCAGGAACAGCGCCCGTTTGTAGTGGCAGCGTTGACGCAAACTGCCAACTGAGTCGTACTGTATTGTGAGAAGGTCACACGAACGTTTGCCCATTCCTCCTCAGGCTGTAGTTTCGGCAATCTTTCCCATTGTTTCTGACAACTTGCAGGCCAGCGCTTTGCTTCTCTCCTACCGTGTAGACGGAACTCCTGTGGTCAATCCAAAAGCCTTCAAGGCCCTTCAGCGCCGAGCTCCTTGAAATGGTGCCTCTCGCCACTCATCGCGCAGCTATCAGTACCAGGGCTGGCCGCACCACTGATTGCGTCTGTGCCCATGAAGTTTTTCACTGAAAACTTTCGATTTGTCCTGCCGCTGCGTGTTCCTTCAAAATCAACTTTGGGGAAGTTGACCTCCCAGCCACAATTGCCGTTCCAGCGGATATTTGGAATTCCACTTGGCTTCGCAATGTTGCTTCTCTGGAATCAACTTGGTTTCTGCTCCCCAGAAGATGGCGAGGGGTGCTCTGCAACTGCAACTCGGGCTTCTGTTATCTTTTCATCTGAAGGTTTCACCTCCTCTGCAGCTGCCCCCACAGATTCAAAGACTTCCACGCCTTGCATCGCATGGCTGCCGCCTGCGGACGATAAGCCCAACCATGACCCGCCCAAACAGAAGTGGGCAGGTCCCTCATCCAAGGCCACATCTTCATGCAATCCAGTGGACCTTGTAGTCCTGGCATTGGAAACAAAGAAGATGGTGACAAGAGACAGTAGTCAATGCACATGGGACATCGATGACCAATCCGTGCAGCCATCCGGATGGGTCCTGCATTTGCAAGTGGCAATCCGATGGTGGCTTTGGTGGCTCTGTCTGCGGACATGCCTGAGATGTCTCTACCTGCAGAAGATGGCTGTGGGTGAAAGGGCCAGAGACACTTGAGGGCACGCGGGGTGTACGAAAGCTATGCAATGGCATAGTGGTTTCACTGAGTTGAAAAAGCGGGATGATGAGAGAGGATAAGATATGATATGATGCGATGGGATGCGATTGAAGGGGTGCGATGAGACGAGACCACATTGAGAGATGATGACATTGAGATGAGATGTGATAAGACATGATGAAGCATGATGAGACATGACGTGAGACATGATGAGACACAATGAAACATGATGAGACGCTATATGTCATGATGAGACATGATGAAACATGGTGAGAAATTATATGACACGATGAGACATGATGAGACACGGTGAGACCTGATAAGACATGTTGAGACATGATGAGACATGATGACACATGATGAGACATGATGAGACATGATGGCACATGATGAGAAATGATGGGAATAGACGCCTCGAGATGAGATAAGACGAGATGAAATGAGATGAGACATGACGAGACACGATGGGAAGAGATTTGATGAGATGAGATGAAAAGAGACGAGACAAGATGTGATGGCAAATAAATAGGATATAAATGGATATAAGATCGGTTGAGATGATAGGGGATGAGATGATCCGGGACATACTGAAAAGTCATGTAGAGATCATGCGAAATCGAGCCCGCGTTAAGTGAAGCTTCTCACGAACGGGGGCTGACCTACCCCCAGACCCCCAAAGCTATTTGCTAAGCAAAGGCTGAACTCCAGCTACTTACCGCTAGCTTTCGTGAAATCATATATGACCAAGGAAAGGTTGGCTTACAGTGTCATGCGACCTGGCTCTGGAGCACCATGCTATGCAGGCTCTGCTTGTCGTAAAATCGCTGCAGGCACCGTAAGCCATGTCCAGTGAGACGCAGCACACATGCTGGCGCATGTGGTGGTGGAGATGGCGTTCCATAAGCCGAGCCCAAGAAGAAGTTGGCAGGGCAACAGGGCCTGCATTCGCGGGGATTGGCCGCAACAAGATTCGTTGCTATAGCTGCTAGATGAGACACACTATCTAAAGCACAGCTGACTGAACAGGCTTCCTGACACCAGAACAAGTGTCCCTTAGTGTCTTTTCTCATCACATTGCCAGGCCTGTTGTAGTAGATTCTGCTATTTCTATGAGATTGCTCAAGGCTTGCTCTCAACATCTCTCAACATCCGTCTGAACAGGGTCAGGATGCTGGGCTATGAAGCTAGTTCTTGACACCGAGCTGAAGGTGGACTGTGTCACGACTGCGGACAAATGCGCCTGGTTGGGCTCCAAGTCTTGGAACTGCGAAAAGCCAAGCACTGCTTCGCCCAGGCCGCTGCTTGTGAAGCAAAGGCATCCAAAGAGCCAAGTCCTGCCAACCAATGCGTATGTTCTGAGTGACCAAACCTGGATTTGCTGCGTTCAAGATGCAAGTGAAAGGGAACGAAAAGAATCGAAAAGAAGTGCCAAAGGCCAATCACTCTGGCTTATTGTCTGATCCCTTCCGTACTGCTTGACTGGCAACCTGCTCCGGGCATTTGTCATGTCTTTCAACAGCAAATGTGAACTGTTTTTTTATAGGAAGAAAATCATGAGTTTGCCTGTCTCTCCCGACCAAGGTCCTCCTGACACTCCGACTTCGCAGAATCTCCCAGCGACATGTCGCGTGCGACCTTCACACCATCAGCCAGCTCCTTCTTCACTGCGCTTGGACATCTTGGACCCTCTGTTTCCGAGATCTTTTGCATGTCTTTCATCATGACCCCCTGCGTCAGGATGTCACTCTCAGAATTGTTGACATCATGTCTTTTGCCATCTCCTCCCTGATCTCCTTCTTCACCCACCAGAGTTCGTCCATCTCCATCCTCCCTCTCGTTGGACTTTCGCGCTTCATTTCCTGCTTTGTACCTAAATCCTTCTTGGCACTCACGCCGTCAGCAGTTTCCAGACTTGGACCTTCCGGTCAGCTGGCAACCAGTCCATGATGCCCGAGGTGATTCCATAGTTCTAGCTGCGGCGCGGTACGATTCAAATTCCCAGCCCAACAGCTTATGTGTCGCCTGGGGTGCTCAGGTTGTAGAGCCCAAAATGCCCACACGCAAGATTTCAAGTTCTGACACACCCAAAATCGGAGCAGGAGCTAGGGGTGCCTCTTCGTTCAACAAATGCGGCATGGAGACATTCTGTGATTAATGGTGGTTCCGTGTAAAACCTGGGGGGGCCACATCATTCATTAAAACCACATGCACATATAATGGTATCTATCATCTCAATCATCTGCCTAGCTCAGCATCCTGGCACCGGCAAAGGAGGGACCCGAAACACTCCTCCAGCATTCCTGCCAGAAACTGGGCATGTTGCAGAGCCAAGCCCAACCTCAGCAAGCTCAATGGACCATGGGCTCGGACTCATCAGTTCAGGCTCAAAAAAGGACCGAAACGATCACAAACCACCATCCAACATCATCCAACCACCAATCACAGTCTGACAGTGCCATATATGTATATATAGATATGTGTATATATATATATGTGTGTGTGTGTATATATTATATAATAGTTTTGATACATGTTGCATCGTGTTGCATCATTTTGCTGTCGTTTTCAATTTCAGCGTCCCCAAAAATGGTGAAGAACGACTTGCGTCCCGTGCTGGGCATTCTCTCCCAGCAGGGCTCTGGCCACCTGTGGAATGGCATGCTGCTTTTGATTTCATCCATGGCCGATGGAGAACATGGATATGGGCCATCGGGGTTTTGAGCGCAGCCGAGCGTCATCTGGAGCTCTCAACGTCAAACGCTGCATCTCACCCAGCACATGCAGCACCTTCAGCCGAAAGAGCGGCCGCTCCGAGTTGGGATAATGACGGATAATCCATGTTTTCCGCACATTTCGCATACACTTCTTCAGTCCCATCCCATCCCCGGCTGATAGTTGCTGATTGGGCAGGGCCTGTGCGGGCGTCAAGGTCTCCATGAGACGCGCCACTTCTGCACGTTGAGCTTCTTCCGCTTGTGCCATCTTGGCTTTCTCTGCGGCCTGACAATCCAGTTGAGGACCTGTAGGATCCATTGCTTCAACCCAGTTCAGTGATGTTCACCCTACGTGCCTGTTGAAATACAAGAGTATACAAGGCTATAGACTTTAGACTACTTGATGGAGACATTGATATGTAGTTTTTGCAACCACTCAGAGTCGTTGTCATCATACCTGCAGTTGCAATTTTGATGGGATTCATATTGCAAATCAAAAAAGTCCAACACAGTTGATGGCCATTCTCAGCATTCTGAGACGTGATAGACTTGACAGCTGCTTTGGCCCCTGCTCGTTCCTGCCTCTTGCTCCTTTTTTCGTTGCAGTTTGTCGGCGATGGTGTCCACCTTCGGCAAGCTGCTAGGATCGATGGTGAGGCCTGCAGCAAGGCAGCTCATTTGGCCCCTTCAGAAACTCTAACACCCACAACATGACTCCTGGACAACTGAAAAAAATGATGCAATTCACAAACTCCGAAACTTACGCTCTTCATTCTTCTCAAGAGTTCTTGGGGTGCCAGCGCCAATTTTATTGATTATCCCCAAAAGCATGCGCCGTCGCACTTAATTTTTCGCATGGATTGTGCAACGAAACTTCGTGAAACAAGGTGAAACTTGTCGGATGTGGTGAGAAAATCCACGGAAAGATGTCATTTACTTGGAGCTCTTGGTCGCTCAGCCAGCGGTGACATGAGCTCGACATAACTTTGGTACCTGAGTTGCGACCAATCGGTTTTTTTATGCGGTTTGGAAAGGTTGGCATGAAGCCAAACAGAGGGATCACCGTCTCTACTAGGTGAAGACCTCATCTCGAGGTGCTGGTGACTAGTGACAAGTACTGCCAGGTTGCTTGAAGAACTCCCAGTTGCTATCCGGGGAGGAAACGAAACACTCCTCAGAATCAAGCAAAGAAAGGGATGGGAAGGATGCCAAGCCACGCACACTTGTCAACAGCCACTATGAGCTGACAATACTTAACAGAAAAATGTGCACAACATGTCAGTCATGTCATGATCAATCAACATCAATCCGAAGGTCCTTGTAGTGCTGCAGCAGTTCCTCCACTTGCGAGTCTGACACCTCCGCGTGCATGTACGTCCTGAGTGCTTCCCGGAGGTCGTGGACGCGAATCATGCCGTCGGGGGCATTTCGGGCAAAGGCTTTGAATGCCGCGGTGACATCCTCCGGCTCATAGTCGATCCTGGTGGTCACTGGTGCTCATCCCATCCCGAAACCCATCTCAAGTCAATTCATGTCAATTCTCAGGTGCCTGGGAGTCACATCATCACCATCATATATCATCATCATCATCAATCAATCAATCAAATCAATTCAGTTTAACTAAATTCAATTAAATCAAATCAATCATCATCAAGGTTCAGCACCGAAAAAACTGCATCCGAGGCACTGCATCCGCCGCGCCATGGAGTTGCAGAATTCCACGAAGTCGATCTCCCCGTTGCCGTCCATGTCGATCTCTCCAATCATGGCGTCCTCAGAGGCGAGATGGGTCGTCACCACGGTTACACACAAGTCACACAAGTATCATGTTGTCCGAGTGGCGAATCCATGTGCTCGACAGCCAATCTTTTCCAGGATTTTTGATTGAAGCTGGCACAGCCAATAAAATTGGAAGACTCCCCACTGAATGCAACCTGCTTGTGCAAAACGAGGCTCCATCTGGGAAGGGCTCAGTTTCAACCCCACCGCCTCCAAAAGCGTCTCCAGGTCGTCTGCGCCTAGTGACGTGGTTTTTTCCAGGGATGCCATCAGGAATACCAACTCATCCAAAATCTGAAATGTGTCAATTCGTGGTACAGGGTTTCATCCCTGCTGCACCTACCCTGTGCCCACGAGACAAGTGGCCAATGGTGCCCGTTTCGTTCCACTCCGCAAGGGAAATGTTACTATCCGAGCCGGCAGCAGAACGAGCCTGGCCGGGTCTTGGACCATGGCGACCTCAGGTGACCTCTCTGAAAATCAAAAAGTTAACAGCTATTAATAGGCTATTAATAGGCTATTAATAGGCTATTAATGGCTATTAATAGGCTATTAAGCTCAAGAATTATCAGAAGTGCCATCTGTAGTTTTTGCTATTCATGCCTTTCACATTCTTTTCGCCAGTGTCAAGTGCGTAACCCGCACTGAACAGTAAAGCCATCAACGTACTGAAACGTTGCCTGGCTAAGCTGCTTGAAGAGGCAAAAGATTTGTCCTCAGCCGTGAGCTAGCAATGTTCTGGTATCTGATCAAAGGCTCAAAGAAAACAATGAAATGCCCGCTGAGCAGACAGAATGGACCCTGGCAATAAACTCATTCATGGACCTCAGAACAAAAGGCCCAACAACCTTTTCCTCATCTGCCCATATCTGCCCAGTCTATCGGTTTCAGTCATGTGGCTGAATTCCTCTTTGTCTTCCTCCGTGATGCCACGTTTTTTGGTGACTTTTTCTTCTTGCACTGCCTGCAGTGTCGAAATCCGAATCCCTCAGATCCATCTGGCAGCAATCCTCCGGTCACAACAGTTATCCAATTACAGATGTTGGCCCCGTTGAGGATGTCGTTTTTTTCACTGTATGCCGATGTTATTCCCATTCTTGCCTAGTTGTACCCCCTTTTCGTTGTTGATACCTCATTCTTTTCCATGAAATCCCGAATTTTGCTATTCATCCACTAACCACCCACCAACCGTAGCGGTTTGCCGCTCCTGCCGTTCCTTCTTGGAGGGCAGCTTCTCAGCCGCCCGCATGGCACGGTCAAACTCTTTGACGCTGACCTCACCGCCTCCGTCTTTGTCCTGGGTCAAAGCAGCCCCAGTTGGAGTAGTTGGGATTCCCAGCATGTCATATTGTCATACCTGGAATCATTCAGGCGCAAAACCATGTAACTACGTGAAACAGTTGTCTTAAGGTTATGAGTTTGGGAAAATTGAAGTTTGATCATTGTTTGAAACATCAAACGGAGACCACACAACACCTCTTGTAAGTCCGTCAAAGGCTGTGTTTGCAAGTAAAGCGACAAGGGGTGTAAGTGGGTAGAACTCAGGACGTGCCATCCAAGGCACCTTCGGTCACCTTTGATGCAAGGCATCCCCCTTACCCTCTGGTAATTTAACATAGCTATTGAAAATCACCATTTTTAATGGGAAAATCCACTATAAATGGTGATTTTCAATAGCTATGTTAGTTTACCAGAGGGTACATTGCCATCTACCCACCAAAATATCCCACAGTCCGCATCCCAGGAGCAATGACCGCCATGATGGACGTGAGATCTGCATCCGTCAGCTTGAAGCCCAGGTCGTGCAAACCCATCCGCAGCTCCTCTCCGGTGACATTGCCTCATATGAAACAGGGCGGGTAGATTCTTTGAGGCGGGGATGAAGGAAATATAATGAAATATATCACTTGTTTCAACTGAGATTTCTGAGTTGAGAGCAGATTTGAGCTGTTGTCTGTACTGGCATTTTCCACCATTCCTTAAGGATCCTTAATCCAAAGATTACGTTTCTCATGGCGCTGGTGCATCAATATCTCAAAGGATGCCATGGAACCGTCGCCACTGGCGTCGATCTTCTTAAAGAGGTCACTAGCACGCAGCCTGCCGGCGGAGATCCCCTGGGCACCAAACTGGCGAAACCGGGGAATGATCTGGAAATTTTATATGATGGAGACGATGTGTCTATAATGGAGTATCGATTAATGACCTTATTTCAACTTATTTAAACTTATTTATATAATTGGATTGGGATCCATGCAATTGACCTTGAAGTTCATGTTCAAAGGAGCTATGAGGTGATAGAGATTGGCGTTGATAATAGTATTGATCGGTGAGAGCCAGCTGCTCCCAACTCGTTCATGCACCTCTTCTTCTTCAGAAGTTCTGCGACGCTTTTCATTAGCTCCTTGCTGACACAGATCATTAAGGAATTTCAAACCTAAAACTGCGTTCTTAAACTGGTGAGGCCGCGATCAACTTAAGACTGTAAGAAACCCATTCTACCATTCTACCTTCAACCAGTTTCTACACAGGTGTATCCCCTCAATTCCTCCACTCTCTTCCCATCAGTGGATTTTTGTTATGGAGACATGGCCGTCCTCTGCGTGGCTGGTGAAGTGGGGCACCGTTTCCACCACCTTCGGCGGCGGCGCATCGGAGATCCCCATGGCCGCCAGCGCCGCTTTGTCCCCCATGGCCTGTCACAACGCGCAGAGCTGTCGTTAAAAACCAGGGAAATTAAATTTAGAAAAACAGGGAATGAACGTGTGAAAACCGAAATGCCATGGAAATGATATGAAATGCCTCCATCTATATCTCGACCTTCAATGATTGAACTTGATTCAACCGGAATCTTCGTGTGAAAATTAGAATTTCCAAGGCATTCCAGCCGTTCCACTTCCAGCCCAGTTGCCGCTACGGCTCTCCAGGCACTGGGGCGCAATGTCGCTGAGCCAGTGGCAATGGACGGACAAGTGTTTTTTTTCCGCACCAAGCCGTTTCCATTGGGTTAAGCCCTCAAGCCGTGTTCCATCTTTGAATCAGTTTTTAAATTCAAGTGGCAAAGAAAAGGAACTGCTGATTTTCAAGCATTCATGACATTCACGTTCGTGCAATCTCTTTCCTATCGCGGGGATTTCCCACACGCCTTTGCCACCACCTTTGCCCTTGCTAAGGCCTGGCCCATCCTGCCCGCGGTTGAGCTGACGAACATTTCTCGTGACATCATCCTTCCCTGTCAACCACAATTAATTTGCGAAGGATGCGAAGGTAAATCTGGAATCATCCTGGGATATTCTATCAGAAATCCCAAGGGCCAATCGACTCCCAAACTTTTTGACCCGCCGCTAGTCCTCCCTGAAAGGATTGTGCAGCTCACGTTCGGCTGCCTTGAATCAAAACAAAGCTGCGGAAAACTGTTCCAAAAATGATGCTGACAGCATTAGGACGAAGCTGCACCACAAGAATCAACAAATTGACCACTGCGATGCTCTCCTAAACATCCTAAACTTGTAGCGGCAAATCTCCGTTCCCTGCTGCTCCCATGCAACAATTCTCAACTTGGCCATCCAACGTCTATCCTCAGCTTGCGACCTCAGTAGAGTGGGCCAAGCTGCGGAAAACATTCCATCTCAAAACTAGAGACATTTGCTATATCTGTTTGTCTACACATGGAAATTTGGCTATGTTTGCCTCTGTTTAGCTATGTTGATTTGAATGATCCACAGGGGTGGAGAAAAGTGGATGGCCCGCACATTTTTTGCTCATTACTGATCCCCTTCAGAATGACGATGAGCTGGAACTTGGGGCATCCAAGTTCCATTAGCAGGTGCTCATGGTCATCACCATGGCATTTCAGGAGTTGGATGTGCCTGAAACTGAAAATATAAAATATATTTAAATATACTATACCCCAAAATTGCCACCTTCAATGGGGAATGTAAAGATTAACCATTGGATTTTGGCTCCAAATGTTCACCATGGCACCGTTGTACTCCACGTGGTTCAACTTCTCCACCGCCGCCTGCACGGAGGCGGGGTCCGCGAAGTCCGCGAAGGCGTAGCCTTTGGGCGTCTTGGTGTCCTACGGAACCGGAGAAACGCAAGGACCGATTCGGTGTCAGGGCAGAATGTCCGTGAAATCAAAGGATGTGAAAATCAGAATCTTAAAAAACTATAAAATCTGAGCCAACTAATAGCGTCCGAAAAAAAAAAAAACAGAAACTCTGCAACAACATCTGCCAATCAAGAAATGTTGTGTGTTGGGCGGGTCTGCGGGTCCTTGTCCAAAACCAGGCGCACCGATGTGACGTTGCCCACTTTGCCAAAGAGCTCTTTTAGCTCATCTTCCTGGGCCTCAGCTGACAAACGACTGTTGGTCTACATATAGTATACGCAGGATACCTATGGATAACTGGGTTCCTAATGGTGTTTCTGATGGGTTTGACATGAGTTTTTACCATGGTTTCAAGGATTGTTGATGGTGTTCGTTCTTGAGACTCCTTGTTACCTCCCTAAGATGCGGGCATCGTACGGCACATTGCCGACGAAGATGGAGCAGCTTGCACCTCAGATTGGTCTTCAGCCACATAATTGCAAATAATTGCACATAATTTTCTCGCATTCTCGCGCTTTTCACATTTAAGATTCAATATGATTCCTTGAATTGCATTTTCACCTTCGGACTGCTGCCATGAGAGCCAACCAAAGATTTCTGGCAAGTACTGCATCAAACAGCCCGCCACCAAAATCACAGGTGATGCAGGCCAACCTCTGAAAGGAAGAAAGGACCGTTCTTCCTCCGGTTGCTTCAAGTAGACTGGCATCTTGCCCATTCTCCAAAATTCTGCACTGCACCCGAGCCCGCTAGGGCTGCCCGGCTCATCGACGCCGGCACACGACTCAGCGCCATGTCGACAGGACATCGCAGCAAATCTTCCAGCTGCGAACTACGCTGTGAGCCCGAGGAACATCACGAAATGCTGGATTTACAGGTTGAACAGATTTGAACAGGCTCAGAGTTCTGAACTGCTGACCTAATAGAATGAGGGCTTCTGCGCCATGGAAGGCTACATTAACATACATGAACTGGAAAAATCGTTGGGGAGATAGACAATGGTTCCAAAAGGATGATACTTCGCTGTGTTAACCATCCAAGAGCTCGAATCATCTCGAATCCATGAAGCAATCGGGCGAAACTGTACCAACTGTGGCCACTTTGGTATCTTTTCCTCGTGCGACGAGATGAAGCTGTTGCTGAGGCATCAATAGAACCATGTAGTGATTGCCTCACAGAGCTCATGGGCAAACCCAAATGACATCAAAGGACTATACAAGCATGGCCCAGCATAGCCAAACTTTGACGATGGCAAGTTTGAAGGGTCATCCGCGAGTGTCCAAAGTTTCTTCTGCAAAACTTGCTGCATCTGTCTGGGCCATGTTTTTCATGCTCAGATCGATTTCTTACTTCAAAAGAAAGTGATAGTAGCAATTTGGACAGGGGATATCTGGGCTTCCCAAACCTCAAACTGCAGGCATGTGTGTCTGTGTGTCCCACAGTCTCCTCCCGACTCATGTTTGCCCAAGTGGCCAGTCGCTCGGCATAGGCTGGGAGAACCTGACACTGTGCTTGAAGGTTGTGAGGGTGATCTGAAGTGCAGCAGTGCAACAGCTCATCATGCAAAAAGGGTCAATGTGGTCGGAAACAAAATGCAAAACAGGATCTTCCCTGTGTGATTTGGAAGAAAAGCACTCTTGATTTTTTTCTACGCATCATGTGAAGTGAGATTGCGGGATGCAGCGTCAGAAACTGAGCCATGTCTTAGCATCCGTGGCTTTTGCGCCGCTTCTTTCCAGGCTTCACCCTGGACTTCACGGCCTTCTCCTTCTCCTCCTTTTCCTTCTCCTGCTTCCTCGATGCCACAGCCACGTTGAAAGAGCGCTCCAGCTCTAGGTCCGAGTGGTCTTTGGGCTTCACCCTGAAATGGGAACCGCGATACCTTGCAGGCTGAAGCTCATTGGCTCCAAAACACGCCACAAATGCACTTCCTACTGCCTTTCAAAGGGATGGAGACCCACCATTTTTGTCTCTGCTTCCTCCACTTGGCTTTTCGCTGGTGAAGTTGGGGTGCCTTGGTTGCGGCTTTGGCTCGCTGAGGATGCCTTCTCCACCAGCTCAGCGCGGAAGGCCTTGGCGGCCTCGAGAGCTGCTGCGTCGGCCTGGGCCTTCGGAGATGCCGGGGCCCGTGAAATTTTTACACTCACAATTGCCGTTCCAGCGGATATTTGGAATTCCACTGCAACTGGGGCTTGTGTGATCCTTTCGTCTGAATGTCTCAACTCCTCTGCAGCTGCCCCCACAGATTCAAAGACTTCCACGCCTTACATGGCATTGCTGCCGCCTGAGGATGAGAGCTGCTGGAGACCGTTCTCATTGAAAGCCCAACCATGACCCGCCCAAACAGAAGTGGGCAGGTCCCTCATCCAAGGCCACATCTTCATGCAATCCAGGCTGCTTTCCATCTCCATCCTCCCTTGCTGTGAGTCTTGGGGATGGACTTGTGCCTAGCAATTGCTGAGCTCAGTCCATCTGTCTGCAGTGTCATTTGCATATCGCGCGCCGGTCAAACGGCGCCGCTTGGCCGGTTTGGATTCTGGCTCAGCTGTCGCTTGACTCCTTGCAGGTATCATGCTCTGCTCTGGTACCATCTCCTCAGTTGCAACTTTGTATCCGCAGCTTGTAAGATTTTGAGGTTGCTCATCCGCAGTCTCATCTTCCACCCGGACATCCTGAAGAGGGACAATCAAAACTCGGGAACATCCTCCCCTCCCCTGGGCTCTCAGGAACCACATTTCGCTCAGAAGACAATCAGCAATCCCTCTTGTTGTTGAGCTTGGCCCCTCTATTTGCGTAGTCGTTTTCACATCGCGACTCATCAAAGGCCCCCGTTCGGCAGCACATGGTGCCTGAAGTGATTTCATGGTTCCAGATGTGTTTTGCTAGGATTCAAGTTCTCAGGCACACCTTTGTGGTGCCACCCGGTCTGGTTTGCTTTGGTCGTAGAGCCCAAAATGGCAGCGACCATGGGACTTTGAATCCATTCCGGCAAACAGGTTCATCTGAAAATCTAAGTGAGAGCAGCTTCCAAAGCAGAGTCTTTTCAAATGCTCCCTCGCCTCGTGTTCCAGCCATTCGCTGCTGAAAAGCACAAGTCGATCTTCCAGCGGTTCCACATCGAAGTGATAAACCTCCGGATCACACTGATCACACTGAAGATTAGGACCGGCCCACTTCAACTTCTAACGCGCGGGGGTAAGGGAAACTCTGAAATACCTAGGGTTCAAGTGGCAGTATGCCTGGACTCAACCAACCACAGGTCCAATCTCCAACAACTTGATTCTTTTTAGCACACATCCTTTTTTTTTTACAAATATATATATATATATATATATCAGCTCGAATGACTCGAACAGTTCCATGATGTTCTGCGCTCCCTTTTCATTCCAACCCGTCATGCGCCACGCAGGCGCGGTGCCAATGGCTCACGGAAACGCTTCGTTGCATCGGCCACAGGAGGAACGACAAGGGCATCACTGCCATCGGACATGGGGCAAGTGCCTTAGCTGGAAATCAGACCCCGGACTCCTTGAGACCAAGAATCTGCTGCTTGGAAGCTGGAAACGAGCATCACCAGTCGTGCCTCTACTGTGTTCCGTTTCCTTGGCATGGTATCGGACTCTAAACGTGTACTTTCAATATCTTTCAATGGTCTCTGCCAAGCAGCGAGGGCATTTCTGCAGAACCAGCAGCGCCGAGCTTCTCGCCCGCGGCCTCATTGCAAACTCCGAACCTGGCAGCTTGGAGTCATCAGAAATGGCCTTGGGATCATCCCTTTGCCCTACGCGACCTCCAGCAGTTCGCGGAGTGCTCCGTCGTTTGACCGAGAAGGTGCAGCGGGTGGCAGCCAAAGGGTAGAGCTCTACCAACCTGCTCAATATAGGCTGGAGAATGTTGAACAGTGTTGAATTATTGGAATTTTGGTGTTTAATTGAACAGTGTTGAATATAGTTGGAGAATTCATGAGAATTCCCAATAATTGAACAGTATCTCAATGTTGAATTGTCCAACTTTTCTTCAGGCACATCTTCAGTGAGATCATCCCCCTGCGCCTTTGTGGCGACAGCTCTCGAACATCTTCTGCTGGGGCATCTTCGTGGTTTCTGAAGAACTCGTGGACCACTCGCCTGCGACACACGAAGACACCCTCTGGTAAACAAACATTGCTCTCCAACCAAAGAAAAACTGGCTTGAAGGAAAACTCATCTAGAAAGTGATAAACTCATATAAACTCCATATATTTCCATAGTGCCTGGTTTTCCGTTCCCTTGGATTACCAAAGAATGCGTACCACGATTTCATATGCAAACATTCTGCTATCACCCTGGCCTCTCAGGTGGGCTGAACGTGAGCACGGCACACCTGCCGCCCATCTTCAGAAGGTTCATGGCACCAACTAAGCCTTCCAGCGGTGAGGGAAATTAACAAAGGCACGGCCAGGTGGAAATAGAGACACACATGCCATCAGTTCTTTCCTGCTATGAGTCTGATTTTTGGCAGTGAAACCTGCACTTGGCAAGTTGACATCCACCATGGATAGCATTCTCCTTACAAACCTCGTACCGAGAAACCTCAAGGAAGTGCTGAACAAAATTGATAAGTCCATCAGTTGAGAAGTTCGGTGATCACTGCCTTCCTCCAGCTGTTGCAGCTCTCCTTAAGGGGAAGGGTGAAAAGGACTGCATCTGAAGATGACATGATGTCGTTCCCAACCTTGTAATATAAACCCATGAGGCCCCCCTCAACCTGGACACCGGATCTTGGGAAGTTTCATGATGCTTTCATGCTACAGTTCAACCATGAAGACTCTGACGAGCCGCTGTTGAGGAAGACGCGGATGCCATTGAGTGTCTTCTTCGCTGGATTCACCTGGCACATGACAAAACTTGCCAACGGCCAACGAACCATGTAAAGGGGAGTACTCCTGGCCCATCCTCGCCTGATTCATGTACTTCCCAGGCCTAGGCCCATCCAAGGGGAAACTCCAGCGCTTTACGGCTTTGATTACCTGCCAGGCAATGGTCTCCGTGTGGAAATCGATGCTAAATGCATCCGCCTAACGCAAGTAATATGGTAATCAAACTTGTCACCCTGAAACATACTTGGGAGATCTATCGGGTGTGCATGGATTTGCCCCTCCCCATCGAGATGTAAGTGCGCATATGTAGCCTGGCCCTAGTCCCTCCTGCCTTAGATACCTTCTGGATACCATGGTGCACATATAGACAAACCGATATAGCCCCAGTTAAACGCGCTGCACTGGCTACATCCAGTGATAAACCATCCCAAAAACCAAGCACGTGGGTGCCTTTTTCTATCATCCCAAACAGCGGTATGACTACCGTATGACTACAAACAAAGCCAACCTTGGGAGTGGTTTACCATTTAAGTTTACCATAATTTGCCTCAATCACTTCAATCACTCACCATATCCAGGCCAAATGGATCCCGACGGATCCCATGGCATCGTGGCCTCGGCCAACTCCCCGGTGCTGCGATAGGATCGCCCTCTTTGGCGCTGGTGCCGCAGCACGCGCTCAGCGATTCGGTCGGAGATCACCGGATCGTCCTGAAGATCTCGTAGTGATCACCACAGGTCGGAGATCACTATGGACCATGGTCAACTATTGTCCTTATAAACCTATAGTCAACTACCTATAGTGATCACTATTGTCAATCTTATAAACCTATAGTGAGGAAGAAGTGAATGAGAATCGTTTGGGGAGCCAGCAGTGCTGTGTTTATTAGTCTGTATCATTCAACTTGTAACACCACCAAGTCCTCACCATAGGTGTAGATCACCCAAGCCAATTCCTGCCACGAAAGCAGCATCGAAATTCTCGCAGACTTCGCAAACACTCAGCCCGAGCTCCTCCACTGAAACTTCTTGCAGCCAATCAGCAGCTGGCACTCCATGAGAAGGATTCAAACCTGATATTGGGACTTCAAGTTGAACAGCTAGCGCAGCTAGTTCATAACTACATAAAACTACACACTTAACTTGGACATGTAATTTGATGGAGGATCTGCCGTCGAGAGTGCGAACAACTTTGAGGGGACGATCTGTCTGCCGAGCAACGCAAGTCCAAGGGTGTGTCATCTGAAATCCGCAAGTCATCTTCCGCCTTTCCGCGCTTTCCGCGGTGCTTTGGTGAGACACTTCATCTTTTTTGGAGGTTGGATTAATACTCCATCTGGAACCAGCTTCAGGATCCAGTCCCCTTGCAGTCCCTGCCTGGTTGTTGGAGACACCCAGATCCATGAGCACCCCATCCACCTCCTCGCCCTGAAGCGCTTCCTCCATCTCACCAAAGGGTCGATGGAAGATCTTGAAACCTGAAGGCACCAAGGGCATCCCAGAAACCAATGGATGTAGGCGTAGCCTGAAGCACCAGAAGATAAGGACACCGATCCACTTCTTTCATCTTACTTTAAGGTCGAACCCTAAGCCCCTTTCCACTGCATAAGAACCCCCAAGGGGTTGCTGATTTTTTTATTGTTGGTTAATATCTGGCCTTGATGCCTAGAATTCAATGGTTCAGGAATGCTTTATCGTAGGCCTTATCATCATTTTCCGCATTAAAAATTGCCATATAATGGGTGGGTCATTAAAGTATCTATACTTCATACTTCAATGTTGTTGGTTAAAGTAATTTCACGTTCTGTTCTGCTGATACTAAATTTAAGGATATCCCATGTTGCCCATGTTTACGGGGACCAACTGCTGCCACAAAGACGTGGATCCTCCTCCTCCAGCGCTCGCGCCACCTCGATGGCTCGCGGGTCCACGTCGAAGGCCCTCAGGCGACCCGTGGGTGCCAGCCGCGCCTCGGATGATGCGCCATGCATCTACAAGTAAAAAATATATCTCTCCATTGCAGGTATGCATGGCTGATGGAGATCATAGATACTCAATGATCTTGTTGAGTTCTGCAACTCTTTGGGCGGCCCAACCAGCACTGAGCGAGAATGGCCACCACGGCCGAAGGTGCCATCGACGTAAAGCCCCTCTGCCAAGGTCCCCATCATTGTCCCCAGCACAGCATCTACAGATTCCGACTCCTGGCAGCGACCAAATGCAAATGCAAAATGGCAATTCACGTGGAATGTGCGAGTCCTTGCCGCTGTGAATCTACAAACGCAAACATCTCCGAACCGAAAGCCAATGCAATCTTTGGGGATATGGGATTTACTTGGAGGGATCAAAGCTGAATGGGCCCAAAATTGAAATACACCAATCATGGCGAGCCTTGAGTCCCCGTTTGGCAAGTTGCTTTCCAAAGGCTACGGAAGTGGCTTTTATGGCCAACTCCCCAGATTTAACATGCACGTGTTTTCCCAAAAAAATGATAATAATGGTTTCCATTGAAAATATTGGATAAACAATATTGGAAAATGGAAAAATGGAAAAATTAGGTTTGGGTAATCAATTTCCCACCATTATTATCAATTATTTTGGGTAATCAACATGCAATGGAAACCCCATTGAAACTGCAGTTTTAGGGTAATACGTCATTCTGGACCAACCCACGCCGCCAACTTCAATGCCCAACACCGCCCCGGTGCCTGCACGGGCACATGTCCAACCTCCGCCGCATGGCTCCGGCGTCTCAGGTCCTCCTTGCGCATGGCCTGCACGGCCTGCGAAAATGGGCCAACTAGCCAAAGTGCCATGTGCATTTTTACATATCAAAAACCGCCTGATTTTTATTAAGAAATTAACCCAGCTTTGCAACCCAACAGCATACCTGAATCTTCCACCTACGTCTTTTTTCAGACCCTGTGCCAAAGTCCTGTTTTTTCAGTACCCAGAAAACTTTTCAGGACCTACTCTCAAATTCAGGACCTGGCCATTTTGGGGTATCAATGGTAATGGCAATCATTGGGTGCAAACATGTGAAACCAACATTTGGTGGATATTCAAGCCATTGGCATTGATCCACGCAAATAAAAGCACTCCCAGCCCAAACTCATGGCAAGGCAGGATCAGAATATAGTATATTCCAGAAAGTATGTCAGAATAGATGCCAGATAGGATGCCAGAAAGAATGTCAAATAGAATCTCAGAAAAGAATGTAAGATAGTATGTCAGAACATATATGCCACATATACGTCCAGATGATATGTCAGAAACTATGTCAGAATAGTGTGTCAGGGTGGGGATCACTCTTAGTAAGGCAATTTTGAAAATATATTTCAGGTTCGGAATTTTCAAACTGTTGTCCTTCAGGCGCCGAAGCTCCCGTTGAAGGTCAGCATCGCCCCATGTCAACTGGTCCAGTCCCACTTCCATTTCAACAAGTCCAACTTCATCGATTAGGGTGTTGGTTGAATGGACTTGGGACTCTAGCTGGCACGGCATCCCTTGTAACCCTGTAGACACTGTAGTGGGCAAAAAGATTGTAACACACAGAATCAGCATCATTTTGATCAGGCATTCTTTTTGCTAATCCTTTCTCCCTATTACGAAAAATACCCCCAAATGACAAAAACTAGGTGCGATTTCCAATTTTGGGAAATGTCAAATTGGTTAATCTGATTTTTAATTGATCCCCTTGAGGAAACAATTTTAAAAATGAAGGTACCATGTGAGGGTTTCACCCCCAAAGAATAAAAAACTAGTCAACACCGGGGTGTCTTTTATTGGGGTCCGTCCTTTAAAATCGTCAATTTTAGTTTTTTTAATTCAGGTGTTGGTGTTTTATTTGATACTAGGCGAAAGCTTCGAAATCCTATTCTTGGCAGTATTCTATTTAAAGATTATTTTCATGGATTTTGAAATTAGAAACAAAAAACGGTTTAATCCCTTCCCCCTGTTGCTAAACAGTCGCCCCTTCACCCACCCACCCAAATAACAAACACCTGGAGGAGTTTTTAGTATTGGGGGGGTCTTTAGTATTAGGGTACGAAGCTTCCCCCTAATACTGATAAAAAACACACACATATATATATATACATATTTCTATTTCAAAATCGATCAGATTTCTTTCTTTTTAAATCCAATTAAAATATGGCAAACAAGTGGATTCCGAAGCTTAATATCAAATAAAAACCCCCAACATAAAAAAAAAAAAACTATGTATGTTTTTCTATTTCGAAATCGATTAGATTGCCTTTTAAAAATTAAATAAAATATGGCCAAAAAATTGGATGTCGAAGTTTTTCCCTTATATTAAACCCTAATATCATTTTGTTTTTTTCTTTTCAAAATCGATTAGATTTCCTTTTGAAATCTAATGAAAAAAACAAAAAATTGATTTTGAAGCTTTCCCCTAATATCAAATTAAAATCCAATTATTAAAATATGTTCAAAAATTGGATTTCGATGCTTCCCCTAATCTTGCATGAAAAATTCCAATATAAAAAACTAAATTTGTTCTATTTCAGAATCGATTAGATTTCCTTGTAAATTCAAATTAAGATATTGCCAGAAATTGGATTTCGAAGCTTTCCCCTCATATTAAACCCTCATATCAAAGACTATTTTTTCTATATCAAAATTCATTAGATTTCCTTTTGAAATCTAATTAGAATATGGTCAAAAATTGGATTTTGAAGTTTTCCCCTAATATTACATTAAAAAACCCTAATATAAAATATTATTTTTCCTTTTTTGAAATCGATTCGATTTCCTTTTAAATTGTAGTAACAAAAATAAAAACAAAAACCGGATTTCGAAATGTTTCCTCTAATATTAAATTACCAGCCCTAATATATTTATTAAAAAAAACTGTTTCAAAATCGATTAGTTTTCTGTTTAACATATAATTAAGATATTGCTAAAAATTGGATTTCGAAGTTTTCCCCTAAGGTTAAATTAAAAACACTAATAAAAAAACTATGTTCTTTCGATTTCAAGAATCGATTAGATTTCCTTTTGACATCCAGCAAAAATATTGCCAGGAAATGCCAAAAAGTTGATTTCAAAGTTTTCCCCCAATATTATATAAACGTTGTAATATAAAATACTTATTTTTTCGACCTTAAAAGACCCTAGTTTAAAAAAATCACCGGGGCTGACTAGTTTTTTTTTTTGGTGGTGAAATCCTGAAATGGGACCTTCATGTTTAATTTGTTTTTGAAAAGGTATCAATTAAAAGTCAAACTGGCCAGCCTGAAATTTTCCAAAATTTAACGCGGACCCTAGTAAAAGGAATCAATGTAATATTTTAGTATTTAGGGTACGTTTAGTAAAAGGAGGTGGGGATTAGTAAGGTTTTCAATTTAATATAAGGGGAAGCTTCGAAATCCAATTTGGCAAGATTTGAGTTAGATTTTGAATAGGAATTCAATCGGTTTTGAAATATAAAGTTCATTTTTTAAAACGAATGTTTTCAATTTAATGTCAGGGGGAAGCTTCGGAATCCAATTTTGGCAATATTTTAGTTAGATGTTATTTAAAAAATGTTTTCCAATTTAGTTTTTCCCCAACAGCAGAATGCTTTGGGGTCTTCAGCCATAGTAAAGGTTTCGGAGCAGACCGGAGCAGCTCCAAAACCCATTCCCCCAAGGTTCCCAGGTTCCAAGTAAAGGTTCCCAAGTAAAGGTTCCCAAGTAAAGGTTCCCAGGTTCCCAAGTAAAGGTTCCCAGGTTCCCAAGTAAAGGTTCCCAAGTAAAGGTTCCCAAGTAAAGGTTCCCAAGGTTCCCAAGGTTCCCAAGGTTCGCTCAAGGTTCCCAAGGTTCCCAAGGTTCGCTCAAGGTTCCCAAGGTTCCCAAGGTTCCTCAAGGTTCCCTCACGGTTCCCAAAAGGTTCCCAAAAGGTTCCCTCAAGGTTCCTTCAGGGTTCCCTGCAAGGATCCCAAGTTTTCCAAGTAAAGGTTGTCAAGGTTCCCAAGATTATTATGTAAAGGTTCCCAAGTAAACCTGGTCCAGGTTCCCAAGGTGACATTGTAAAGGTTTCTAAAAGATTCCCAAGGTTAGATTGTCAAGGTTCCCTCAAGGTTCCCAAAAGGTACCCTCAAGGTTCCTTCAAGGTTTCTTCAAGGTTCCCTGAAGGTTCCCAAGTTTTCCAAGGTTCCCAAGGTTGTATTGTAAAGGTTCCTTCAAGGTTCCCAAGGTTACATTGTAAAAGGTTCTCAAGGGTTCCAAGGTTATATTGTCAAGGTTTCCTCAAGATTGTAAAGGTTCCCTCAAGATTCCCAAGTTTCCCAAGTAAAGGTTGTCAAGGTTCCCAAGGTTGTATTGTAAAGGTTCCCTCAAGGTTCCCAAGTTTTCCACGTAAATATTCTCAAGGTCCCCAAGGTTATTATGTAAAGGTTCCCAAGTACAGTAGTAATATTCGTCGTAATATATAAATTTCTTGAAGATATTTGAATGCGGCTACAAGCGCGGAACCCGCGCAGAACAACACGCGCGGAACCCGCGCAAAACGCAGACGCGCATAACGCGCATAACGCGCGGAAACCGCGCGAAACGTAGACGCGTGGAACCCGCGCGTACTATTAATACTTCTAGTAGTAGTAGTAGTAGTAGTAGTAGTAGTAGTAGTAGTAGTAGAAGTAGAAGTAGAAGTAGAAGTAGAAGTAGAAGTAGTAGTAGAAGTAGTAGTAGTAGTAGTAGGAGCAGTAGTAGTAGTAGTAGTACTAGTACTAGTATTAGTACTAGTACTAGTACTAGTATTAGTAGTAGTAGCAGCAGTAGTAGTAGTAGTAATATTAGTAGTAGTAGTAGTAGTGGTAGTAGTGGTAGTAGTAGTAGTAGTAATATTAGTAGTAGTAGTAGTGGTAGTAGTAGTAGTAGCAGTAGTAGTAATAAAATCGCAGATGCAGTAGAAATGATACTAATCGTCATATTGATTAAATTATAATTAGTAAAAATAGTAATAAATAATGTTCATCGTTAAATATGATTTTTTCTTAGAGAAATTTGAATGCGACACCGCGCGTGGAACCCGAGCAGAACAACACGCGCGGAACCCGCGCGGAACGCAAACGCGCATGACGCGCGAAACCCGTGCGAAACGCAGACGCGCGGAACCCGCGCGTATTATTACTACTTCTCGTACTAATAATAATAGTAGTAGATGAATAGTAGAAATTATACTAATCGTAGTACTGATTAAATTACGATTAGTAGAAGTAGCAGTGATTTTCATCGTAATATATGAATTTCTTCAAGAAATTTAAATGCGGCTACACGCGCGGAACCCGCGCAAAACAACACGTGCGGATACCGCGCAAAAAAAACGCGCTAAACGCGCGCGTACTATTAATACTTCTAGTAGTAGTACTAGTAGTAGTAGTAGTAGTAGTAGTAGAAGTAGAAGTAGAAGTAGTAGTAGAAGTAGAAGTAGGAGTAGGAGTAGGAGTAGGAGTAGGAGTAGAAGTAGAAGTAGAAGTAGAAGTAGTAGTAGTAGTAGTAGTATCAGTAGTAGTAGTAGTAGTAGTAGTAGTAGTAGTAGTAATAGTAGTAGTAGTAGCAGTAGCAGTAGCAGTAGCAGTAGCACTAGCACTAGCAGTAGCAGTAATAGGAGTAGTAATATTATCGCAAATGTAGTAGAAAAGATACTAATCGTAAAATTGATTAAATTATAATTAGTAAAAGTAGTAGTAATATCCGTCGTAAAATATTAATTTCTTGAAAAAAAATTGAATGCGACGACCAACGCGGAACCCGCAGAGAACAACATGCGCGAAACGCAGACGCGCATAACGTGCGGAACCTGCGCGTACTATAGTAGTAGTAGTAGTAGTAGTAGTTGTTGTTGTTGTTGTAGTAGTAGTAGGAGTAGTAGTAGTAGTAGTTGTTGTTGTTGTAGTAGTGGTAGTAGTAGTAGTAGTAGTAAGAAGTAGTAAGCAGTAGTAAGTAGTAGTAAGTAGTAGTAAGTAGTAGTAAGTAGTAGTAAGTAGTAGTAAGCAGGAGTAAGCAGCAGTAAGCAGTAGTAAGCAGTAGTAAGTAGTAGTAAGTAGTAGTAAGTAGTAGTAAGTAGTAGTAAGTAGTAAGTAGTAGTAAGTAGTAGTAAGTAGTAGTAAGTAGTAGTAAGTAGTAGTAAGTAGTAGTAAGTAGTAGTAAGTAGTAGTAAGTAGTAGTAAGTAGTAGTAAGTAGTAGTAAGTAGTAGTAAGTAGTAGTAAGTAGTAGTAAGTAGTAGTAAGTAGTAGTAAGTAGTAGTAAGTAGTAGTAAGTAGTAGTAAGTAGTAGTAAGTAGTAGTAAGTAGTAGTAAGTAGTAGTAAGTAGTAGTAAGTAGTAGTAAGTAGTAGTAAGTAGTAGTAAGTAGTAGTAAGTAGTAGTAAGTAGTAGTAAGTAGAAGTAAGTAGTAGTAAGTAGTAGTAAGTAGTAGTAAGTAGTAGTAAGTAGTAGTAAGTAGTAGTAAGTAGTAGTAAGTAGTAGTAAGTAGTAGTAAGTAGTAGTAAGTAGTAGTAAGTAGTAGTAAGTAGTAGCAAGTAGTACTAAGTAGTAGTAAGTAGTAGTAAGTAGTAGTAAGTAGTAGTAAGTAGTAGTAAGTAGTAGTAAGAAGTAGTAAGTAGAAGTAAGTAGTAGTAAGTAGTAGTAAGTAGTACTAAGTAGTAGTAAGAAGTAGTAAGTAGTAGTAAGTAGTAGTAAGTAGTAGTAAGTAGTAGTAAGTAGTAGTAAGTAGTAGAAAGTAGTAGTAAGTAGTAGAAAGTAGTAGTAAGTAGTAGTATGTAGTAGTATGTAGTAGTAAGTAGTAGTAAGTAGTAGTAAGTAGTAGTAAGTAGTAGTAAGTAGTAGTAAGTAGTAGTAAGTAGTAGTAAGTAGTAGTAAGTAGTAGTAAGAAGTAGCAAGTAGTAGTAAGAAGTAGTAAGTAGTAGTAAGTAGTAGTAAGTAGTAGTAAGTAGTAGTAAGTAGTACTAAGTAGTAGTAAGTAGTAGTAAGTAGTAGTAAAAGGAGTAGTAAGGAGTAGTACGCAGTAGTATGCAGTATAGTACGCAGTATAGAACGCAGTATAGTACGCAGTAAAGTACGCAGTACAGTACGCAGTAGTACGCAGTAGCACGCAGTAGCACGCAGTAAAGTACGCAGTAAAGTACGCAGTATAGTACGCAGTAGTACGCAGTAGTACGCAGTAGTACGCACTAGTACGCAGTATAGTACGCAGTATAGTACGCAGTAGTACGCAGTAGTACGCAGTAGTACGCAGTAGTACGCAGTAGTACGCAGTAGCACGCAGTAGTAAGCAGTAGTATGCAGTAGTACGCAGTAGTACGCAGTAGTACGCAGTAGTACGCAGTAGTAGGCAGTAGTACGCAGTAGTACGCAGTAGTACGCAGTAGTAGGCAGTAGTACGCAGTAGTACTACGCAGTACTACGCAGCAGTACTAACTACGCAGTAGTACTACGCAGTAGCACGCAGTAGCACGCAGTAGCACGCAGTAGCAGGCAGTAGCACGCAGTAGTACGCAGTAGTACGCAGTAGTACGCAGTAGTACTACGCAGTAGTACACAGTAGTACGCAGTAGTACGGAGTATTAGTACCTATAGTACGCAGTAGTAGTACGCAGTAGTAGTACGCAGTAGTAGTACGCAGTAGTAGTACGCAGTCGTAGTACGCAGTCGTAGTACGCAGTCGTAGTACGCAGTCGTAGTACGCAGTCGTAGTACGCAGTCGTAGTACGCAGTCGTAGTACGCAGTAGTAGTACGCAGTAGTAGTACGCAGTAGTAGTACGCAGTAGTAGTACGCAGTAGTAGTACGCAGTAGTAGTACGCAGTAGTAGTACGCAGTAGTAGTATGCAGTAGTACTACGCAGTAGTACTACGCAGTAGTACTACGCAGTAGTAGTACGCAGTAGTAGTATGCAGTAGTAGTACGCAGTAGTACGCAGTAGTAGTCCGCAGTAGTAGTACGCAGTAGTAGTACGCAGTAGTACTACGCAGTACTACGCAGCAGTACTACGCAGACTACGCAGCAGTACTACGCAGCAGTACTACGCAGCACTACGCAGTAGTAGTACGCA
>CAMXCT020006800.1:0-280395 GCA_947184155.2 Cladocopium goreaui
TGGAGGGTTTTGGAGGGTTTGAGGCCTGGCAAACGGCAGCCTTGAACACCTATAAGAAGCCATTGCAGCGGCCGGAAGGTGCCTTGTCCCTGCGGAGCTATGCGAACGTTTGGAGGGTTTGGAGGGTTTTGGAGGGTTTGAGGCCTGGCAAACGGCAGCCTTGAACGCCTATAAGAAGCCATTGCAGCGGCCGGAAGGTGCCCTTGAGCCATTGCTGTGGCCTTGTGGTGGCTTTTGCGTGCGGAAGTGGCGCGTGTTGGGCTTGTTGGGGTACCTTGTCCCTGCGGAGCTATGCGAACTTTTGGAGCGTTTTGGAGGGTTTGAGGCCTGGCAAACGGCAGCCTTGAACGCCTATAAGAAGCCATTGCTGCGGCCGGAAGGTGCCCTTGAGCCATTGCTGTGGCCTTGTGGTGGCTTTTGCGTGCGGGAGTGGCGCGTGTTGGGCTTGTTGGGGTACCTTGTCCCTGCGGAACTATGCGAACTTTTGGAGCGTTTGGAGGGATTTGGAGGGTTTGAGGCCTGGCAAACGGCAGCCTTGAACGCCTATAAGAAGCCATTGCTGCGGCCGGAAGGTGCCCTTGAGCCATTGCTGTGGCCTTGTGGTGGCTTTTGCATGCGGGAGTGGCGCGTGTTGGGCTTGTTGGGGTACCTTGTCCTTGCGGAGCTATGCGAACTTTTGGAGCGTTTGGAGGGTTTTTGGAGGGTTTGAGGCCTGGCAAACGGCAGCCTTGAACGCCTATAAGAAGCCATTGCAGCGGCCGGAAGGTGCCCTTGGCGTTTGGAGGGTTTTGGAGGGTTTGGTTGGGCTTGTTGGGGTACCTTGTCCCTGCGGAGCTATGCGAACTTTTGGAGCGTTTGGAGGTTGTTTGAGGCCTGGCAAACGGCAGCTTGAACGCCTATAAGAAGCCATTGCTGCGGCCGGGAAGGTGCCCTTGAGCCATTGCTGTGGCCTTGTGGTGGCTTTTGCGTGCGGGAGTGGCGCGTGTTTGGGCTTGTTGGGGTACCTTGTCCTTGCGGAGCTATGCGAATTTTGAGCGTTTGGGGGGTTTTTGCGAGGGTTTGAGGCCCTGGCAAAACGGCAGCCTTGGAACGCCTTAAGAAAGCCATTGCTGCGGCCGGAAGGGTTGCCCTGCGTTTGAGGGTTTGGAAGGGTTTGGTTAGGCTGGTTTGGGGTACCTTGTTTCCTAGGGAGCTATGCGAATTTTTGAGCGTTTGAGGGTTTCGGAGCGTTTGGAGGGTTTGAGGCCTGGCAACGGGCCAGCCTTGATGCGCCTATAAGAAGCCATTGCTCGCGGCCGGAAGGTGCCCTTGAGCCATTGCTGTGGTCTTGTGGTGGCTTTTGCGTGCGGGAGTGGCGCGTGTTGGGCTTGTTGGGGTACCTTGTCCCTGCGGAGCTATGCGAACTTTTGGAGCGTTTGGAGGGTTTTGGAGGGTTTGAGGCCTGGCAAACGGAGCCTTGAACGCCTATAAGAAGCCATTGCTGCGGGCGGAAGGTGCCCTTGAGGAGCTATGCGAACTTTTGGAGCGTTTGGAGGGTTTTGGAGCGTTTGGAGGGTTTTGGAGGGTTTGAGGCCTGGCAAACGGCAGCCTTGAACGCCTATAAGAAGCCATTGCTGCGGCCGGAAGGTGCCCTTGAGCCATTGCTGTGGCCTTGTGGTGGCTTTTGCGTGCGGGAGTGGCGCGTGTTGGGCTTGTTGGGGTACCTTGTCCCTGCGGAACTATGCGAACTTTTGGAGCGTTTGGAGGGTTTTGGAGGGGTTGAGGCCTGGCAAACGGCAGCCTTGAACGCCTATAAGAAGCCATTGCTGCGGCCGGAAGGTGCCCTTGAGCCATTGCTGTGGCCTTGTGGTGGCTTTTGCGTGCGGGAGTGGCGCGCGTTGGGCTTGTTGGGGTACCTGGTCCCTGCGGAGCTATGCGAACTTTTGGAGCGTTTGGAGGGTTTTGGAGGGTTTTGATTGCGTGCGGGAGTGGCGCGTGTTGGGCTTGTTGGGGTACCTTGTCCCTGCGGAGCTATGCGAACTTTTGGAGCGTTTGGAGGGTTTTGGAGGGTTTGAGGCCTGGCAAACGGCAGCCTTGAACGCCTATAAGAAGCCATTGCTGCGGCCGGAAGGTGCCCTTGAGCCATTGCTGTGGCCTTGTGGTGGCTTTTGCGTGCGGGAGTGGCGCGTGTTGGGCTTGTTGGGGTACCTTGTCCCTGCGGAGCTATGCGAACTTTTGGAGCGTTTGGAGGGTTTTGGAGGGTTTGAGGCCTGGCAAACGGCAGCCTTGAACGCCTATAAGAAGCCATTGCTGCGGCCGGAAGGTGCCCTTGAGCCATTGCTGTGGCCTTGTGGTGGCTTTTGCGTGCGGGAGTGGCGCGTGTTGGGCTTGTTGGGGTACCTTGTCCCTGCGGAGCTATGCGAACTTTTGGAGCGTTTGGAGGGTTTTGGAGGGTTTGAGGCCTGGCAAACGGCAGCCTTGAACGCCTATAAGAAGCCATTGCTGCGGCCGGAAGGGGCCCTTGAGCCATTGCTGTGGCCTTGTGGTAGCTTTTGCGTGCTGGGCGTGTTGGAAAAGTTCCACACCTGCGGTGGTCCCAGGCGCCGCCCCGGCCTTGGCGAAGGCCGGGGTCGGCGGATATAATAATATATATATATATGTATGTGTATATATATATGAGTATATGTATGTACAAATCTACATATGTGTGTATATATATATAAGTACTTAAATATGTATCTATTGAATTGTATACAATATTATATAATTGTATAGTGTGCGTATGTGTAATTGTAGGTATGTGGGTGTATATACATCTATATGGCAGACAAGATGATATGAATCTAAATATCATATGATGATGTGTGATACGGCTAGTTCAACGTTACAACGCAGCAATGCTTTGCTGAGGCAAAAGATCTCAGATCTGTAGCGGCCTCAGTAATTATTGATTCATTGCGAATGCTTAGTGGGAGTTATTACCATATATAGCTATCCAAAAAAAAATAGAAAAGAGAAGTCCTGCAAAAATTGTGATGTATCACTGTTTTTCAAACTAAATGTTCACTTCAACCAAGTTAAATATTGATACACATGATCACATGATGGTTAATTACTTTCAGAAATGCCGAATGATTGAAATCATGGTTTATCATTGCGGTTCGGAAGCCACCTATTGGCTGTTTCCTTGAACAAGTGGAGGCCACAAATCATCTATACCGATCCGCAATGGGAAAAGTAGGTACTCGTATAAAGTTATCCCCAGAAAAAGCAATGTAAATCCCGTTAAATCCTTACTACTTTAATGCTGATTTCCTGTATATCCGTTGGTGGTGCTCTAACCCTAGTTGTTTCCTGGGTTCCCCAACGAAGCCCGGCGATTGTGAGGCGATCGAGGGTGGAGAAAGTGTGGGATGTTTGGTACCGCAGGGCTTGTTTTGACCACGAGCAGGTCCTCTGCGAATCCTCAAAGATTGGAATATCGTGATAATTTTGAGTTTAAGCCAGTTTTACAATCAATGATTTCTTGCAAAATTAGCCAAAATAAATCATCTATTCATATATATATATATTCACTGTCAATTCATTGCTCTTGTAACCATTCTTGAAGCATTATTCAGCATAAATTCATCAGTGGGCCAGGATCACTCGGTCGACGTCCGGGAACTTAGCCACGCCAGGGTTTGTCTGAAAAAGGCGTGACCTCAAGAGACTCTGCAGCTACTTTTGTAACTAAGATACTTGGTGTGTATAAATAGATAGATAAATAAATGTATATAATACTATATAATATTATATACACGCGCTTGTACAATATACCCTATGGATATGTTGTATGATCCTTACGGATCATCTCCAAACGTACGGGTCACAGCCTCCAGCTACGTTCAGCTCACAGGCAGAGTGGACGTGGCGTCAACCCCAACTCAGTGCACTGTGAAGAGGCCCCATGGAAGCGATTTTGTTTTTTTTAATGCGAAGTAAAGTAAAGTTACTATCCAGATGAGTATGGTATATAAATGTATATAATTTGATATCATATATATATATATATTTATATAATATATAGAGTATTGATATTGATAATTCATCAACCTTCAGGTCGCAGCAGTTTTTTGACTTCGCCGGCAGTTCGCTATGGAGCTGGGCTTCGGGGACTTGTTGGACGAGTTCTTCGCCGCGGATCCGGAAGGTCCCCCGCAGATTCGGGCGTGTTTCATACGGATATGGAGAAGATAGACGGATAGATTATTTTAGGTAAAATTAGATAAATCCGCCCACACCGCTTTGGCGGTGAAGGCGTGCTTATTGGGGGGCAACAGCAACACTAAATGCTCAATGACATTTGATAATATAGCAGTCGCTATATCAGCTTTAGCTGGGGGGGGGGCCAAAAACGGTTTCGCACCGAGACCAGAATACGGTGGTGTTTTCGACATTTTTCGAGGATTTTTGGGTGTCTGAGCGCAAGAGGGTATTGAAATGGAATTTTGGGTCATTTTGGTAGCTTTCCGGCAATGGAAAAACGGCCAAAAATGAAAAAAACATTGTACATAGCAAGATTTTGCAGGGTTTTTGGATGCCAGAGCATTGAAAACACTGCAAAAACAAGTGTTTTGGACTGACGTTATAGCAAAAAACGTGTAAATTACCGTATGCTTGACTGGAAACATTACAAAAACACTGTCAAAAGCAATGTTTTGGATGGATTTACTGCCTTTATGGCAAAAAACGTGTAAATTACCGTCTGTTTGACTGGAAACATTGGAAAAACACTGTCAAAAACAATGTTTTGGAAGGATTTCTATAATATATATATATATATATGTTGGAGTTGGCTACCGGCATTGGCACATGGAAAAATTGAAGAAAACACTGTAAATAGCGGTATTTTCAACGGTTGGGGAGATAAGGGAATTGGAAGCATTGTCGAACATGATGTTTTCGACCGGTTTTATGGCGACAAAAGTGTAAAGTACCGTGCTTTGAAGGAAACCATTGCAAAAACATGGAAACACATTCAAAGAACACGGGATTTGGGGGACTATCTAGGCGTCGTTGTCTAGCTATTTGAAATTCCGCAGCTTGGAGAGCCTCCAAGGGAGGGAAAAGTGAAAATTCCATAGCTTGGGAAGCTGTCACGGCGCGGAAAAGTGAAAATTCCCTAGCTTGGGAAGCCCCCACGGGGGGGAAAAGTGAAAATTCCCTAGCTTGGGGAGCCTTTAGGGGGGGAAAAGTGAAAATTCCCTAGCTTGGGGAGCCCTCACGGGGGGGAAAAGTGAAAATTCCCTAGCTTGGGGAGCCCCCACGGGGGGGAAAAGTGAAAATTCCCTAGCTTGGGGAGCCCCCACGGGGGGGGAAAGTGAAATTCTTAGCTTGGGGAGCCCCCACGGGGGAAAACCACCCTTAGCCCCTCTCACGGACCGAAATAAACCTGCGGTGTGGGCGGCCACCCCACGCGAAGCGGGGTGAACATAGATAAATATAGATAAATATAGGTAAATATAGATAAATATAGATAAATATAGATAAATATAGATAGTATATGATAAATATAGATGGTAAATGATAATGATAGTGATAGGAAATGTTCATGATAGATTATGATAAGTATGTTAAGTACATACATGCGTTACATTACATTACATTACATTACATACATTACATTACATACATTACATTACATTACATTACATTACATTACATACATGACATACATGACATACATGATATACATGACATACATTACATACATTACATACATTACATTCCATTCCATTGCATTGCATTGCATTACATACATACATAGACATAGATACATACATGCATTGCATTGCATTGCATTGCATTACATACATACATACATACAGACAGACAGCCATACACACATACATACAATACAATACAATACATTACATTACATTACATACATTACATACATTGCATTACATACATTACATACATTACGTGCATTACATACATTACATTGCATTGCATTACATTTCATTACATAAATACTTACATAGATATATACATACATACATACATACATACATACGTACATAGATACATACATACACACACATACACACATACACACATACACACATACACACATACACACACGCACACACACATACACACATACACACATACACACTTACAAACATACAAACATACAAACATACAAACATACAAACATACACATACACATACACATACACATACACATACACATACATTACATTACATTACATTACATACATGCATATATATGTGTATACACTGCATATAGAAACCATTAAATGTTCATCCCCAATGTGATGCTGGAGGCAACGATCTGCACCCTGCGACCAAAGAGGTCCGGTGGATGTTCATGATATGATGGGTGAATGAACATGAATTCATCTATAGTGAATGATATTCGAAGTGAAAATGAATAACAATGAATGACGACATGGTTACACAATGATATGTTGGTTAATATGATGGTTAGTACGATATATGTGTTGAATTTGGTTTGGATTAGAGTTGTTTTCCTGGAAAGTGACATAGTAGTCGGTTCACCATGGCCATGCGTAATCCTCAAAACTATGTGGAAAATGGCTAGGATTGTCCACACCAAGTGTGAGTTTTGCGGAAGGTTAAAGCAAAGCGTTGGTTCAAGAAACTCAGAAACCCTGGAAACTCAGATTTTTTGGTCATTAGGTAGTAGTTGTCTTGCCAAATACATCAAAATACATCAAAATACTAGAAATGGTCTCTGACTTCAAAAGAAGTTTCTGGCCCAAATGGTTTCTGTCATCACGGCAGATCAGTGGAGGGCAGAGACTGGGACAGTGCTGCAGAGCTCCAAGGCTGTCCCACGGCTTCAAGCTGGGTTGCCCCGAGGCGATTGGAGTCAGATGGTTTCCTCTGGCGATACGAAAGCCTCAAGAAAGGTATTTTTGGGGGAAGTCCTCATTCAAATTCTCAAAATATGCCTCAAATAATCTCATGATATATATATATATATATGTATATATATATATACATACATGTGTATATATATATACATACATGTGTATATATATATATATATATATATGTATATATATATATATATATATGTTGTGAATATGCACATTTGATCACTTCCAACTTGGGTTCATGCAGCCTTCCAGCCACACACTTTGGTCAATCCTTGATGTAACCCATGTGAAATCAGGTGCCAATCCACCACAGGATTTTCGCTCAGGGAGCCCAATCTTGATGCGGCGGGAGGGTGGCGATTGACGCCATTTGGTTGCGGCTTGGCTGTGCAGAGGACTGCACATTTGGAGCTGAGGACAGCTTGCAGGTTTTGGAGGAAAAGGTGCTGTGCGCCTGGGAGTTGGTGTCAGGGACACCTTTGGTTGAAGAGTGGAGCCGCTACCCAGTTCATACTGGTAGCGGAGCTCCTTGAGCTCAAGGAGCATCCAGGTGATACCACTGGTGCCGATTGGAGATTGAGTTTGTGGAGGTGGACACAAGCTTGACGTCTTCTACATGTCGGAGACCTCTGGGGGTGCTGAAGCAGTTGGTGGAGTCTCCACCCAACTTGCTTCTCTAGTGCCAAGTTTTGATCCAAGCAAGGATGACTTGCAGACGTACCAACAGAAGGTTCAGCTTGTTCTGTCTGTGTGGCCACAAGGTAAGATCGCCGAACTGATCACACGACTGATACTCAATACCTCAGGTTCCGCTTTTGCACAACTCCAACTGCATAGCACAGAACTCTGCGTCAATGATGCCAAGCAGGTGCCCAAGCTCATAGAACTTTTGGGAGGACATTGGGGTAAAACAGGACTGGAAAAGAGATATGCAGATGCTGAAAAAGCTTTGTTTCAGTGCAGCCAGCAACAGGACGAATCACACGATTCTTACTTAGCTCGGGCAGATGTGCTTTGGTCAAAGTTGAAATCTCAGAAACTGCAGCTTGATGACCTTCAGGCCTACATTACCCTAAGGGGTGCCCAACTGTCCAGTGAGGATAAAAAACGGATCATCTTGGATTCTGACTCGTCTCTTGAAGGGACTTTGACTGTTGGAAGGGTTCGCGAAGCTGTGAGGATGCTTGGAACATCCTTTTTCCAGGAAATGATGGGCCTTGGAAAGAAAGTGAACAAGACAAAGGTGTACGACTCCATGACGTTGTTTGCCGAGGATCAGGATTCTCAGGGTGACAATGAGGAATCTGCACACATGGCTCAACATGATGACTGGAATGAGGAAGACTTGTTAGAAGTCCTCATAGCTGATGGCGATGATGATGCCGTTTTCATAGCTGATTTTGAGGCAGCAGCTAGTGAAGTAGTTCAGCAGGATGAAGATCTAGCAGCTGCGTTCAGCACTTACATGGAAGCCAGGCGCCGACTCAGTGAAAAGTACAGAGCCAGAGGCTTTTGGCCTATCAGCAAAGGAAAGTCAAAGGGCAAGGGTCGCTTCAAAGGCAAAGGTCCTTGGAACAATGGCCGAAAGACACTGCAGCAGAGAATCCTAGAGTCCAATTGCCGACTTTGCGGTAAAAAGGGTCACTGGCGAAATGAATGTCCGATGAAAAACCAGGGTTCATCAACCGTGTCATCCTCTGCAGCCGTAACAGTGTCGCTTGCCTCCAATGCCCGATCCTCTGACGACGGCATGCCAGAAGAGTTCATGGACCTTCCGGAAGTGTTTGAGCATCCGCCCCAGGACATTTTGTCCAATGCATCATGTTTTGTACAGTCAGTTTTTTCAAATAGACCGGCCTCAATGCATCCGACCATCCACAAGCCTGATAGTAACATGGGGGCACTCAGGGAGAAAATTAGAAACCATATTAAGGGTAATAAGGGATCTAATTTGGGAGTCCAAGCTCTTGTGCACAGGATTGAGATGAAGTTGCACCAGCAGGCCAAGAATTCCGACCTGCCCAGTGAAGCGCTCCACCAAAGCCAGCGCATTTTGCGCCCTGAATGCAAGCCGCCTTACCGAGTGGTATCCAAAGTGTTCCCAGGTTGCTCAAAAGTAGCAACCCCTTCAAATCATGCACCAGTGGAGGGCCCAATGCAAGCCACTGCATCCGCCGAAGCCGAGACATGCTTTGCCACTCACGACACTTGGGGAATAGTAGACACAGGGGCCACAAAGACGGTTATGGGGAGCAGTCATGTTAAGGAGTTCCTAGCCGGTTTACCCCAAAATATCCGGAAGTGTGTTCGAAGAAGTTCAAGCAATGTGGTCTTCCGTTTTGGAAATCAAGGAACCCTCAAGGCGAACCATGCAATGGTAGTTCCAGTTTGTGGCATGTGGCTGAAAATCTCAGTAGTGGAAGGGTCAACTCCATTTTTGATATCGAATACACTTCTCAGGGCACTTGGAGCTATGATCGACACTGCCAATCACCAACTTGTCATTCCGAAACACCAAACTCAAATTCCTTTACAACTTTCACCCAAGGGTCTTTACCTCATCGACATGAACAAGCTTTTTGCAATTTCTCCAGTGCCTGGGAATGCCGAAGTAGCTGCCGAGACTTATGCACAGGACGATCACGACAGTGGTCAAAATGAATCATCGAGTTAGCCTGATCTTAAGCCATCTGTAGGACTCGAAGCAATCCCTGTCCATACCATGAAAGGCCATCAGGTAGGTAACCAAGGTGAAGTTCAATCTCAAATCAACACAGATATCACCATCGGAAGTCCTGTTATCCATAAGTTTGACTCAGCAGGTCCAAACACCCAGAAGTTTTGCGCTCAAGATTGTGACGCACCAGCCCATTCGAAAGCACCGAGTGTTCAACATGGCCAGCTTTGCCCAGAGACTGGCCAAAGCTCAGTCCTCTCTGCCACCGCCGGAAGAGGAATCCATCGAACACATGACAATGGAAGACCTGAAAGGAGAGTTGATGACGTTTGGGAAAGCCCACATCGGCAAGCCCTACGAGGAGATCTGGGCCAACCACCCGGATTGGGTACGATGGTTTGCGGCCCATTACTTCAACAGTGGCAAGATGGAACATCGCAAGATGATCAGGTACATCCACCTCAAGATCGAAGAGACAGAGAACACAGAGGGACCGACACAGATGCCAATTGCCAAGGCAAAGAGCCTCCCAAAGTCACTGGCAGCACGTCCCAAGATGATGCCAGCCAGTACAACTCCCAGGACATGGCCAGTGGAGTCCGAGACAGACTCCTTCGAAGTGATGAGCGAGACTCCTTGGATCGCCGGAGACGAAGCCCGAGAAGAGATGAACGGCCTTCAGGCCAGAATGTTGAACATGGAGAATGCTATGCAGAAGCTGATCGCGCTGATGTCCCAGAACACCATGGGGGCCGACCGCCCGATGCCCGCAGGCATCCCAGAAACTGCAACGGCCGAATGGGAGGATCCCTGGAACAATTGATTGAGGACTATGGCCGTAGCGACTGGGCACTGAAAGCAGGGGAAATTGACAGCTTTTGCCATTCCATGCCGAACAATCACCAAGCAAAATTTTGGGAACATGTAGAAATGATTGAAGCAGAATTAACACAGATGTCCAAAATTGTCAAACCCAATGCCAAGAAATTAGATCTCCTAGAAGTGTTCTGCAGCCAAAACAGCAGCCTGACCAACCAGGTCAATCAATTAGGAGGATCAGCCAAGAGATTCGGCCTTGACCAAGGCGATCTGATGAAACCTGAGGGCCGCCGAGAATTGTTTTCAATTCTCATAAGACACCAGCCGCATAATATCTGGATGAGTCCCACGTGTGGTCCATGGAGCAAGTGGTCCCAGTTCAATTGCCAAAGATCCCTCCAAAGCTGGGATCAAATCAACAGTGACCGTGCGGACATGCTCATCCAGGTTGCTTTGTGTCTTGTGCTTTGCAGATATCAGCACAGGCGTCAACAACATGCCCATTGGGAACAGCCGAAGGGATCTCTCATGATGAAGCTTCCACAGGTCCAAGAAATCAGTAGGTACATGATTGCAGCAAAGCCAGATTTGTGCAATGCAGGTGATTTGACCGATCCACAAAGTATGCAACCCATAAAAAAGGGTCTTGAGATCAATACCACCTCCAGGAAAATGTACGAGACTTTGGATCCCCTGAAATGTGACCACAAACATAATCACCAAGTGATTGAAGGTTCCACGGTTTCCCAAGGCATGTCAATCTCCCGAGCCAAATTTTCCGAGCTGTACCCTAGGAAGTTCGCCAGACTGATTGCCAAGACCATTGTCAAGCATAGGTTTCCCCTTGAAAAACCAATGGGTTCAATGTTAGACAATGCTTTGCTCACAATCGACACCATGATTGATGAAGTGCTTGCCGCAGCAGTCAAAGAGCGACCAGCCAAACGTTTGCGAAGAGCCCCATCCAAAGGGGTCAAGACTCAAGCTGCGACTGGCGCACTCGAACAGCCGGGGGAGGCCAAACGGATGAAAACAAATCCTCAAAGTGAAGAGGCATCAACATCATCACCGAGTTCAAACAACAGTTCAGACATTCAACAAGATCTCATTGAGAAAGCTTTGCAACAAATTGAAGCAGTGTTGCCAAGGGTTGGAAAGAAACAAATTAACAGTCCCAACATTTTGCAAATGTTGAATGCTATATTCCCCAAGTACCAAATTGTACGTGTCCTGGCAGGAAAGGGAACTGATCGGAGATTTGAACCACCAAGTGACATCAATCCTGAAGAAGCACCGTATCGCCGATCCATCATTCGACTTCGCAAAGACCAACAAATCATTTTGGACCCAGCATGGGAGAAGTATGACACTTTGTCCAAAAGGCAGATCATCCGTCAGTCTCCAGCCTGTCGAGTGAATATAACGATGTTTGCAGCCGTGAAAGCAGAGGACCACCAGAGTCCAATGCCCAGTTCCGAAACCGTGCCTGAAGCTGAGTCCCCAGATCAGCCCGCCGCCGATGACGGTACATCCAACCCAGAAAGCCTTAAATTGGAAAACTCAGAAAATCAAGTCAATGAAAATCCAAGTGAAGAAGGTCCCAACCAAGGTGTTCCAGACATTGTCCGAAAGCCAGAGCCATTGGAGAAGGATCCAAGACCGCCATCAGCAGTATCGCCAGCCGCCGAGACACCGAGCTCAACTGGATTGGAAAGACATGGACCAAGATTTCGAGCTTTACCCAAAGAAGAACAAGCCATGATTAAAAGAGCTCACCAAAATTTGTGTCATCCCAGTCCAGAACAATTGAGTGCGGTATTCCGGTCCAAAGGGTGTCGACCAGAGATATGTCAAGCAGTTTTTGACCTGCAGTGCTCAACCTGCGCGACATGTCAAAAGCCAAAAATTGCCAGACCAAGCACCTTGAAGGATGCCCTGGATTTCAACGACAAGGTTTTTATCGATGGTGTTACTTGGACTTCAAAGGCAGGAACAATGTTTCATTTTTATCACTTGATTGATCAAGCCACGAATTATCATGTAGCAATACCAGCCCCAAGTAGATCTGCAGACCAAGCCATCAAAGTTTCTGAATCTTGGTTCTTGTGGGCAGGTCCTCCAAACACCTTAATCATGGATTCAGCAACTGAATTCACCAGCGAAATGTTTGGGGAGTTCCTTCAACGCCATGATGTTCGAGGTGTGGTCACTTCTCCACATGCACACTGGCAAAACGGTAGGTGCGAAAGACATGGTCAGATTTTGCAATCCATGTTGAACAAAATAGACATTGACAGTCCTATTACCACCTATAAAGACTTGCAACAGGCTTTAATCCAATGCACACACGCCAAAAACACGTTGAGCATTCGGGCAGGTTTTGCCCCAGAAGTACTAGTGTTTGGAAAGAATTCCAAGTTGCCAGGGTCGAATATCAGTTCCGATGAGATTTCCGCCCATGCGAGCGCCAATTCAGAAGATGCACAAGGCATCGCTTTCAGGCAGAATCTGGCACTTCGAGAAAAAGCCAGGATAGCATATCATCAGGTGGATAACGACATGGCTTTGAGGAGGGCATGCCTGAGACGCACCAGGCCTGATCGCCAAGGTTACAGTCCAGGTGAATGGATCATGATGTGGCAGCCCCAGAAGGATTCTAGCGGTTACTGGTTTGGTCCTTTGAAGGTAATCCAACAAGATCCCAATCTCTCAATATGGGCAACTGCTGGGGGAAAACTTCACAGACGTGCTCCAGAACATGTGAGACCAGTGTCATCCGCAGAAGCTAGACAAGTACCCATGGATGAAATTCCCAATGAGGCCAATCAGGTCAGCCTGCCCACAGATGTCCGAACCTCCGAGCCAGTTCCGAACGAGCCTCCAGCAACAAGTGCGCAGGGTGTTTCTCAAGCACCATCTGAACACAATTCAAGCCTGTCTCAAGATCAGCCAGACAATGAACCTGACGGTGCACCTTCAGAAAACCTTTCCAATGATCCAAATGCCAATAAAGAAGATCCAACCAATGAGAACCCCATGGATACACCAATACCGGAAATCAATGACAATGATGATTCCCTGATAACCTCCCACTTGTTGTGCTGTGATGATGAAGAACCAACCCTCAATGTTGACCCACTAGAAACACCATGTGCATGGCGTTTCGAAATGGAAGTTCCCAGTTACCTTGTCCACCAGGACAGGTCATGCATGGCTGCAGATGACATCCTCCTGGCCACCGCCGATAAAAGACAACGGACAGAGGTAAAGTTGTCAACATTGAATGCCGAAGAGAAAGCAGCCTTCCAAAAGGCAAAAGAAACCGAGGTCCAGAATTGGTTAACCACCGGTACAGTGTCAAAAATCCTGCGATCGAAGTTGGCTCCAGAACAGATCATGCGATGTCGATGGCTACTTGTTTGGAAGGACAAAGACCCTGAGCAAAACAAGGAAAATGAAAAGACATCAATGTCTTCCAAACTTAGAACCCATAAGGCAAAAGCGCGATTAGTTGTACTGGGATATTTAGATCCAAATTTAACAGAGGTCCCAAGGGATAGTCCCACACTTGGTCGCCAATCAAAAATGCTGCTCCTTCAACTGATCACATCTTGTGGCTGGACTTTGGAGTCTTTTGACATACGTGCCGCCTTTCTCCAAGGCAGAACACAGCAGGATCGTGTGATGGGTCTGGAACCAGTTCCGGAACTAGCCACAGCAATGAAGCTGAAAGATGATGAGATTTGCAAATTAGATAAGTCAGCTTATGGTTTAATCGATGCTCCGTTTCTCTGGTTTCAAACACTGTGTGAAGAATTGCTCAACCTTGGAATGACTGCATCGCCATTTGATCCATGCTTGTTCACGCTCCGTCATCCAGAGACTGGAGAACTGTGTGGTGCACTGGGAGTTCACGTAGATGATGGGATTTATGGAGGCAATGCCTATTTCCACCAACAAATCCAAAAGCTTGAAAAGAAGTATCCTTTTGGCTCAAAGAAATCAAGATCTTTCACTTTCACAGGAATTGACCTTCATCAATTACCCGACAACAGTATCCATTTGTCCCAATCCAAATATGTGAACAACATCCCAGCAATCTCCATCAAACCAGAGCGACGAATGCAAGAAGATCAGATGGTAACAGAAGAAGAACGACACCATCTTAGAGGTTTGGTAGGATCTTTGCAATACGCAGCTGTACATACGCGACCCGACGTATCCAGTGCACTGAGCCACTTGCAATCCCAAATCAATCAAGCCAAAGTGTCCACATTGGTAACGGCAAACAAAGTTTTACACAGTGCCAAAAAGCACAGTGATGTGAGCATTAAGATCCAACCAATACCACTGAAGGACTTGAGATTTATTGCATTTTCAGATGCTTCGTTTGCCTCAAAGTCAAAACCTGAATCCCATGCAGGAATGATCATACTAGCAACTCATAAAGAAATTTCACAAAACAAATCATGTGCCATCAGTCCAATCTCTTGGGGAACCAAAAAGATTCAACGCATCGTGACGAGTACGCTGTCAGCCGAAACGACAGCTCTTTCCTCTACTTTAGATCAACTCACGTGGTTGCGTTTATACTGGGCCTGGCTCTTGGATCCCCGAGTGGAATGGCAGAGACCTGAAAAGGTAACCAATTTACCCCCTGCAATAACCATTCCCACTTTCAAAGCGAACACCCATGACCTTGCCATAACCGATTGTAAAAGCTTGTATGATCTCACCACCAGAACTGCCATCCCAAATTGCCAGGAATACCGCACACAGCTGTTAGCTAGATCAATTAAGGATATTCTTGCAGAAGGCATTAAACTCCACTGGGTACATTCAGGAGCGCAGCTAGCCGACGCTTTAACAAAAATCATGGAAGCCAATTTTCTACGGGAAACCCTTCGTCAGGGCAAATATTGCCTTCATGATGCTGCTGAAGTACTCAAAGACAGAGCCTCTGCCAGAAATCGCTTGAAGTGGTTGCGGATGTCCAATGATCAAATGTGCACTAAAGTTTCAAAAACATAGAAGTTTTAAGGAGTGTGAATATGCACATTTGATCACTTCCAACTTGGGTTCATGCAGCCTTCCAGCCACACACTTTGGTCAATCCTTGATGTAACCCATGTGAAATCAGGTGCCAATCCACCACAGGATTTCAGGCTCAGGGAGCCCAATCTTGATGCGGCGGGAGGGTGGCGATTGACGCCATTTGGTTGCGGCTTGGCTGTGCAGAGGACTGCACATTTGGAGCTGAGGACAGCTTGCAGGTTTTGGAGGAAAAGGTGCTGTGCGCCTGGGATTTGGTGTCAGGGACACCTTTGGTTGAAGAGTGGAGCCGCTACCCAGTTCATAATATGTATATATATATATATATGTATATATATATGTGTGTGTGACATGTGTATATATATATATTATGTATATAGTATATAGGAAGATTTTCCCGGTCTTTGAAGGGCTCATGACAGTCTCTATCTCATGCATGGTTTGATGTGGCCTAAGCCTTTGGGGATTCCATTCGATCATAGTCCATCCAAAAGTCATCTCGCATCAATTAATCGTGTTGATGTTGCTGCTAGAGCGCATATGTCCATCCCTGCTTTAGATGATTGCCTCACTGGTTTTCAATGTGTTTGCCTGACCATAGGATAGCCATGGATAGCCCCAAATCACAAATCGGCGTATCATCATGTTTCCATATTTTTCCTAAAGTAGGAATGTATCGAGGTATAACTTCTTTGACATGTTAGGAATGTATCCAGGTATAACTTCTTTGACATGTTAGGAATGTATCCAGGTATAGCTTCTTTGACATGTTAGGAATGTATCCAGGTATAACTTCTTTGACATGGTTAAGTTTAGACCTCAAATTCACGTGTGGATTTTATGGGAAGCATCTACAAAACCACCAAGTCTAACCGCCAGGTCGTCATCCAGCCCTAGGACGTCACTTGGCCGGAGGGATGCGGTACGTAGCCGACAGCGCACGTACTGGGTCCACTGCTGAAACAAAATGTCTCGATTAGATGATTAGACTTTACATGATTCATATTGAATCATAATCATTCTACATATTTTCCGGAAAATGATCTCTATGTTCCTTTGCGAAAAAGTTTCAGCTTCATTCCCCAGCAGAGAATCAGTCGTCAGGTTTGCAGCATCGCTTACAGCCGCGGCCAGCCACATCACCTACACGGCAACTGGGCTTGTTCAGAGTATGTAAGTTAAAATGTCATCTTATGCCACGAAACAAAAATGTGCACAAGCCATTTTTCAGACAGGCCCAATATCCACATTCCCCAAGGACTCGAGCTTCAACACCACCACCAGAGTTGGAAGTGCCGTCGCAGATCTCAGTTGGAATCCGGTTGAAACTGGCAGAACACTTGGCAAGTGTTTTATGTGTGTGTTTTTTTTCCAGTTGTTTCAAGATGTCCGAGCTATTCCTAGCTTTCAGTGTTTGAAAACGCCTTTTGTTTTCAACATGGCATCGATCATCGTTGGGATTGGATGCAGGTCAGAGATGGTTGCGGGCATGGCAATGGTGGGCTCGCAGGTCGGGTCCGGTCGGGTCCGACCTCATGTCCTGGTCCAATGTTTCTGGATCAATGTGCTGTGGAATTAGCCTCTGGTAAACATACAAAAAACATACAAAAAACTATGGAACATCAGCATTTTATCCATTTTAGAGCTGGGTAAATCAATTATTTCTATTGCCATGTTCAATAGCTATGGAATATGGCCCATAGAAATAGATGGTTTACCTATTAAAGATGGTGATTTTCCACGGCTATGTTAAATAACCAGAGGGTAACCATGATTAACCTACATATTTTTGTCATTAACCTATTATTTATATAAAGATGGTGATTTTCTATAGCAAACTGTTTGTTTAGCCATGATTTCCAACTTCCAAATCCTACGAGGATGATCAGGCCTTCCCACGTCGCAGGTGCTGCCACTCAGAGAAATGCCAGAGGCAGCTGCTGAGTTCCGGGGGGACACCGTCATGGGGACAGCCATGGACACCCTAACGATAGATGGCTTATTTGGCTTAATTTCACGGAAAATCCTAGGATTTTTGAGTGGATGATAACTAGGATAACTAGGGGTAGCCCCATTTTAGGAAACCTCCATATATGATGGAGCATCATGGAGCCATAAACAGCCATGTCATCGACCATGTCAAATCAGTGCGACTCATTTTTCTCGTTAACACGAGTTTTCGCAGACATAGACCATGTTTATCTATGTTCATATCCATTCGCGGACATTAGCTATTTAATGAAAAATGGGGTCTGAATCATTCAGAATCATTCAGAATCATCATGTTCTTAATCATCGAGAATCAAGACTCATTAAGAATCGTTAAAATCATGGATTTTCAAATATTTTCAAGATAATGAGTCCAACCCCTGGATTTTCTTAAGTTAAAACATGTGAAAAAACCATTTGGGTTGGCCAATTTCCCAGATTTTCCAAGTGTCCAGCCCCTGGATCCCCCGCATCCCACGGAGGTGGTAGCGCCGACGGCGGCGATGAATCGAGCCCTGCGCGCCCTGTCGCAGCGTGCGGTGGAGGAGTTGGAGATGCCACCGGTACGGTGTCCGAGTTCCCGAAAAGTCGAAACGGAAATCGGGGGTGAATCTGTGTATTGTATTGTATTGCATTATCTACACTATGTTTATTTACAGTATTTATTATATATATATTATTCATTTATTTATTTATGCATTTATTTGCTTATGTATATGTTTGTATGTGTGTATGTGTATATATATATATAATTATATGTTAAATACACCCATAGATGGCTATTTTGGAGAAAATTGGCCAACACCAGTAAGATCTCCATGGCGATGGAGAGGAGAGTGTTCAGTGTATTGCTGGTTGATACCCACCTTGTTTACCCCATGATAAAGAATTAGACAAGCCCATTTAGTGGGATGTACTCACCAGGATGACTTCTGGCCAACCATAATGGCAGATCCTAAGAGTGACCAATGGTGTGGCTCTAAGGAGCTGGCATCTATGGGTAATTATGGAGTTTTTGATCAAATGGGGAGCCCAGAAGCTACGATCACAGTTTCCCAACCACATGATAGATTTAGATTCATCATATCGTGAGATATAATATATATATATATTAATTGATTAAATTCATTTGATGTCTATGATTTATGTTCTGATGGTAAATTTGGTATTCTGGTCGATTCGCCATCACCACCCGCACCGGAGTGTCACCTCCGAAGTTCCAATACAACCCTATATGTTCTGTGTTAGGCCTTTGTAGGGCCTATGTTGGGCCCGTGTTGGGCCCATCTTGCCTCTCTCTCGGGCCATGTTGGGCCTATGTTCGGCCATGTTGGGCCCATGCTAGGCCTATGTTGGGCCCGTGTTGGGCCCATGTTGGCTCTGTCTTGGGCCATGTTGGGCCTATGTTCGGCCATGTTGGGCCCATGTTGGCTCTGTCTTGGGCCATGTTGGGCCTATGTTCGGCCATGTTGGGCCCATGCTAGGCCTATGTTGGGCCCGTGTTGGGCCCATGTTGGCTCTGTCTTGGGCCATGTTGGGCCTATGTTCCGCCATGTTGGGCCCATGCTAGGCCTATGTTGGGCCCGTGTTGGGCCCATGTTGGCTCTGTCTTGGGCCATGTTGGGCCTATGTTCGGCCATGTTGGGCCCATGTTGGCTCTGTCTTGGGCCATGTTGGGCCTATGTTCGGCCATGTTGGGCCCATGCTAGGCCTATGTTGGGCCCGTGTTGGGCCCATGTTGGCTCTGTCTTGGGCCATGTTGGGCCTATGTTCGGCCATGTTGGGCCCATGTTGGCTCTGTCTTCGGCCATGTTGGGCCTATGTTCCGCCATGTTGGGCCCATGCTAGGCCTATGTTGGGCCCGTGTTGGGCCCATGTTGGCTCTGTCTTGGGCCATGTTGGGCCTATGTTCGGCCATGTTGGGCCCATGCTAGGCCTATGTTGGGCCCATGTTGGCTCTGTCTTGGGCCTATGTTCGGCCATGTTGGGCCCATGCTAGGCCTATGTTGGGCCCGTGTTGGGCCCATGTTGGCTCTGTCTTGGGCCATGTTGGGCCTATGTTGGGCCATGTTGAGACCAAGTTTGGCAACGTTAGCTGATTTTAGGTCCCCTTTCAAAAACTTGGAAAAACAAAACACAGGATTCTATAATAGAGGGCCCCCCGAAGCCAAAGCTTAGTAGCTATTGCAATTGCTTCCGGTGAATGCGTGCACACAAGAAACGCCTCAGCACCTTCGGTGCGACCCAGACCCAAGGTTTTTAGTGGCTGGTTGCTGCTGAGGTTGGGATGTATGCCTGGCAATCTGATACCGAGCGGCTTGGGCAGCACTGATCACAGTTGTCCAAACAACCACAAGAAACCATGTGGCACCACCATGACATACTCAGACAATGGTGTAATGGTGTATGTATATGTGTTTCAATATTATAAATATCATAATTTACATACTGCAAATACAACACATGTGTTCATAGCCATAAATCAACAAGAGTCCCTTTAAATACGGCAAGATCCGGCTGACTTTCCACATGACACGGCCAGGTCTTCCGAGTCCGGATCAGCCTCTGATCCGGACAGCGAGGTCGACACGGACTCGGTGACCAGCGACGGGCCGACGGAAGCGGTGGATGAGGCAGAGATTTCAGGGGATTACCCTCTGGTTATGTCAAAATAGCTATTGAAAATGAATGGCCATTTCTAGTGGATTTGCCCATGAAAAATGGCGATTTTCCATGGTTATGTTAGTTTACCAGAGGGTATGGGTTGCTGAATTAATTTAAAGGAAAATCTAGAAGAAACCATGTTTTTCCCAGGCAAACACGGGGGGGTCATATGGATTCCGGCAATTTTTCCCGTTTGAACAATTGTAGGAATGGGACCAATGATAGAAAAATGGTGGAGATATCATTCATTAATTGGGAATGGCATGGAGATTTTTCACGGGAGATAATGGGGTTGTGCTAACCAGCACTAGGAAGTATGTGGAGATATAACCAGCGGGGGAATGTTAGATGGTGGATTAAGCAACAAAAATGAAGCTTCAACCAACCAACTGGGGATATAATGTGGGTGCAATTTTTTTTTAATGGAAATCAATGAATAGCAATGGGATATAAGCTGGGATATAGTGAAGATCTCCTCGGATAAAATGGGGACAGACCCGGAGGATGGTCAAGTGTTGAGATGACCATAAAGCACCCAGGGCCAGGGAACCAAAAATGGTGGATAGCCCAAAAATTGCCATTTTTAATAGGGAAAATATGGGAAAATCATAAACCAATGGATTTTGGTGTATGTGATGTTCAGACAAACCTATACTCCCGTGCCACTTCCACTGAGACCTTTTTGGAATCTTCAGTGCTGTTTCGTTGGACGATTTTCGTGGGGAAAAACTTTAAGCCAAGCGGATGTTTAAATCAGCAACTTCTGTATGGGGAGCTTAATCAACCATGGAATAAGTGTTCCCTTCAATGGGTTTCAACTGGTGAAACTGCTAGATTTGAACAGGACGAGGATGTGGTTTTATGGAAAATTGGATCGCAACATGACCACTCATTATGTGTTTTGTATTACCATGTAGTATTAGCCGTGTATCAGTGCATCATCAAAGCATCAAAGCATCAAGAACTTCTTGAAGTCTTGACGCTCTCTTCTTCCAACGGAAACTCTGAAGGAAGAAACAGAACGACTCCAACTGTTTGTTTTACACAAAAGATGCAAAAATTTCGGGGATGCCATGATTCAACTCCTTAAGGAAGCTGTTTTCCTATCTTTCGGAATGGTCCAGCCATGACGGAAATCCCCATCGGGCAGACCTTGAGACTTCCATCACCATATATCTTCGCATCTGGGCAGGTCACTGGGCATAGAAAAACTGGATAAACGGATGAATGGTCTTTGAGTTGGGAAACAGTTTCATGAAAGAATAACCAAAGAGTCATTAGATGGATCGAAATTCATATTTCGATTAGATATTATATATATAATTATATATATATATATATATCACTAATATGTAATTTCTGGACGCGCTTGTTGGGGTATCATGTCGAGGGTCCACGGACGACGGCCACAATCCATATCTGGGGATTTGTCTGATTCAGTCATTGTTCTGTTTGCTTGTGAAAGCACTACATGAGATTGATAAGCTATGGTACTTTCACTAGACCCCGTGTGTATCAGGACCTGTTGGTAACGTGCTGTACTTTCAAAAGTTGGTATCTAAATGTACTTATTCTTAACATATTCTTAACAAATGCTGAAGAGGACAACATAAGAAGTCATTCAAAGACACTTGGCACTTGCATTGGATATGAACCACTGATATGGTATGGACGGGGGTCTTGGCATTCGTCAATAGGGAATATAGCACTCACCATCTGGAATTCTCATAGGGGAACGCTGTTCCTTGGCCATCATAGATCGTCTCGTGGATTGTATCGAAACTTCTCGAGGACCGGACGGAAGAACGAAGTCAAGAACGAAATGAACCAAGGCTCTGGTGACATGACGACTTCGTGGATGTTGGGATGGTGCGATGTGCGTGAAGGGCTTCCCAGACATCATGTGATGTTGGATTTGCTAAGCAAAAAAAAACCATGGGGAAATCATGGGGAATCATGGGAATGGTGCTCTCCAGATGTGGATTAGTAGAGATCACAAAAAAAAACGCCAGGAGGGAGCAACCTCACGTTTCGAGGTTGGGAGAGGCAGGGGGGGGTTGGTACAACGGAGCCGACAGGGCAGGGTCTCCCCCTGGCTGTTCCAGGTTGCTGTGGTGCAGCCAGACTCTGTGTGGACCTGAGTTCTAACTTGAGGATGGTGATGGCAAATGATGGCAATCCTGATATATTGATTATTTATTAATGATTATTAAATGATATATAGATTATATTTTTATTAAAGATATTTATATTGATTATTAATTATAGATTGTTTGATTATCATAGATTTAAAGGATTTTAAATGATTATAATCTAATAAATCATATTTATTATTGATTATTCTAGCTTATTTATATAGGTTTAAATGAGTTTCAATGATTTTAATCAAGTGGCCGTTTTTTGCACTGAGTTCACTGTCTCTGTGTCAGACACCATCACTTCGTTTGACCCAGGTAGTGAGCTTGTAATGCCTCAAACGAGCACAGTCATCACCGCAGAGTTCGTAGGTCAACGGCGATGTTTTCAAAAACGGCGCGTCAGCCAAGTGTGATAACACATATATATATATATGTATATACAGACTTCCTTGAGATTCGTATGGTACCGGGAAAGGTATTTGATAAATATATATTATATATATATATGTATAATATATAATATGTATATGTATATGTATATGTATACATATATATATACATATATATATATATGTATGTAATGTAATGTCATGTTATGTTATGTTATGTATGTATGCATGCATGCTTGCATGCATGCATGCATGCATGTATGTATATACATATATATATATGTATATATATATATGTATATGTATGTAAATGTTTGTAATGTAATGTTATGGTGTGTAATGCTATGTAATATTATATAATGGTATGTAATGTCATGTAAAGTTATGTAATGTTATGTAATGTTATCGAATGTTATGTAATCTTATGTAATGGTATGTAATGTTATGTAATATAATGTTATGTAATGGATGCATGTATTGTATGTATGGTATGTAATGTATGTAATGTGTGTAATGTATGTATGGTATGTATTGTATGTATGTATGGTATGGATGGTATGTATAGTATACATGGTATGTATGGTATATATGGTATGTATGGTATGGTATGGTATGGTATGGTATGGTATGGTATGGTATGGTATGGTATGTAGGCATGCTATAATATATATATATATAATATGTATGTATATGTGTATGTATATACATATATATATATATGTATATGTATATCAGGAAACATGTACTTCCATGTACTTTATATTCATCTTGAATATGGACATGTCAGTGTCGTCTTCATCATCACAATCGTCATCATAGAAGTGAAGATGTACCTTATTTCAAAAGCAACAACGTGCTCTGATAACGTTTATCTGACACTGGTTGACTCGCAGAATCTTTCCTCGGCCCGCGGCCGCTTTAGCGGATCTCCACAAGGGGGAATCCTTGGGCGCATGATTGTTGCCGAAGTGTGCCAAACATCCTGATGCTATCTATGTCGTATCAAGCCATATAGAGTCCATTTGGACTACTGTATACGCAAGTCTAAACTGCATTGCAGCAGCATGCATTTCTACGTACTGTAGAGCTGTTGTTGGGGATCCAGTTGCACATTTTCCTACCGGGCGTTTTGACCGCTCCATCCCTACCATCCCTAGATTTGGCCATGAATTTGCTGTATACAAACGTCCAATCGATCAATCCTCTGCTATTCTATGTAGTAAGTCCTGCACCACTCATGGTGTTTCATAAGGATCGTTGCTTTCCCCGTCTCTCACTTTGGCCCTTCGGCCTGTCGCCAAAATGCATGTAGACACATCCTGGAATAGATCAACGGAGGGCATGTGGCCTGGTGTTTTCATATCCTCAGGGCTTCTATTCCAGGCTGGCTGAAATTGGACTGCACAGAATGTGCAGGGATCCAGAACTCGCAGCACCGCTAACCCGGTGAGAAGTTCTTGCTCAGGACGTGTACAGAAGAGTATTGTATAGTCGATGTCAACAGTTTGCGATTTGAGGCAACAGTGTGGCAAGGCTCAAAAAGTGCCATGGTCGTTCGATGTGAACATTTGCTGAACTCCAAAATGAACCTCAGTCAACAGAGGATCGCAGGTTGTGCCCAGGATCATCAAATCTCTTCAGATCAGTCTCTGAGGGGTCGAGGTTGGAATCCTTGGAGTTTCTGGGATACATCATGATACATCTATAAAATCTGATGGAATAATGCGAATAATTCCAAATGGATTCATGATTCCGGATATAACTCTCGAACAAGATCCATCCATGATATCTGATCATCTGCAAAAAATCATCGATGGATCCGGTTCTTCACAAAGCCACTCCGCGGCCTGGTTCCAGCTTGAGCCAAACAAAGACATGGCGCGCAACCTGCCGTGAGTTCAAAGAGGTGGGGGTGAAACCCATGGCTTTCCATAGTCATGGGGCATCCCCAATAGCTGGATGCTTTCGAATGGAAAATCCTATCTATAAGTGGATGATAACTAGGGGTACCCCCATTTCAGGAAACCTCCATGTATGAAAATATGTGAAATTCTGAGGTGGCCCAGATACCGTTGGTGAGTTCCTTGCAAGTCCACAGCACAAAATGCTGCCAGGCTAACTCCATGGCAGAGGTACCCGCAGGACCGGGGTGTTCGGCGACTGGAGGGAAAAGTGTCCCACCCAGGCTACCACAGATGACATGTGTCATTGATGATATTCTTCAATACGTCGGATCCCGCGTTATGTCATTTTTAGGTGCTAAAGGCCAGGTTTGGAATGCCCAAATTAGACACACAAAGAGGCTAAAGGCCAGGTTTGGAATGCCCAACTTAGACACAGAGAGCACAGAGAGAGAGGGAGAACTTGTCCGGAATTGGCAAGAGTTCAAGGGAAACGTTTGCAACAATCAGGAAAGCCCTAGCCTATGTGTTTGGTGGTTGATGGTTTGTATATGGATTGAAATGGTGTTCGCCCAACGATGCCCATGTTTAACCGACCGATTTCGGAAGAAAACACGGAGATGTTCTTTCAACTCTATTTAACGTAGCCATGGAAAATGGCCCATTCATAAATGGTTTACCTATTAAAAATGGTGATTTTCCATGGCTATGTTAAATAGCCAGATGGTAGAAACCATGGTCAGATGTTGATTGGACTGACACCTGACCTACCACAAATCCTCCAAGATGTGGTTGGAAATCCTGTTTTCAGTGGCAGATTTTGGATGAAAAAAATGGTAGATGTGGATGTTGATGTGGTGGTGTTACTGTGAGTGAAGGGGTGAATGATCATCAGGACAACAGGATAGTAGGGAATGCACAAATCCTGGCTGTTTGAATCCAGGCTGGGAAGCAATGCTCATCCATGCGTGAATAATTCATAATGTGATTTTTCTGAATGGCGTGCTGGAACCAGACTTGGCTGAATGACAAACATTGAAACATGATGAAACATGTAGACCCTGGACTGATCTGACTGTGTTTCATGGCTGCCAGTCCTGGGATATCTGGATTGTGTTCTCCACCATGACAGCATCAAATCCCCTGCGAACAAATCTCGAGTCTGCCTCCAAAGTAGGACTAAAGCTACTAAGGATATCTAAGGATTCTGGCCCAGAAGTCTTTGGGACAAGGGTTTTGAGGCTTGTCACTGCTGTGTCCTGATCTGGAATCTCAGGGGACCACCTGACTGCTCACTGCAAAGATTGCGGCAACACAGGCTGCCCTGTGGAGATAGTGGGATCCTCACATGGGGCAATCCAGACTTTGGTGGAAACAGCTCGGCAGTTCAATATCGCCTCACCAGTGTCCAGCAAGTTCAAGACACTGTCTGCCAGGATTGCAGCAATCTGTGGTTGGGTCTCCAGACTCTGGTGGAGATGGCTCCGTTGAAGATCAGCTCACCTGTTTATGAATGTGCCACAAAGGATGGGCCAAAAGGATGTTGCTTCGATTCAAAATATCGGATAAATCCTGATGACTCATTTGTGATGTCAATGTGATGCCCCTGCTTGTCCTCTGTCACAGTCATGAGCTGGTCATCCCAGTGTCCTCACAGAACTTATTGCGGCCCCAGCAGCCACCATGTTTTCTTGCCGCACTGCCTCAAGTATTGTTGGGTATTCATAAACGAGGTTGACTCCTGTGAATACAATTGCATCAGTTGCTGTATGCATACTTATCATTACTTATCCATATCTACTCATGTCATACTCACATCATTTACGCTCTGGCAGTTCAACAGAGCTATGGAAAAGCACAAGTTTAGTACTTGTAGGATCTCGGAGGTAATTCGTCTAAAATTGGCCATTTTCCATGGCTATGTTAGTTTACTGGAGGATATCATCATTTTGCAATAGTTTTTCCCCTTCCTGGTGCAGGAAGCAAGGTGGAGGCTCCCAAGGCCAAAGATGTCAGGGTGCCAAGCTGGAAGATGAACGTCCTCAGATGTATAGATGTCATGAAGCGGTGGACCCCAAAATCATCCAAGAAATGGTTATATTATGTCATATTTATATAGTGGGAAACCCCCTGGTTTGGAGGTAGCCCAATGTTGAGAAACGTTGAAATGTTTTAGGCATGTTGAATCCTGATGTAATCGTGTCGGGGAACTGACCCACATATTATAACCTAGCCAAAAATTGGATAAGTAAAATACCACTAGAATCATGGTGTACACGTCAATTACGTTTCTATTTTGGGGTGGCTACTATATTACACTCTACATACATAATCATTCAAGATCATACATACATATGTGCGATGATGTGCGCATACATATATAATCATATATACATATATATATATATATATATACATATACATATATACATATATATATATATATACATATATATATATATATACATATATATATACATATACATATATACATATATATATATACATATATATATATACATATATATATATACATATACATATATACATATATATATACATATATATATATATACATATATATATACATATATATATACATATATATATATACATATATATATATACATTTATATATATATATATACATTTTTATATATATATACATTTATATATACACACACATTTTGCGCATAGGTTGTGACCCAGTTACCAGAAATCCTCGAGGCAGAGCCAGAGAAGAAGAAGAGCCCGTGGCTCGACGTCCGAGTCCCTAGGGATCCCTAGGGATATGGCAACACACTTGGAGACCCTGGGGGATAGCTGGGGATGGGATAATTCTTCGAAGATCATGGAATATGTAACTGAGTAACTGGGGATCTATCATGATATATCCTCTGGATTCCTCTGGTAATTTAGCAGTTTGCTATGGTATAGCCCAGAATATCATGAATATAGGTCGATGATTTAGTTATTCATAGCATGGTGATGTTCCCTAGCAAACTGTTAGATTACCAGTGATTTAACCCTCGGAAAGATGGAAAAGGTTGAAAAATTGGCTCTGTCTTGGTAGGATTTGTGTGGTTTTGTATGCATTAAACGTTGATCTTTTTGGGGGGTTGCTATGGTGTGAACCAATGGGTGAAACTGTTGAACTTCAGAACCATGAATGCCATGAATTTGTCCTCTACCTTCGAATCTAGTGAGTTCACTAACCAAAATGGTACTCCTAATTGGGAGTAACTGACAAAATTGATCTGGAGCACAATGGACTATATGAAACATACGTGGATGAAATATGATGAAATCACATACCCACGATCATATGAAATTCGCTTTGATGATTTTTTTTTTGGGCCCCTTATACATGAAGTCCCCGTTTACAATTTCTGTAGGCCCTTGGGTATTTCAGTGGGAAGATATGTAAAAAACCGATTGCACCGAGGCTTGGCATGACCCAGTTGCAGGCATGAGCTGCTATTCGCCAGGAACCCACAGTTGATCTGTGATCCGCTACACAGCCATGGCGGCCATGGCGGCCATGGCTCCATGTCCCACGTGTTGTCAAAGTGGAAGTCTGAAGCCCAAATGATTTTCCATTCGAATTCAGCCATGAGGCTACCGTTTTTCTGGAGCGCTTCTATGTCGGCTATGTTTGTAAGATTCCCAATCCAACAATGGTTTGAGTTTGAGTTTCCCAAGCAGATTTGATAGTTATTTTATAGTTATCAAATGATATATTTTAGCCCCATCCCCAAGGTCATTGGATTGTTAGATAATATCAGATATCACCTGTGTTTAGAATGCTTCCAAAAACCCAGCAGCTGGTGAAATGGATTGGATCACTGGAGGTCTTTCCTATGCCTAGCCGACCTCGTAGCGGATGGCGACCACCGCTTGGTGATGGTGGGCCGATATGGATGCCTCGAATGGGGGTCGATAGTTGATGTTGGAGTTTTTGATGGATCGATAGTTGATGCGTACGTCGATGATTCTGCTGATCATTTTGGACATTTCGGACAGTGGTTTTCCGAGCATGTTGATGATTATTATAGCATATTATAGCCATAGTTTTGGATGATTGCAGTGTCAATGTTGATGTCAGGGTCTTTTTTTAGCGATCTTCAGTCCCTTGGAGTGGCGAGTCCAGTGGCGATGGGGCCCTTTGACCCTTGTGGGATCCCACAGGCCACTGGATGTGGCTCGCCTTGCAGGTTGACATGAAGAAGCGCATTCGAATGTACAAGGCCAAGGGTCACTGCGACAGCCAAATGTTGGATGCCGAATGGTAAAGACAACATGGTGAGAGGATGCTTGGCAAAGATGAGGTTGGCAGAGAGAGATGATGAGATGGGTGTTACGTTGTTTTAATATGTTTTAGATGGAAAATTGAAATTTCTGGTTGGTGGTTTGGAACATGTTTGATTTTTCCATATATTGGGAATGTCATAATCCCAACTGACGAACTCCATCATTTTTCAGAGGGGTAGGTCAACCACCAACCAGGATTTGGATGATTTCGCCAGGGCACCACCATCCAGTGGGAGCACAAGCTGCCAGATGTGCCCTGCGCCGTCCAAGCCTTTTACCACGAGGCGGGGGCGCCATTTAGGTCCCGACTTTGGTGGACCCTGCCAGCGAGAAAGGTGGCAAAACGATGCAAACGGTCCTAGGTCATACAATGCAGAACTCCTTCGGAAACTAACACAGTTTTTGTTCTGAATTGGCAATTTAGGATCCAATGCCGCAGGAAAAAATTGCGCAAGTGACAATCCGAGATCTTGCAAGAAATGCAATAAATGAATGGGATGGGTCACTGGTCAATACGGCTAGTAGGATTTTTGAGGGAAATATCCATTTGCCAGCTATTTTGATGTTTGGGGTTTAGGGTTGCGCCGGGTTTTGATCATTTTTGATCCATCCCACAGCTGTGCAGGTAGGCAACCCACCCATTCCAACGCTTGCAGTTGCGAGCGGTCACAGGGTTTGGGGGCCAAGGGTTGGGCACCGGTGGCAGGCTGTGTTTGTGTCATTATCGCCATCCATAAGCGTAACCAGGTCGATATGATATAATGCATAGATATGCATAGGACAAGTATGTGTCTTACATACAGGGGAAGATATATGTATATATAATATGTATATTATATATACACATGTATATCCACTATGTGTATATATATATATATATTCAAAGCAGCCACATACTTCTTTGGAACCAGGAAAAGGATTTTTAATCGAAGTTGGTATGATTTATCACTTTCCACCGATCTCAAGTGACGATTCAGCAAGGTCTTGATCTTCCGGAATATGCGGCCTTCGATGCAGTGCGCCATGAGATAATGTATGATATCTCATGTGCTGGCTTGGTGTTGAAGCTTGGATGATGAAACTGGAAAGGTGAGAGGTCTATATTATTATAATAATCAATTAAGCTTTCATCAATGAATCTATATTATTATAATAATCATTAATTGGATGAAACTATTATTATATATAAACATCAATTAGTTCTCTTTCAACATACATTTCACGGAAATGATGATGTGAAAGCTATGAGAACTGCTGCCAGAAATCGCATCCTGTGAGATCCTGGAGCTCCCCGGGAGGTCACACGGTCTGAGGTACCGGCTGCCACCCATAGAGATTGACCCTGTGGAATCCCAGATCTGGGAGGAGACACATCCGGTGAACATGGCAATTGAATATCCCCAAAGATGATCAAAGATGGAGCTATGAATGAGAACATCATCCATACATATCCATACATAATATGCAATGTCCCATTACAAAACTATCAAAACTCTTTGGAATGGAATACACTTGGACGGCATTGTGGTGTCAGAATAAAACTATTGGGTAAGGTCCATGAACTTCCCAGGTACTTCTAACCGCATGTTTGAAAAGAGGGTGCCCCAAAGCCAATGGATGATCATCATCACTCAATGGCTGAGTTCATGGGGAGTATACCCAATTTGCAGAGACAAAAACCATGTGTTCATGATGGGTTCATGGGGAAATCCGTGCGTACTCATTTTGAGGTCTTGTTTGCTGATTTTCCCATCTTTATCCAGTCATCTCCCTATTGGGCATGAGTTAAAGTCAAGAAAAAGTGGATGGTTTGATACTAAAGACATCTGTAAAAAAAATCTAGACATCACTAAGATATACTAAGATCATCTTCCAAAAAGATCCAAAAAGGATGGTTTAACCAATGGTTTGATCTCCACTCAGTCCCTCCATGGCTCGGTCAAGGAGATGGGCCAGGACTCCAGTGACATCCAGGCTGGCTTCGAACGGCTGAACACGGCACGCCGTGGGGCCCAGGTTTTGGCCCGTCTCGAGGGCCCGCCTTTGGGCTGGAAATCATCCTGGAAGTGTCGGACTGTGTTTTTCTGTAGTTCACATATAGTTCACATATACCCTCTGGTAAACTAACATAGCTATGGAAAATCACCATTTTTAATGGGAAATCTCACTATTTCTATGGCCATTTTCAATAGCTATGTTAGTTTACCAGAGGGTATGTTGCTATGTGCTAATTTTGCAAAGTGCGAATATGTTGCCAATATTTTGGTTGCCTCCAATGTTTGTTGACGCAAAAATTGAATATATCCAATAAATTTCACCAAGGTTTTGATTAGGGGGACATTTAACATTAGGGGGAAGGGATTAATATATGTAATGTATTTATATTATGAAGTGATGTAGTCGGTTTGCTTGGATGTTTGGCACAACAATCATTCGTTAGTGGTAGCCCTGCCTTCGATGGTGCTGCGGCCGTGGGCGACCCCATTCCTAGGTGAAAACGGGGTGGCCCTGTCCAACCTCTCCATCGATTTCCTTGCTGTGGAGGCAGCACCGCTGGGTGGAATTGGCTCTGAGTCGCCATTGGACACTATGACTGGTTGGTGGTTTGGAACATGTTTCATTTCTCCATATATATATATATAATAATAATAATAATAGTAATAATTGGGAATATCATCATCCCAACTGACGAACTCCATCATTTTTCAGAGGGGTAGGTCAACCACCAACCAGATGATTTCTGGCAGATGAAAAGCTTGGATTGTCAACGTTCACAAGCTGCAACTTGAAAACTCCTAAAAATTGGGCCCAAGCCCAAGAACCCAAATGATCCTAAATCTGAATCACCAGCGCTGATCGGCAATAGCATCAATGATATCAATGAAGCATGTAGCTTCCCTATGAAATATGTATCAATGAAAATATGAAAACAAGAGCAGCTGATCAATGATCAATAGGCAAATGGGCTGGTCCAATGGGGGATACCCCAATAATGCCAAGTTGAATGGGGAAAAGTCATGATAGACCGTGATAGACCATTGGCTTTTTGGGATACCCCATTCTTAAACAAATCCGCCCAACGGTGATCCTTTTGTTGGTGCATACCACTGCCTTGTAGACAACAGGAATTAGAAGCGCAGACCGAATACATTCGCGCTCACAAGGACTTGCTGCCGACAAATGTGATGTTTTTTTGCTACCAAGAAGCAGTTGGAAGATGTTTGCAAGTTGGGTTGAAACCATTTAAAGCAATTTTGTCTTCGCTTACCTTAGTTCCAAGTGGGATGACAACTGTTACTAGGAGGATGTGGTTAAGAGGTCAGCAAATGTTTGGCCCTGGTCTTGTATCTTCTTTCTATGGCTCATGTTGTCTCGGAACTGTGATGACATTTTGGCATATTTTGGCCATGTATCTTCCATCAGTTCAGTTGCCGTGCTTGGAGGAATACTTGCATGAGCAGCAGACCTCCATCACATGTACGGAGGCTGGTTGTTTTGGGCGCCCCAGAGCGCCATGCCGCCATGCGCCATCCGTTGTGGTTTTCAGAGGTCATCGGGGTCCCAATGGTCCCCATTCAGAAACCACAACAGGTTCTGAAGCAAAACATGGACGAGCCAACTGCAGTCCACATCTGAGTGGGTTGGTTGGTGACCTCCCACTGGGCCGTCCCCCACTGGGCCCCCCACTGCCTTGATATCAATGTCTGTTCCATTCCTGGGATAGTTCACCGAAGACTAGAAATGAAATACTGATGACTACATGTTTGTGATTCAAGACCATCTACCAAATGGATTTGCGGCAGTTTTCCCTTTTTAAAGTCGACATCCGTTTGATGGAAAGGAAAAGGCTGTATTAGTGTTTGCAAGGACAGGTGAAAACAGAGAGCCCAGCATGGTAGTATTGTAGAATATCTGGTTGGTGGTTTCAAACCTGTTCTATTTTCCATTTCATATATGGGGATGTCATCCTTCCCATTGACGAACTCATATTTTTCAAGATGGTTTTTGCACCACCAACCAGATTCATGATAGATGATGATACCATTTAACAACCCCAAACCCATCCATTTAACACCAGTCCCCTTTCGCGGCCTTTTTAACAAACACGGGGTTAGACGAGCCAGACGAGCCACGACGAGGTCAGCATGTTGGTGATCGGCACGGAGAACAGGATGATCTACATTCTGGACAGCAACGCATTGAACCTGGCAGCCAAGGTGAAGTTGGAAGCTGTACCCACCTTCATCTCAGTGCTGGGGCTGTTTGATGTGGAGTACAGGACAGGGCGCCAAAAAAAGTGGCATAAAGTTGCCACTGAAAGGCGCATCTGTGTTCATGCGATGTGAAACGCTATGAATATGCTATGAATGGATATTCATAGATGATACATGATGATACTGAAATATAAAACGTATTATAAAATATACAATAACATACAATAATATACAATAATATACAATAATATACAATAATATACAATAATATACAATAACATACAATAACATACAATAATATACAATAATATACATTGAAATGCTACATGAAATGTCCTATGTGTAAGAGTTACATCATTGTGCTCACAATGCTACGGTACCAGGATCACGGTGGCCTGCAGAGACGGGAATATCTACACTGTCAAAAATGGACAGGCAATGGCTGGGACTTTTCGATGGTGAAAATTTAGGGTAATGACCCCAAGGTACTACCAGGATTTACCAGGTATTGTCGGCTGTCATACTGAGATGTTCACGTCAGAAGTGACATTTTGTGGGTCGCTTCTCGGAGATTTTGAGTAGACCGTCCCATTTTAATTTTATTGGGTAGCCCTACTACATGAATTACATGACATCTATATCAAAACAGCATCCGCAAAGCACTGCGTAATCTGCAGAGGTGCTCAGCAATGTCATCGAATTGGAGACTCAGCCTGTGGGACTCGTCAGATTTGTTGGGGATCCCCAGAGCCCATTTCGCTGGGCGCTTTCTTGGTCATTCCAGCTTCATTCCAGCTTCAGGAGATTCTTGGATTGAAAGATATGGATAGATATGGAAAATCCCTGAAAATCTCAAGTCAACAAGCAGCATCCAAGTATATCCAAGTGATTCGGAGGGTTTGGGCTTCCAAGTTGTGTGGGACGACAAGGTACCGATTAATCAGCTTAGGTGTCCTTCCAATCTTGCTTATTATGCATCGATTCGTCGTGTATGATAGCCTTTACACGCTTTAAAAAGACTGCCCCTGCCAGGACAAAAATGTCTACGTCGGCTGCATGGATAACGCGTTCTTCTCAGTGCTGCGGTTCCATCTGCGGTTTGATCAGCAGTTTGGGGGGAGATTCCTTTGGTGTCGAAATGACTAGCCAAGTGAGTCTCTGAGTCCCAAATAGCAAGATGATGCCGGATGATGCAGAATGTACGAGCAGATTTTTGTTGACTATTTACAGGCAACATGTTTTTTGGGGCCAAGGATATCTTTTGGGGCCAAGGATATTGTATGTATATATATATATATAGATTGTATATATATATATACATTGTATACATGTTTATTTGCGATATACATATAGATATGTTTTACTATACGTATATTATATATACTATATCCTATATATATATCATAGAATACATAGTATATAGTATGTTGATGTTCTGTATATTGTATATATATATGGTATAGTCTACAATCGATATACAAATATATACAATGATGTACATACCGCACTGTGCCAGGTATGTGAACTTGCTGGGCACCGGGCACGGGCCTATGTCAGGAACCCCAGCACTTCGTGAACAGCCCTGGAAATGTCCCCGTTATTGTTGTTGCTGTAGTATATCCATATTCATCAGATACTTGCATATTATATGTATCTATAATCTATATATGTGTGTGATTTATATTTATATACAGTATATATGTACACAAATGTATGATTTATGATATGTAAATCCGCCCGCGCCGAAGGTGCTGGGGCGTGATCTTCCGGATGGCACTCGTAAAAGGTTACAGGTTTACCTGGGGGGGGGGGCATTTTTCGGCCAAAACCTCCTGTTTTTGATAGGGCGGGACGCTCGCCTTCAAAAAACACTGTAAAAAACAGTACGGAAGACACCTGTTCGTGAACGCGCCCGTCCAAAATCGGCAAGCGAAAAGTGAAAAAACCCTGTGTTTTTCAACTTTTTGACCTCAATTTTTTGGTTTGCAACATCTTTTTTTGCGGTTCCGCAGGTGGCCGGGCCGGAGGCGGATTTTTGAGTTTTTGGACCCGTTTTCGGACTGATTTTCGTCGTTTTGTGATAGCAGAAACACTGGTTTTTACAGTGTTTTTCTGTTTTCTGCATGCTTGACGGCTAGCTTCAAAACTTCCAAAAACCTCGTAAATTACGCTGTTTTATGTTACGGTGTGAATGAAAACATCGTAAATACCAGTGTTTTTTGACGTTGGTTAAAAAACCACTGTAAATTACAGTGTTTTTGGCCACCTGACCCTCAAAAACCATGGTATTTGCAGTGGTTTCTGCTTCTCACCGCGCAAAAACACTGTAAATAACAGCAATTTCGCCGTTTTTCATGTTTTTCGTTATTTTTTGAACTGCGTTGGTCCGCTATACATGGCTATCAAATTCTTCGCGTTTTTTTTTCCGACAATCAGTACTTTCGGATGTTTTTGATCTCAATGGCCGACATCATTGGCAGTTACGAGCGGTCGCGAAGGTGTGAGAACAACATCGTTCAAACCGTGGCGGCCGCACAGGGGTTCTTGTCGCGGAGCGACGGCAATAGAAGAGAACAATGGCAGTAGAAGAGAACGATGCGGTGCGGGCGGTTGCCGTCGCGAAGCGACGTGAATATATATATATACATATATATATACATACGTGTGTGTGACACATATGATATAGATGATATATGATGTATATGTGTATGTATGATATTTACATATATGAGATGTATATATATATATATACATATACACATGATGTATATATATATATTGATTGATTTGATTGATTGATATGATATATATGTACATATATATATATGTACATATATATATACATATATGTATGTGTGAGAGATATGTATCTAGATCTATATATTGTGTCTGATATAGCTGATATATATATATATACCTATTTTTCAGTATACTAATATAGACATATCCCTCATCCATCATGTTTGCATCTACATCTATGATATTAAATATAAACATGTATATATACATATGTGATTTATATATATATATATACACATCCCTTATCCGTTGTATCTACGTCTACGCCTGTATCTATCGATTGATCTATCTATCTATCTATCGATCTATCTATCTAATCCTAACTATCTAATACTATCTTTCTTATCCTACTGTATCTATGTAATCCTACCTATCTAATCCTATCTAATCTAATTCGCTCTAATTCTATATCTATCTATCTATCCATCGATCGATCCATCAATCTATCTACTGTATCTATCTTTCTTTCTATCTATCTCTTTGTCTGTCTATTTGTTTATCTATCTATCGATCTATCTGTCGATCTATCTATCTATCCATCTATCTATCTATCCATCCGTCCATCCATCTATCTATCTATCTCTGTCTCTATCTCTGTCGTTCTATCGTTCTATCTATCTATCTATCGATCGATCTATCTATCTATCTATCCGTCGTTCTATCTTTCTATCGTTCTATCTTTCTATCTGTCTATCGTTCTATCTTTCTATTTGTCTACCGTTCTATCATTCTATCTTTCTATCTGTCTACCGTTATATCTTTGTATCTTTCTTTCTTACTGTTCTATCTTATTTGTCTATCTTACTTATCTATCTTGCGCATCTATCTTACTTATCTATCTTACTTATCTATACTACTTATATTTCTTACTTATCTATTTTACTTTTCTATACTTGTCTATCTTACCTGTCATGTTACTTATCTATATTTCTTTGCTTTCTTACTTATCTATCTTGGTTATCTATCGTACGTATCTATCTATCGATTTGTCTATCTATCTATCTATCTACCTATCTATCTATTTATCGAACTGTCTAACTATCTATATTTGTCTATTCTATCTATCTCTATCCTTCTATATATATATGTGTGTGTGTATATATATATATGTGTGTCTATATCTATATCTATATCCATATCTATATCTCTATCTATCTATCCATCCATCCATCCATCCATTCATCCATCCATCCATCCATCCATCTAACCGTCCATCCATCTATCCATCTATCCATCTTTCCATCTATCCATCTATTCATTTATCCATCTATCCACCTGCCTGCCTGCGTGCCTGCCTGTCTGTCTGAAGGTCTGTCTGTTTGTCTGATCTACTTGATCTATTTGATATGTCTGATCTATATTATCTTTCTTATCTTCTCTTGTCTATCGTATCTTATCTTGTCTTATCTATAATATGGAAACATGGTTCGCACGTAGCTTGATACTGTACATCTCGATTCACATCACAAAATATCCCCCATGTTGGCGAAATCGCTTGCCGAAACCCCTTAGGTCCTCTTCAGGTGGAGCACAGGTGCGAATCAACGCACAAGTGCTAGGCACTCGATGGGGCTATGGGGGGATGGATATTTCATGATATTTCCTGGGGATATTACTAAGCAATAAGAATGCAGAAAGACGATTTCAATGGGGTATTAACGGGATTCAATGGGATTCAAAGACTTCCTGGGGATTTTACAATGAAAAAAGGCTGAAACCAACCATTTTACAGAGGATTTGGGGGATACCAGTCACAAAATCGGGTATACGGATCTGTCATGGTTGGTCCAAGACTGGGTGTACCCCAAAATTGCAAAATGATGTACAGTTCCAACAAAGAACGGAGGCATTCCACCCAAAACCCTGGAAAATCAAGTAGATAGTGTCCGTATGTGAACGAAAAATATCCCCCAGTTGTTGTTTTGTCTCCAAACGGTGCATACCGGCATACCATGAATACCTTCATTTCATGGCCAAGCGCAGGCATGGGTCCGCAGTTCAAGATTCTGGTGAGAATCCAAAATGCCGGTCAGGGTCCCAGGGTCCTGAGAGGTCTCGGGGTGACCCTGAGGGCGGGGGGCAGATCCCTGTGATGCACCCGGCAAACATGGCTTGGTTCGGTGATTTTTTGTGTCAAAAACGGAGGTGCTCAATTTTTCCAAAGGTCAGGTATCTCAGGTTAGCCAGTGTTGGGGAGGATTTTCTGATATTCTGAAATTCTCTGGGATGTGGTCCGGCCCAGAACTGATCCTTCAAATATGAACATTGGAGACACGTTGAGTTTATACTAGTTTATGAGTCAACTGGAGATGATAGTAGCTGCTGGGAATCATGCAGCTTCAAAATTCTACAACCTCCACATGCGACAAGGCAAAAAAAATGTAGACACGGTTCAAGATTTAGTTCAAAGGTTGATTTGCTTTGTTTGTCGAATGGTTTTCATTGTTTTTCATTGTTCCTCTAGATTTGTTTCATGTTTTTCTCAGTGTTTCGGATCAGAGCTGGCTGCCAGTCAACTGACGGATCTGGGTATTCCCAGATCTCCCGACTATGTCCTTGCGGTACCTTGGTGAAATAGATGCATTGTGCCCAGGGTCTGAGTATCCGTAGTCGCGGTTTGCTTTGGTCACTGCACAGCCCTATTTCCGTGTAGTTCAAAAATCGCAAATTATTGTGAATTGTGTACAAGATCCACCGGGGTTTCAGCGTTTTCATCATTTGAAAGATGTGTGATTGTAATATATTGTAATGATCTTACTGGATCTTACTGGTCAACCCCAAGAATTGGAGGTTTTTTGGTGCTAAAAATGACCAGCCATATCCAGATCAGTCCAAGTCCCTGAATTTTCGTTCGGCTCTTGGTTCACCACAGGAGTCGATTCGGGGAATTCTTTGGGCGTCCTCAGATGACTTGTTAATAAAATGGTGCCTCAAATCATCTCTTGCAGTCTTCAAAATACTCAGACCATTCCAAAATATTTCATATATGATCATGTATGTGTATAATATATGTATATGTACAATATCATATATATATATGCACAATATGCTTTGATGGAACAAACCAGAATCATTCACAACCTACAGCCCCAAATTATTCAGAATTCGTATATCCCAGAATTGTACAGATGTAACATTTACAGGAACCCTTCATAAGTCTTCCAGTTCGACAAAAATTAGGACTCCGTCGTGGGGATCACTCTGAGGTGCCGACGCACTTTCTTGGAGGTGGTTGAGCACGTGCAAACGATCGAAGTCGGTTCTTTGCGTCGACATTCATGCAGCGGCCTGGAAGGTTTGCAGCAAGCTGCTTGGCAACGCAACGGGGGAAGATATGTGGTGGCCAATGATGGAGAATACCCACGAAACATCACGAAAGATGGTTAAACTCATTCTTAAACCGGTTGCTAATTTTGAAGGTGCTTTTGTAGTCCACGGTCCATTTGATAAATAACTGGTGTTCTGACGGGAAAGATACAAGGAGAGTATCGAATCTTGCATGGACAAAAACAGCAGCAGTGTCATTTACCCACTGAACATGGGCATTTGACTCGTCAACTAATTGCACAACCGATGCTATGTGGATCTGTATGAATCTGTGATATTTTACGATTGATCACATATGCAGAATATGCCACAGAATGCATCCCATCCGTTCATGCTTTCGTGTGTTCATGCATAGATGTGGTTGGTCAATCCTTCGTTCCGTTACACCTATGCTCAATCCGTCGATCGCCCATTCCATTCATATGCTTGTATTTGTTGATGTGTTGCTTGTTTTCGTCTGTGTGTGTGTGTGATTGTGTGTGTGCGCTGTTTTTATGTCCAGCCGTTCATTTATTATGATAGGACATCATAGGTTCAGCCTTTGCTGATTTTGTCCATGCATTAGTTGTGTCACCCCCTCTCCCTAGCACTTTGTGCATTGAAGGCGTGCCGAATGAATGTTTATTGTTGGTTATTTTTGCTTTGGTTTTGGCAATGTGAGTTCAACTTATAATTTATAGTCGTTGGGCTACACGCTCCGTATTCAGGAGCATCGATGTCAAGAAGCAGAGGACAAACTGCTGCAGAAGGCAGCTGATTCCTTCGCTTGGCACTTAGAAGCTCGACTTCTTTCAGTCTTGTTTTGACCTGCAATTCTTGGGCTGTCCAAAAAAGACATGTCTTCTCTACTCACGCTTGGGAATCCATGTTTTGTATTGTTTTGTATGATTTTGTGATAGGGTTGGACTGTCCACTTTCATCCTTTCGGTCGACTCCGAGAATTGGAGAAAAACACAGAGTCGCCTGACTGGACAAATTCAGGACATTCCGATTTCTCGAGGAAGCTACGGTCATCGCTGTGCGCAGCTCCATGCATCCGTGTTTTCTACTCCAAGTGCACCAACGGCGTCCTCTGCGAGTGCCACTTTGGACATACCAAAGCCAAAGTGAAGCTCTTCAAAGCGCAACGGCAGCTTTTCGATTCTCTGGAGGCCACGGTGCTGCCCCTGGTGCTTTCACTACTCAGAGACAAGTGCAAGAAGCTCCCAGCGACACAACAAGAAGTCATGAGACTCCTGCTTGCGGCCCTCCAGAAGCGAGTCGTGCATTTGGGGCAGCCCATAGTTTCACAAGACACACGAAGGAGTTTGCAAACCCTCAAAAAGTTCTCTATTGGCCGCTTATTTGAGGTCGTTGAGCAGAGCCGTCAGGTCGACGCAGCGGAATGGTGCGGCTATCATGCTGAGCTTTGCGGGTGGTGGGCCCTCTGCTGCGTGGTGCAGCGGAATGGTGCGGCTTTGCTGCGCCGAGTGGCCGCTGCCGTTGTCTATGCTGCTGCTGCAGCTCTCAAATCAGAAGTGAGGAGTTTGTTGATGGGCGCATGCGGGATCCGAATTTCCAGCGAGTAGATGAAGCTCTTGCTTCCGCACTTCGCCTTATCCAGCTGGTACGGATTTGTCCTTCAAGGAAGATGCACTGAACTCCTGGCCACAGCTGTAAAGGCAGACGTTGGTAGAAAGATAGTGCAGCTTTCACTGACTGGATGCCGGAATTTCTCTGACCATGAGCTCAATGTGCTGATCCAAAGCCTTCCTGCAGAGTTGCGCGTTTTGCGATTAGATCTGGGATTCTCGGGTCTTGAGACTCTGGACATGTTTACATCGACGGTGCAGTGTTTGAAATCTTTGGTCCAGTTGAAGTTGCGCTTCACAGGTTCCTCGCACTTCACGACTGCGGCAGGGCTTGGAGTTGCCCTGAGAGAGATGGAGAGCCTCATGTACTTGGAGCTATGGTGCGCTGAGTTGCGAAATTCAAGTGACATTTTTCTTCATCTTGAACCAGCAAAATATATCATTTTCAGCATATTGTTGAGGCTTCATGCCTGGGATCAGAATCCGTGATTTCACCAGCAAGGTGTGCGCACAGATCTGACCCAGAGAAATTGATGTTGAATGACATCAATGATCTGATCAACAAGAAATGCTCAGAAATGCACCCATCGCTTCATAGAAGCATGTTGCTATTTAATGAAAACTGGCAATATATGTCGTGTCGCTGTAAATCCGCCAGGGGCAACCCGTTAGTGGCTCTGCATCCGCGAGCGATTTTGCATGATTTTGCAGATTTCATTTCATAGACATTGCTCAATGACATCGTGGCACATCTCAAGCTTTGCGCAATCAACTAGCATATTGATTTTCGGAAGTAAGAAGTCCAGCTTTCGGCCATTGATTTCTTTGAAACTCCAGCTTCATGTGCCATGATTTGGTTGTCAGCATATGTCAGCATGTAGTTGCGACCCACGTAAGAATTTTCCAAGGGGCAAGTGGCAGTTTGGCCGCAAAGCCTCATACATGGATACGGCCTCGCATGTGCCCGTGGATTTGTCTCGCTTGTGCCCGTGCAGCCCTTTCAGTCATTTGACGCAGGTAGATGTTGATACCTACTCCCCTTCTCCTTGTCCCCAAGTCGCCCCCTAACCCCAAGTCGCCCCCGTGTCCCCTAAAAAGATAAACCTTAAATGGTTGTTTATGTACATTTTGATACCTACTCCCCGTCTCCAAGTCCCCAAGTCCCCCCCATGCCCCCTAAAAAGATAAACCTCAAATGCTTGTTTACGTACATGTTGATACCTACTCCCCTTCTCCTTGTCCCCAAGTCCCCCCTAACCCCAATTCCCCCCCTATTTCCCCTAAAAAGATAAACCTAAAATGGTTGTTTATGTACATGTTGATACCTACTCCCCATCCCCAAGTCCACCCTAACCCCAAGTCCTCCCCATGCCCCCTAAAAAGATAAACCCTAAAAGGTTGTTTATGTACATGTTGATACCTACTCCCCTTCTCATTGTCCCCAAGTCGCCCCCTAACCCGAAGTCCCCCCCGTGTCCCCTAAAAAGATAAACCTAAAATGGTTGTTTATGTACATGTTGATACCTACTCCCCTTCTCCTTGTCCCCAAGTCCCCCCCTAACCCCAAGTCCCCCCCATGTCCCCTAAAAAGATAAACCCTAAAAGGTTGTTTATGTACATGAAGATAGGTACACATGAAGGTGGGCGCAAGTGAGTCGTTTTGATGGGCCCAAGTGAGGCTAGGCCCATCATACAGAAGGTCATCCATAGTCGCAGCCAGGCGTGTCACAAAACTTGCGAATTTTTGGGTCATCCAATGGGATGACGATTTTTGGGTCCACCACTTGCTGGTTAACCTCAGTTGTTGATTGTTTTGTGAGTTACAACTTGAACAAGAATAACATGGAACCTCCCAAAAAAAAGAGGTGTTGAGTGGCTTTGGAAGATCATGTTCCTGACCAAACCGACCAAGCGAAACTGTTTGGAACGCGAGGTTCCACATCTCTGAACGATGTGCCCGTGCATTGTACCACCAACCCGAATCTGTACCGGATACCCAAGTCGTGACCTCAGATGTTTCACCAGGAATCATCTGGGTCAAAAGAATTGATCTCATCAGATGATGTGCCTTGATTTGCCATATGGTTGGTGTGTGGTTGGTGTATCCGAGATGTTTTTGGACACTTGGAAAATCAAGACTCAACTGGTCCATTTCCACGTTGCTCCCCAGTTTCGCGAACCATGCGCGGCATTGGCAAGGCCGTGCTTCTTCCTGCCAATCCTCGTGCCGCAGCAGGCGGTGTGAGATATCAGATATCTTGAGCTTCACAGCCCAAATGCCTCGTGTCAAAAGGTGCTTTCAAAGTTTTACCATCTGGTTATGACTAACATAGCTAACTGGAAAGATCCACCATTTTTACGTTCAGTAAACCATCTATTTCTATGGGCCATCTATACCATGGCTATGTTAGTCATAACCAGAGGGTACACTGATATCTCCTGATCCTGATCACTTCCAGACATCACTTGAAATGGTGGTGAGTGACTGGCCCACTGGCCGACCAGTCGCCCCATTTTTGGCGGCGGTTATTTCTGACTTGGGAGTTGTTTTGCATAATTGGCTCAGAGATGTGTTTGTACTGCATAGAAGGAAAGATATATACGTATATATATATATACATGATTATACAGTACATGTGTATATATATAATATAATATATAATATAATATATAATATATATATATATAGTGAGAGAGAGAGAGATCATATTCATTCACAATGTCACAAATATGTGTATATAATATAATGTAATATAATATAATATAATATAGTATAATATAATATAATAGAATATAATATAGTATAATAGAATATAATATATTATAATATATTATATCATATAATTTATTATTATATTTTATATAATATATAATATATAATATATAATAAATAATATATAATATATAATATATATAATATATATAATATATAATATATTATATATTATATATAGTATATAATATATTATATATTATAATATATAATATATATAATATATATAATATATAATATATATAATATATATAATATATATAATATATATAATATATATAATATATATAATATATACAATATATAATATATACAATATATAATATATATAATATATAATATATATAATATATAATATATATAATATATATAATATATAATATATAATATATAATATAATATAATATAATCTGATATTATATATATATATACACACACACATGATCTAGCATGACACAAAATATTGGATAGGACTTTGCCCAGAGCCAGGTCTACCTACTGGAGGTACCTGTGGCATGCATCAACGAGAACGGCGGGACAGCCTCGGTCGGAAACTTTCGCTGACTTTCAGAAAGATTTGGGAAATATGCGTGGCTGGGATTTGGGATTTTGTTTTTTGGAAATATTGGGGTGGGTTTGAGTTGGGGATCTCCAAGACTGGTGGGTGTTGGTGCTCAAAGGCGTTTAGTTTTTGACTTAAAGACTGCAAATTCTACCTTTCCGAGACGAAGAACACAGAAGCAGTGCATGTGGCAATGTTTGCTGGTCACCTCAAGTTTTCGCCCAGGTCCGAATATTCTTGGCCAGTCAGCACTCGCATGTGCCCTTGATTTCTGCGGGGTTCCTAGATGTGGCTGCGGCCAAGCAGTTGGTGCAATTTTGGGGGGCTTTAAACAGGAGGGGTTGGATTTGGATCATAATTGTTGCTGGGGTACTACGGAGAAGATCATGTTGTATCATTGAATCTGCCCAGACTTTGAGTTGAAGTTTCTGACCCAGGGACCCTATACTTTGGCCGTTTTTGGTCTTAACAGATCTGAAAAGTAATCAAGCATATTTTTTAAGAGTCCAAGTTTCTGGACACGTTGCGATATGCCCTTCACTAGAGCTACATGGGTCTGATTTAAAAGCCAAAAAGTCCTGCAGCTTATCATAATCGGTGTCAAATCACCCAGCAATCCTGGTGTTTCCCTTTTTTTTCCTGGCCAGTTCCACCAGGCAGTTGTTCAAATGCCCATCTCTGAGCCGCCGCTGCTGGACTTTTGAGGCGACGTTCCGCTGGGGTCTGTTGCAGGAGGTTCCTATTTTTGATATTGTTTGGTGATTTTGGAAGGATGACTTTTTTGGGGGGTTTATATGATCCTCGGAGATTTGTGGAATTTGAGGAGGATTTACTGTCATTGTTGGGGGGTATATGTACCATTCCCAGGATACTAACATTGGTATGGATCAAAACCTATCATGATGAAGCCTCATTCATAAGCTATTTTGGTGTGAAAGGGTTGTGACGCGCAGGGACATATAGACCCTGCCATGCGGTTGGGGGTTGGCAGACTACTTTCATCTCAAGAATCAGCCATTCTCCGGGTCTATGTTAATCTGGATTTGTCTGAAAATAACGTTCCAAGAACCCTAAAATTCAATGGTTAAGAAGTTGAATTATACCCACCAGACAGAATACCGTTGTGAGATATCCCCCAGTTTAAGACAATTCAAATGAAGATGATGGTACAATGGAATATTTAAGCAACAACATGGGGTATGTGGGTTTGTCCCACGACGGGTTATGCCCACAACTGGACTACCCTATGGAGACAAACTCGAATTTGCAGGTCTCTGGCGCATCTAACCATTCCGTGCATCCTACCATGACATGTTAATGGTCCTTCTCAATTTCATAGAACCGTAGAATAATTTAGTGCCCAATCAGATCAGTGCAACCTGTGGCCTTATTATTATTTTTGTCGCAGACCTGAAGCAGATGGAATTGAAAGCCAAACACTTTTAAGGGTTGATATTTCAGATTTTGAATGTCTTTTCTTCGCCCCACAATGTTTTCCTGGGTTTGGGGCTCTTCATTCTATCAACCAGTGGACCGTCCCTGGATTCAGCAAACAACTGCCGTGGAAAATGCCAACTCAAAATCACTATCCGATGTTCCTCTCCAGACTCTAGCAATTCCTCATAAATTCCTCATAGAGCCCAGGGATTTGTGGCATTCTGCAGACCAAAATTCCAATAACCTTAATTTTCTGTTCGGTCAGATCCTGTCGCTTCTCAGGTGTGCCACCATGTGGAAGTTTAAGTCGAGGTGAACAGCGTTTTCGAGACCTCGAAAGTATTTCCATAGATGTCAGCACTTACCAGACCAGATATGTTGTAAGAGTTAGTTGTGTTTGCCTTTAACAATTCAGAAATGCTGTCACTTTGGTGAGATGAAGGGATATGTTTGTATGAGTATATTGGTTCGTTGATGTTGATTATGAAAGCAGATGAAAGCAGAAAAGTTCACATGAAAGAAACAAGTGTCTGGAGAAAAACGGTTTCAGAGAAAACACAAAAACATGTCCTATCATTCAGTGGTTTCTATCAGCAACAGAGGATGCCATCGTTTCACCAGTGATCTCGACCGTTAATGTGTGCGGGAGATGCAACAAAAAATCCACCGCCATGAAGGATTCATGGCGTCTTGTTGTCGTAGATGGTCCATTGATCGTCTCTGCAGAATGTCACAAGAATTGGTACAGAACGTTTCAGGAGATCTTGAAGATCTGGGTTTGCAGGAAGTGGGAATTCCAGTCTAGGCCAGCAGCTGCAATTGATCACCAGTGTTCTTGTTTGACCACCTTTCCCTTGCCAATCTGCACCCACAAGTTGCTCTTGGCCCAAAGCAAAGGCACGGCAACTTGGGATAGGTGACGCTTTCCATGGCGACCTGTCGCTTCACTGGCCTTGGTCAGCCTCCCCGTCAGTTGGCCCAGTTGACCCTGGTTGATTAGTTACTGGGGGTTCGAACATCGTTTAGGTTTTAGCAAAAGATGGGGATATGATATGAGAAATGATGGTTGATTGATTATAGATATTATAGCAAGTGGTTTTTGTATGTTCTGTGGATTATGAACTGTTTGTAGTTTGTATTACTAGCTGTACATAGTGTAGTGTGTTACATACCGTGATGCAATGGCTCAAGAAAACAAGCGCATATTGCTGTCGTTTTGTGGCGTGTTAGCCTGTAAAACAGGTTATCAGCCGTAAGCTAATTCTTCCTTGTAGGAATGTCTGCCCCCTCGGGTTCTTCCACCGAGGGCACCGGGCGTGTAGATACCTCTGACGCAGCCATGGCTAACCCGGGGACATTACCTATCAGCAACTCACCTTTCTCATATGACATCAGCACCCCACCAAGCTCCGACAAATCCAGAAGCTTAAGGGATCGACGCCACCTTCCACATTTGAGTAACGCAGTTGTGCCTTCTCATGTGGGATTCAGTCACCGTGGTTTTGTCCCCCAAGCCGCTCGGGAGGGTGGGCCACCGACTCGCCAATTGAACCAGATGAATGTCCATAATACGTTTCAACACAATGTTCATATTGACAATCCTCAAGTGAATTTTGTCGAGCAGAATTTGCACCTTCATGCACATGATCCTGCTATGACAAGCATTGTGGAAACAACGGCCGAACTCCGTCATCGTGAAGTATTGGCCCAGGCCGAAGCCCACGCTGAGACCGTCCACACGGCAAAGACTGAGGAATTGGTGGAAGCATTGCGAGTCCGTGAGGGCATTGAAAGTCAGAGGGCCTTAGATGCAATGATGTCCAAAGAACAAGAAGTATTGAGAATGGGAGCACAGTATAGGGAGAACTTACAGCATGAGGCGCACGAACACGTAAGGTTCCGTGAAGCTCAGATGAATGAGAAAATTCAGGCATATCAGCGTGTCATTGATGCTAACCATCGACAATCACTATCAAGTAAGGAGCAAGAGATCCTTGAATTGAGAAGAGCAGCTGAGGAAGAGAGAAGGGTTCAGAATGAACGCATTACACAGCTTGAACACATGGTACAAGCCCAGATGCAACACAATCTGAAACTGCAAAGTATGCTCGATTCCCAATTTGCTCAGGTTCGTCCAAGTCCTATTGTCGAGACTGCCGCCATGACTATGACAGCCGGAACCCATACATCAACGGAGATTCCAAATTTTGAGTTTGTTCCACCAACCCGCAAAGCTGCACCTGCAGCGCCTCCGACGAGTGTTGCCCGACCTCCTATTCCAAGAGCACCAATTAGCTTTACTTCACCTGGTACTGAAACTTATGAGAAGGATGGCATTGAGATTATTTATCATGATCCATCATATCGAGTCCCAGTTCAAGTGAAGAAAGAGTTGGACGTTGCAAGGTCTTCCGCTGAGGAACGCCCTTCGGGAGGAGAGGCCAATAATCGACGCCGAGATAACCATCCCATGGATAGTGTCAATTCCCCTGCGCCGACCAATCAATATGCCCCGACCGAACTAGGCCCAGATGAGATGGAGTACTTCGAGCCGGGGGGCGATGATGCGCCTGATGGAAACGATCCAGGGGATGGAGGAGATGGCAAGGGAGGGAACGGGGGAGGTGGACCACCATCACCACCTGATCCAATCGATAAACCTGAAGGGGATAAGAACCGTAAGGCACCCAGAAAAGCTAGGGCCGGTCCCAATCCTCCTGACGGTGGGGATGACGGTGATGGTGATCCCGATGATGATGATGATGATGATGATGATGATGATGATGATGATGATGATGATGAGAAGTTCAGGCGAAGGATGATCAAGTTTCTAGGTGGCTACATTGATCCAAGGCATGATGACAAACCCAAGGTCAAGGAAGCTGACACCATCAAGATCCCGGCATTCCCATTGGCAGAAACCTATCGCAATTGGAGAATTAAGACCAGAGAAGCAGTTGTAGCAGCATCAACCGATCCCGATAGTGCTTTCAAGTGGATTAGTGATTCTTGGAAAGAAGAACAGACCCTTGAAGCGCTCCGGAAGGTTGCGCCGTTTGCGACACTTGATGCAAAGTTACTTTCTGCACTCACCAATATTATCACTGGTGACTTCGCCCGCAAGGTAGATACCTTCAAAGAGACTGAAGCCACCGCTGGACGGATTGTAAGAGGGAGACAAGTGTTGTTCATGTTGCATGACCACTTTAGTACCAACATCAAGCACGGAGCTACTTATGCCCTTCAAGATTTGTTCAGTGTCCAATTGCGTGGGGAGAATTTGAAGTCTTTCATTTCGAACTGGGATCAAGTGTTGGCTGGTATCGTCCAGACTCCTGATGAAAGTGTATTGGAGACACTCTTCTACAAACAAGTGAAGAATTGTAAGGCCATCCAACATGACATGAATGAGTATCATAGAGCTGATGAAGGAACCGAAAAACGGAACTACAGTTTCCTTGTTTCTGCCGTGCGACGCCACCTTGACCGTGAGAGGTTGGAGGCAAATCGTGATCGAGTTGCCAAAGGTCTTTCGGGTTCCGGTCGTCCCTCCGCTCCCGCAGTCGAGGGCAAGACAGGATTCATCCCCAAGGGGTATTGTGTGGCATGGAATAAGGGAGGCTGTAGCAAGGACAACTGTACTTACAAGCATGAAGTCCCCAAGCCACGTGACAGAAGTCGCAAACCCAGCAAAACCAGAGGTCGCTCAAATGAACGTTCTGGTTCTCCCAGACCAAAGGGGAAAGGTAAGAAGATTTGCAAATTTTGGAAACAGGGACGTTGCGATAGAGGAGCTGATTGCAAATTCCTTCATGAGGGTTCAGTGGGAAAACCAAGACAAGCTACTCCTGCCCGTTCGGCCAGTAGCGAAAACAAAAATAAAAAGAAGAATCCCAAGAACCCGAAAAGGAAGGGATCCCGAAGCTCTAGCCGCTCTAAGAGCCCCAAGAGCCCGAAGTCCCCGAAGTCTAAAGGATCCGGGGCCAGTTCATCTAAGCCGTCTCCTGCCGCAGTTTGTCTTGTTGCATCCATGCTTGCATCCGTGTCTCAGGCATTTTGTATCCCTCAACCAAGAGTATTTTGTCCATCGATTCGTTTTGATGATTCGCCGGACGTATCTCATGTTAAAGTCCGAGGGAACTTGAGGCCAATTGGAAACGCAGTCACCAAGGATAAGGTTACCTTTCCATGGGGACATCAGTTTGAAGTTGATCAACTTGCTGTGAATGATGCCGCTTTGACCGGTACCATGTTGGCAGGATCTGTTTCCAATTGTCTTCGGGGAATAGAATGCAAATGTGCCTATTTATGTGACACAGATTTTGGTTGCAATGAATGTATCCCAAAGGGAATCAAAGCCACCCCTGCGGAATGTAGAGAAGACGTGAGGGGAGCGATCAACCTCGAACTTGACTGGATTGCAGATACGGGGAGCGCTCAAGATCTTGTCAATGATAGTGAATTGCCAGATGACTATGGATACTACTCCAACAATCCCATTCGCATGATTACTGCCAATGGTGAAAGTTCGTCGTCGAAACAAGGTAAAGTATTTGTTCCGAAGTTAGGCAAGACCATTGACCCATATCTTGTTCGAAGCTCACCTCCTGTCATTTCAGTCGGGATGAGATGCATTGATGATGGTTACGACTTCATATGGAGAGGCTCCAAAGGTGAACCTCCTTACATGGTCAAACCAAATGGGGAACGCATTGAGTTAGTTGTCAGAGATTACGTACCCTACTTTGCAAATAATTCAAAGACGATTTCCGCTCCATCAACTCAGCCTAGACCAAGTATTGCCACCCCGGCATCAGATGAAGCTCAGCAATCTCCGGAGCCCGATGGGGACATTGAAATCATTGGTGATGACCCCATGGGTATCAACGTCGACTTACCGGAGCCCCAGCCCTTGGAGGCTGAGGAGGTTGATGTTCCTGATGCCGACCGGGAGGTTGAGCCGCCTGTGGAAGGATCCAAGGGTAGCAGTAGTAACGTCCATGATGATGGTGCTCACAAAAGGTCACTTGGGGAAAAGGAATTGAAAGAAGAAGCTAAGTCTATCCGACATATGCTGACTCACATCCCTAAGAACCCCTTTTGCGACATATGTACCAGAGCTAAGATGTTCAAGCCACCCTCAAGAGCTGTAGGCGGATCAACCAAAGTTAAAGCTGAGAAATTTGGTGACCACATCACCGCTGATTTTATTGTCACCAGAGATGAAGATGAGTTGGGAATTGATGAAGAGAAAAGTGCACTCGTGGTAAAAGACATAGCAACAGGATTTATGTATGTCTACCCCAATGCCAGACGAACCACCAATGCTGCTATCTTGGCAATCAAACATTTTGTTGGACATGAAGATAAGATAGGAGTTTTCTACAGTGACAATGCACCCGAGTTGATCTCAGCAATGAAGATCCTTCAGTGCCGTCATGTTTTAAGTAGGGACTACATATCCAAGTCCAACGCCCAAGCCGAGAGAGCGGTCCGGTCAGTTCTTGAAGGCACTCGTGTCAATCTGCTTCAAGCAGGTCTGAATCATTGGCACTGGCCACATGCTGCCCGACATTGGTGTTTCATGCAGAATGTCGTTGCAACGGGGGGAGACAAATCACCATGGGAATTACGTTTTGGATCGAGATTTGAAGGTCCCCTCATTCCTTTTGGTTGTCTTGTCGACTATTGGAATGGGCCGAGAAAGAAGAACAAGGATGGACTTCGTTTCGACCCAACATCGAGCCCTGGTTTATTCCTTGGCTATGCCATTCACCCTGAATTTATGTGGAGAAAAGAATTCATGGTTGTACCTACAAAGGATCTTATTGAAAATGAATCCAATGGTACTGCATCAATCTTGCGGGTAATCAAGATCAGCAAACCGAGTGATACGCAATTTCCTCTCCAAGGCCGAACGACTTTTGGGAAAGATGACCCGGGACTTTCCGAAGCTCTGGGGAACCAAGAGCCGGCTTTGGAGGATCAGGATGCAAAAATGGATGATGATGACGAGGAATCCCAGGATGAAAATTTCCAGCTATCTACTGCCCATGCTGTCCACGATGAAACATGGCTACCTTTCATGAGACATATAAAAGACCGAGAGGGATGGTACGAATATGCTGATTGTCACGTCAACGTGAGAAGAGATTGTGATCATTACATTTCTCCTAACAGCAAGATTTCGACTGAAGAGTATCCCTATCGGACAACATGCCATAGGAAGGACGATGCCTGGTTCATCTTAGACCAAAACTTCATCCTCTGGCCAAAATACGAGGCCTGGAACGAGACCATCGCTCCATGTGAGGTCATGCTCACGATCTTCCATAAGGACATCATTGACCTTCGAGAGAGGACGGAGCCGGAGATTACAGTAGATGAAGCTATTCCTGGGGATGATCCAAAGGATAAGGATCTAATCGAGGTCATCAATCCTTCCACCGGTGATGTTGAGAAAATAAGAAGAGATGACCCACAGTATTATAGTGCAGATGGATTCAAAACAAGAAGGTACAAGGGATCAAGTAAACCGATTGACATCCCATCATTTGTTTGGCAGTCCATGTCTGTGAAAGCCAGAAGAGAAGCAATCAGAGAAGAACAAATGAAGTTAGCCAGAGATGGAGCTGAGAAGAAACGAGCCGTTAGAGCCGAACAAGAACTTGCAAGACTTGAGAAATCCAAGAAGGGTGTTGCAAGTATCATCAATCAACTCCATCATGCATATCACTCAGAAGATGATTTTCCAACCATGCCCACTTGTAAGTATTCCCAAGATAGGCATCGGGTTAAGTGCGCCCGGGTTAGTATAATGAGCGGGGAAAAGATCATCAACACCCTTGTGGCCCGGCCAGTCAACAAGAAGGAGATAAGGTCAAACCCTAAAGCTCAGGAATCACTTGACATCGAGTGGAATAAGCTCGTCAAGAAAACTGCCTGGTTGTACGACACCGTACAAGAGTGGAGCGTGGTCTCCGATGGTGCCAAAAAGAAAGGGAAGAAAGTACATGTTGGAAAAGTGTTTGAAATTTGCGTTGAAAAGGGTAGTGAACTTCCAATGGGCCACAAGCTTAGAAAATTTAAGGGTAGAACGGTATTCCAGGGCAACAATGTCCGTGATGAGAACGCCGATGTTGCTCTTTTCTCCGAGCTAGGCTCATCGCCTGCAACCATGGAGGCTGGTAAAGCTGTGGATGCATATGGTTCTCAACCCGGACACATAACTCAACAGAATGATGGTGTCCAAGCATATACTCAAGCACTAATGGAAGGGATTGAAACCTGGGTGGAACTTCCAGTTGATAGATGGCCCAAACATTGGGTAGGCAAGTACAGACGCCCCGTTGTGCTCCTTCGCATTGCCTTATATGGTCACCCTGACTCGGGGGGACTTTGGGAAATTCACTGCGAAAGAATGCTCATAGCGGTGGGGTTCATAATGCCTGACCCGGAAGGGTGGCCATCAGTGTTCTTTCATCCTGAACTGAAGCTCCTCTTGGTAGTGTATGTAGATGACTTCAAAATGTCAGGTCCCAAAGAGTCGATGCCGAAAGGATGGGAGTTAGTTGGATCCAGAATCGATATGGATGTCCCCACTGACATTGGTCGATATCTTGGGATGTGATCATGTTCAAGAACTTCAAGTTAAGCTGACGGTTCATGATCACCCTTTCGCCCACCTCTTCGACAAGTCCCTTCCTGATCCCGCCGCCAAGGAGGCCGCAGCAGCGGAGAGGACACAGGACTTTTGGGAAGTTGACGCATCCAAAGGAGTCTACATCAGACATCACTGTCAACCAAGAAAGGGATTTTATGTTCCAGACGAAGAAATCATAACAGCATGTAACTTGACTGAAGTTAGGTTTACTGACTTTGTGCAAAGCACGTCGGAAGACGATGCCGTTTCTGAATGGGACAAGTACCTTGATGAAACGGGGGGCTATGCACAAGGGAAGAGAAAGCCTGCATTATGGGTAGGTGCCACTTACCTGTTTACCAAGACATGCAAAGATCCCAAAATTGCAGTTGCATCAATTAAAAGAGATAAAAACGATGCCAAAAAGAAAGCAAGAGCTCAAGGTTTCAGATACATGGACCAATTGTTCAAAGATCAACCTTGTATGTCCAAGCCAGTGAATGTGATGACATATGATATGCAACCCTTTTTGCAATCATGTATTGACCGATACCAGTCACTTGCCGGTAAAGACGCCAAACCCCTCAAGCAGGTATCCACTCCTTTTCATGAAGAAAGGATTGCAAGACCTCTGGAAGGGGAGTCCGAGCCGAAAGGTGCACTTGCTCCAATAGCTGCAAGGGTTTTGATGAAGATCCTATTTGCCGCCCGAATGGCAAGATATGACTTGCTTAGAGCCGTGCAAGGACTAGCAGCTAGAGTAACAAAATGGTCAGTAGATTGCGATAAGGCATTGCATAGATTAATTTGTTACATACATTCTACATTGGATCATAAGCTCAAAGCCTTCGTTGGCGATCGAATTCAAGAGTGCAAACTTTGGTGTTTTGCCGACGCCGATCATGCCGGTGAGTACGACAATAAAAGTACCACTGGATGTTTCTTAGTCCTAATAGGCCCCAATACTTATTTCCCACTCACTGCATTCTCTAAGAAGCAAACATCAGTGTCAGTTTCTAGCACTGAAGCCGAAGTAGTTGCTGCAAACATTTCCCTCCGCGCTGTAGGACTGCCTTCATCCGGTTTATGGGCCTACCTCCAGAACGCGGGGGGGGATCAAGCACTCCGGGAGGTTTGCCAAGAGAAAGTATCAAGACCCAACCTGAGGGTAACGGTGAGTACTGGGAGTTTTTACGGGATAGAAGATTGCTCGTCCGTGTCCACACCAAGAACAGGGCCCACCTTTTCAATCCGACCGAGTCCAAAACCATTCCAATCCCCATCAAACGAATTGGCAACTCCAGAACAACTATCTTTATTTCATCAGGAATGATGGACTTCATTCAGGACAATTGGAAAAGACGGGGCACCAGACCTGTTGACAAACAATGGACGGGAAAGACATTCTTCCGTGTTTATGGGCCTTACGAAAGTGACTATGAGGTTGAATCATCGGAAGTTCGGGAAGCACTTACTGATTTTGAATTTGTAGGGCAAGAGAAAATGGGTGATTATATGGTGTCACTCTTCCCTCCCAAGAGCATCCGTGGAGTCTTCGTCGAGGACAACCAAGCCACCATCAGAATCTTGGAAAACGGTAAGTCACCATCGTTTCGTCATACAGACAAAACCCAACGGATCAACTTGTCATGGTTATCAGAGCAGTATAAGAGGGGATGGTATGATTTGACATATGGACCATCGAAAATGCAGGTTGCAGACATCCTGACTAAGCCTTTCACTAATGCAGAGAAATGGCGGTTTGCCCTGGCCCTCATGTCCCACGTAGCACCCAAGAGTAGTAAGGCCAGCTCATCCGGTTCTAATCGTGCAACGACTGGTACCCCACGGCCCAAGGCTATGGCATCCAGTCGAAGCTCCGGGGAACCGAGAGCCAGCCTGAACCCCAATCGTTTGCTAGTGGAAATTTGCTGCAGTCCCATGTCCAAGCTGAGTGATGTTTCCAGAGAAGCTGCCGTTGGATGTAGAGTGATTCAATTTACCGAGAAACACAGCCTGTTGGATGAAGATTATCAACTGTATGTTGCAAGCATTGTGAACGATTTTCCAGTGTCCAAAGATGTCCTTTTGTGGCTGAGCCTCCCTTGCACGGGGGGCACATCGTGGTCTCATGTGAACTTGAAAATTCCAAGTGCCGCTAAGAAGGTCATGAAACATGTCAAGACTATGAAAAAGTTATGGAAAGCTTTTGAAAGATTTGTTCATCGGCTAACCAGAGACTTTGAAGTTGCAATTGAATGGCCTCAAAATTGTCGGTACTGGAAATTCCCGAGAGTACTCAAGTTTATCCATGAATTCTCCTTGAAGAGATATGATTTTCACGGATGTATGCTCGGCATAAAAGACCACGAAGGGATTCCTATCAAAAAGCCCTGGACTGTCGCTACTACAGTTGATGAAATTGGTTTGGAATTGTCACAATATCAATGCGACGAGTCACATGACCACGTGCAAGGGAGAGGCAAGCCACTCAAAGAAACTGAAAGTTACTCATACCTTTTCACTGATTGTGTGCACAAAGCTTTTGACCGGGCAGCTCAATCTGCTCGAACATTCGCGTGTGCTTTGATCGCCGTCTCCGACCTGCCTGTCTTTGCCGTGATGTTGGACGCTTCTTCCGCTTCGGTGTCTCTTCCTCCTCATGTGACGGAAGCAGCTCAAGCTGGGGTACGTCTTCCGGAAGGTCGGCCAGGTTCGGAACATGCCAATTGGCGCCAGGATGCGAACTTCCAGGTGGAGCAGATCGCTCCGGAGTATCGCTTGACGATCTATGAGAGGATTCTCCAATGGGAAAAGAAACTGGCTACAATTCGAGGCTCATGTGTGGCATGCATCTTTCCTGATGGCTATGAAGGTGCAAACAAGATTGGAAGTGGGCAAATCCCGATTGGTGACGTGATTGATGGTCTCATCGGGAAGGACACCAACGAAACGCAGAGGACCTACTGTGACATTGTCGACTTGGTGAAGGACATCCCTGCTGCTTTGTTTGGTGCCGTTGAATGCCCACCGGAAGGTGAGGCCGACTTGATCATTGTTGGTGACTCATCTTTCGCACTTGTGGCCAACCACGACAACCCTGTGCTCTGCTCCAGGCTTTCCTTTGGTGAACTGCTACAGAGCAAGGAGTATGCCATTGGCCAGATCAGGTCCGTTTACCCAGGACTGAAATGGGGTAAGGGCCTCAGCGCCATCAACCACCAAATCTGGGAGTTGATTGAGAAGGTCGAACGAGAAAATCGCCTTCTTGACAGAGCAACACTCCCGATCATGGTCGTCGTCGGATGGGCGGGGAACGATGTGCACGGGGACTTTGGGTACCAAGGGTGTACATGGATTCACCAATCCAATCTCACGAAGTCAGAAGCCGACCGGAAGGTCGCTGCCGAGTACGTCGACAAGCAGTACAAGAAGGTGCAGCGATCACTGGAAGGACTGGTTGAGATTTCCAAGGACCCCCGTGTCATGTCTGTGCAAGTCATCGGGAACGGTGACCATTCCGGGTACTCATTGCCGCCATCTTACAACCGTGAGATGGGCAAGCACATCAATTGGCTGGCAGAGCGTGGCATTCAATGTGTGAACTCCACTATGCTCGCTCAGGGTGGGAAATACGACAACTACCACCTGCACGACCACCAATTTAACCGGAAACTGGTTTATCGTTTCTTGAGAGGAGCCATCACCTTCCACCTCAAATACGTTGAGCTCATGTCGAAGCAGGACGATCTCAGGTACTTTGTGCAGGAGTTCATCAGCAACGAACAAGACCGTGTGGCCGCGGTCCATCTCTTCCCTACGATGGTTCAGTTTCGTTTGGCTTTGCTCGGCACTCAAGAAGTCATGGAAGCCGTCTCCACCGAGAAGAAAACGGCAACCCCTGCCCAGGTCTTCGACGAGGCAGATGAGGAGATTCTCATGTGGGTCCATGCAGGAATTCTTGAGGCCAACGAGGAAGCCACCCGGGAGGGAAGGCCGATGCCCACTGCTTTCACTGATGAAGAGATCAGCTCCATCGTCCCAATTGACCCTTCGATCGAGGACTACGAAACCGAAGAAGTCAGGGCCCGACAATACCTTCAGGAAGATTTGAATCAGGCCGTGGCTGATGGTTTCTCAACTACAACCATCGAGTCGATCGAGATCAACCCGGAGAACACTGATGTCGATGACAATGTTGAAGTTGTTCCCGAGTTTGATGAGTGGGACGTGATCCTTGATGAGAAGATCATTGTCAATCCCCATGACGAGAAGGTCAAAGAAGATGAAATCTCGGAGGAAAGAGCCAAGGAGGTTGAAGATCTCAACAAGATCATCGAGATCACATCTACTGAGGCAAAGCCTTCGGGAACGTCGGCCGATGACCCTGCTGCAGCAAAAGATGCACCCGCAAAGGCTGACCAAGGAGGAGAAGACATGACTTCATCGAGGGTTTCAACTTGGAGTGTGGTTGGTGGTGATGAATCCAAGCCCAGCGACATGACTTCTTCCAGGATCTCAACATGGACCGAGGTTGGTGGATCTGAAGCCACTGCCATGGACGTTGACTCTGAGAAGAAGGGAGGTGCTGATGCTGCCCGGGAGGGTGTGCCGACTGATGCTGCAGTTCCTGAGGCTTCTGCTTCTTCCGAACAGCCCGCTGACAAGACTGCCATTGTCGACCTGACCAAGACCGAGAAGAAGGTGGAGGTTGACAAGCCAGTTGGAAAGCCGGCCGAAAAGAAAATGCCGAAGACTGAAAAGCAAAAGGCACCAGAGTCAAAGGCGATGCCCAGACAGAAAGCGCCGAGACTCAGTGTCGAAGCTGATGCAGCCCTTCGCAAGTTGGAAGAAGCTACGGAACGCCAAGAGGGATCAGTATGGTTGGACCCCAATGACATGATCAACAGGATTCCCAAGGAGTATTGCGGCCAAGGGCGACTGAGATTTCTTTCCACAAAGTTATCTTATGTTCTCCGAGGGCACGCATTGAGCTATGGTGCTCGCAGCCCAGACATCGATCCCATGGATCTTTCGATGGATTTCGAGGCGGTGATGAAGACGATGGCCCACTACGTCTCCTACCCGAAGATCAGTGAGGTCCTGTCCATCGTGCGCAACAGTGACACCAGGCGCTTTCAGGTGAAAGTGGCTCAGCCCGATTTGCCTGATGCAACCTGGAAGGGTTTGCCATGGAAGGTTGTCGCCATCAGAGCTGTCCAAGGACACAACCGTGCAGTGGTGGAAAATGCCAAAATTTCATCGCTGGTGAAGGAAGTGTTTACTTTGGATCCAACCTTTACCAAGGCCGACCTCGACACGCCCAAGTTGCCAAGGACAAACCTTCGTCCAGACCTTGTGCCGGAGATGCTGGCTGCACTTCCAAGGGTTATCTACCATAGCTGCGACAGGCTCGCTATGGACAAGATAGTTGAACATGGTCTCATCCCAGGTGGCTGGCCCCAAAGAACAGGAAGGGCGCATAATTTCTTTATTGCGTCGCATCCATGGGATGATTCAGTCGGTGGCAGAAAGCTCGCGGGAACGCGAGCCGGGAAGCAATACTACATTGCCTTTGACACCGAGCTCATCGTCCAAAGCGGCTGCCGATTGTTTCGTACAGACGAAGCAATCATAAGCCCTGACTGGATCTCCAACGAGAACATCATTTGCACATATGATGCTGTCAACAGGGAGTTTGCCTGGGTGAATCGCCCCTATGAGATCACGCGTGTGGGGTACAACAACAAAATGAAGACCCACAAGGACCAGGACACTCCGAAGAGAGAAGCACTGTCAAAGAGCCCGTATGCCAACGCCAGGGACAGTTTGAAGGCCTACCTCATGAGCGGCAAGTCCATTCGACCCGGCCAGATGCAGGTGACCGACTCTCCAGAAGAGCTTCCCCCACTTCTTCGTCGACGTGAAGGAACTTCAGGACCCTTTGAGGACAGAGTGACGTTGAAGATGGCCTCCTTTGGTGCCTTGTCCAATGCTGAAACCATTCGCAAAGGCAAGGGCCGGGGAAAAGGCAAGGGAAAGGGAAGCCGCCCGGGAGGGCAGGCCCAGCGCTCAACAAATGCTGAGGATTACATCTACAGCTCAAAGATTGAGATGCAACAGGTCCGATGCCACTTCTGCGGCGAACAAAACATTGAGGGCACCCACAAATGTCAGTCGTGCTTCAAATGGCTGATTGCTTGGTCGGATGGAAGAATTGCGACGGAGGTATGCCGGATGGAAATCTCGGCCAAGAAAACCAACAAGGTATTTTCTCTGGACAAAATCGACTTTGAGAAGCAGCCTCGAGCTCAGCGAGTCTCCGACCGCACCCGAGCAGATCAACGTCGAGCTGGACGAAGCAATTTCGGAAACCTCAAGGACGCTGCTCAGACACATGCGGGAAGATACACGAAGCTCGGCTTCAAGTCGATCCAGGACCGCATGGAGAAGGACCCATTTTATTTGTTCAACAATGCGGTCGGCCAGATCACTCCCGACTGTTGCCAATTTTTGGAGGACTTGGCAAAATGCATTGCCCCTGATGTCGGCCGTACCCGAGAGAAGCGAGAAAAGCAGCTGGGAACAGGTGTCAGCACTCGTTTGATTTTCATGCCAGACTTCAACAGAGACATCCGACTCCCGTTGGACGTTACAAAGGAAGCCATGGTTGCACATCACGCACGAGTTTTTACACTCCCACAATTTGCTGTTCTTGCTGCGGACTTGCTGAAAGCGAGGGGGGAACCCACGCCGATGTTGTTTGGTTGGTCTGGCTCAATGATGCCTGTGGATCAAGGGTCAGCCCAAGATTGTTTCTTTGACCTCGTCGATTTCGCGAAGAGGCAGTGGAAGGAACAATACAACAACATCAAAGGCGAAGAACACTCCTTCGTGGATGAAGCCACTGCATCAGATGTGGCTGATTTTCCATTGGCAAGGTCCTCCAAGACGGGTACGGGCGAAGGGCGAGAAGGATACCGGCGTCACTTTGACCCGATTCAGAAGCCAGCCAAGGGCAAGGGCAAGGGTTATGGTCAACAACAGCGGCCAATCTTTCAGCAGGCCATTGAGTGCTGGAAGTGCGGTCAGTATGGCCACAAATCCTTTGAGTGCCGCAGTGGATGGAGCCGAGGGCAACAGTGGGGTTCGTATGGATCTTACTCAAGCCGCTCGGGAGGGCAGGCCCAATGGCAAAGCTGGAATTGGAATCAGGGCTACTCTGGCAGAGGATGGACTGCTGATCCTTGGGGAAGATCTACAGCATCAAGCTCCTCAGCAGCTCCTCCGGAGCCAGTGCGGCCACCTTCAACAGCGACGCCTGTGCCTGACGCAACTCCTGCTGCTGGCGACCCTGCCCAAGCAGCCTCTGGATCAGCTCCCGCAGCAGAGCCTCCACAGCAAGTGCCGAGGATGCCGCTCGTGATTGCTGAGGAGTACTGCGAGATCAACGGCCAGCCGCACTTCAAGCGCACCTACAATGATGGGACGGTAGAGTTTGAATCTTGGTAGATGTTTCACATCATGTGCCATGTTTTTATGCCTACCGGAAGGTTTGGCCGATTGGATGAAAGCTGACACATGGTCATTCAGTTCAATCGAAATGCACACATCTTCAAAACTTGAAATTCCAACTTGATTAACTTGAGAACTTTTCCCAATTGCTTCAAAAGAAATTGACACCAGCATCCGATCCGTGTAGCATTCGTGTATATAGCCGTGTACATAGGCCTGATACAGTAGCTTCCAAGTTTTCAGGGCGATTAAAGGAGTGGTAATGCTCCTATGCCTTGGCGGAAGCCAGGCCGATGTCACGTTGGCTTCAATCGACATGTGCTATGCCTGGATCCAAAAATGAATGCACCCGACTATACCTTTTTGCCTCATGCATTCGAGCTTTGACCAACTATGCATCCGTAGGTAACTCATTGTACAGTGATGTCTTTTATCTCTGCCCGATCTCAGGTCACTTCCGTCGGGCTACATCTTCCGTCCTCCGCGCTTACTGCTTGTTGCAACTGGCGGCAAGTCACAAAGGGGGTGTTTGTAGTTTGTATTACTAGCTGTACATAGTGTAATGTGTTACATACCGTGATGCAATGGCTCAAGAAAACAAGCGCATATTGCTGTCGTTTTGTGGCGTGTTAGCCTGTAAAACAATTTGATGTTATTTGGCTTTGTACATCTTGTCCATGCTGTTTTTCATTGTTTTTCATTTGGGAAAAGTCGTTGTGAAAGAGGTGTGCCGTGCAGTTCTGCGTCTTGAAGTGTATAGAAACACAGAAGTGTTCTTTGTTATAGTCAAATGATTTAGTCACGTCGATTTCGCTTAAATGTTTCCGTACCGATGGGGAAGGCATTTTGAGAAGGGTCGCGTTGATTCATCAATTTTGGTGCGGTTTTTTATGGGTGCTTCTGCTGTTTCTTGTTGTATAAATCATGTCTCATATACTTGTTTCATCTTGTTTCTACTGCAGCATTCTCTTTGTCTCTCTCTCTCTCTCTCTTTTTCTTTTCAGATTGCTGCTATAATCTGTTTTCAGACTTCTAGACTGCTGGTAGACTGCTGCTACACAGCTCCCAGACCTTGCTGCTAGATTCCTTACTTCTGCGGCTGCGGCTGGTGTTGCGGTGGGTGCTCTTTGCTCCTGCCTTTGTGCAGCTGCGTCTCTTCTTTGGTCATGTGCTATGCTCTGGGTGTAGTATGCCAATGTGCTTTACGTAGGACAAATCAGCGGGAGTTTCTTATGTTTCTTACTGAGAGAGGCCGACTGGACTTTGCCGACCATGCCATATGATATTAATTACATTACATGCCCACGAAATCTCTTCGGGCTTCCAAGACAACACTTGCATATAGAACAATTACGGTAGGTTTATATGCAACTTCTGCAGGAAAACGAGATCAATCGATGTGCTTCTGCACTGATGGCAAGATCTGGACAAAGCAAGATAACAGGGAGTGCAAAGCTGAATCTGAGGCCAGCATTTTGGGCAGGTCTGCACGTTGTACCATGTTATACCATGTTGTATAAGGATTACAAGTTGAAGAAATGCTGACGACTTGTTGCTTCAACCGACTGGCTAGATTCGCCACGAGTACAGCATCGTAACGATTTTTTCTCGGACCTGCCGCGTGTAGCTGATTCACGTACTTTCTTTTGAGCTACGCCCTGTCACGTGCATTTCATGGATGGGCATCTGTTGTTAATTGTTGTTATGTCTGCTATGATCTGCTATGTATTGTCAGATGTCAGGTCAAACCTTCTTCAAAATTCTGAGATTGGTCTGAGACTGGCTACATCTGCTTCGGGGGCTCCGCTTCAACTTGAGCTGGCACAGGACTCGTTGACGAACCTCGGAAATGGAGCCATTCTCCAGGGCTCCTTGTGTAAAGTGGCAATGAAGGACTGCCTAATTTCACATTGCAAGAGAATCGGACTGCATGCATTAAGGGAAGCGAGCGTCAAGCTTCTGCAATGTCGGATCTCTGATAATGGACGGGGCGTTGTGATTGCTTCTAGAAGCGCTGCGCAGATCCACGGCTGCTCTTTTGAGAGAAATATTGGTTGGGCCATCCGCTTTGAAGCTGAAGGACCTGAACAGGCACAGGCAGAACCATCAGAACAGGATCTTGGAGCATCGAGGGCACTGAATGCATTGAGATCAGATGTGACTTTCAATGAGTTTGGGGCTCCCTCCAAAGGGAATGCTGGTCGGAAGCGAGTTCGAGTGGATACAAGGAGCGTGTTTTTGAGTTTGTCTTTGACTTTCCTTTTTGTTCAGTTCTAAGTTTGACAGGATTCTGGATGATTTTGGATTGTTGTGGACGATTGTGGCGTTGAAATTATGTCAAAACATGTCAAAGCCAAATTTGAGTTGAGCTTCAAGTCAAATTATGCTACCGCTTTTGACACCGTCCCTTGCAAATAATTTTGTCGCTTTCAGCACACATAGCAAGAAGAACTACAGGAATGCCTATGTACTCTGCCTCGGAAATCGAGAGCCAGGAGATGGTGGACAGATGGTGGAGCCTCAGGCCTGTACAATCCTTTACAATCCTTTACAGCTATTGGAGTTTCATTTTGCTTCCAAACATTGCAGTTTGTTTGGGGGTAGCAAATACATGCAAATACGAGATGTTGCATCCAGAAGGAAGTAAGACATCTGGACTCCATCAGGGAAGTCACGCAACTATGCTTGTCCTATTGCAGTACTTCAGGGCCGCAGCATTAGATATACTGTATATATATAAATAGTTATATAGTATGTTACAATCTCTTACAGTATGTTTGTTCCTTGATTCATGGACTCTCAATGCTCCCTCATGCATGAGTCGTGAGCCTCTCCCCACACAGGTGAAATGCCAGAAGACTTAGCGCTCCGTCCAGTTGATCGTGATTGGCGTTCGCAAAGAAGATGACGCATGCTTGGAAGTGAGATTGACAAGAAGTAGATCATCCAGGTTGCAGGTTGCAATTTGCGTCATTTGTACAGACCTTTGCTGCCTTCGCGAGATCACTTTGACACCAGTGATTAAATCATGCCAGAGTGCTGATGGAGTGCTGATCCACTGAATGAATCAGATAAAAAGTCTAGCACAGAGAGAGAGAGGGGGAGAGCGTTTTTTTTTTGCTGGGCCATGTTGCGCCATGGGTTGGCAGCACGGAACTCAAACCAGGCTTCAGGAAATTGATGTTTGCAAACTGTTTCGCTTGCGCATTCTGGGTAAATCGTGGTTCAAAGCTCATTGTCCCGCTGCTTCACTTTACTGGCAAGAAATATCGGCATGTGACATATGCCCATGTACACACCAATTACATATCATTACATTACACACATATTATATATCATATGCATATGTATATATATATATTATATTAATTATATACATACTGTACATTATACATGTTTATATAATATGTTTTATGAATATGTCTAACACATAGAAAAATGCATATCATGTTTATGTATATACTCATACAAACATATGCACATACATACATCAGACATACGTAACATACATAGATACTTACACACAGAGATATGTACTTATATGCAAATTATATAGTATGCGAACACATAGACATGTGGATGCAAGAATGGTGAACATTGTGATTATGAAATCCATCAGATTCGATTCAAATCGCATCAGGCCATGTCGATTCATTGAGAAACTATACTTAGCAACGTATTGATTTTGATACAATACGACACTGTTCACTATGTTCACTTCAATCAACGTTTCCACAAACGTCATATTGCCCAGTGCTCACTTGGCACGAGTTGCCAACATGCCGCTGGACTACCTGGATGAGGAGCAGGCAGAGGCCTGGTTTTCATGGATTTTCAATTTCAAAGACCTTAAAGTCTTAAAGCACCCAACTTATTTGATGTTCAATGATGTTCATCAATATCATTTTTACACCCAAATGATTGGCAGATACCTGTTGAACCTGTTGCATGTGGGTGAAGTGTCCGTAAGTGTCCTGATTTCCCAGGGGGAGCCCCCATCAAAATTTTAGATTTGGACTCTTTGGTGCAATATTACTAGGAAAATGTACCGCGGTTTTTGTTTGCTTTCTGTTGCAGTCAGTGCCTTCGCGTGTTACCCGTTGAAGGACCTTTTTGCTCGACTTGACTGGCAAAATCGAGGGTACTTGGGAGCTGGGCAGGCCAAGGTTTGTGACCTGCTCATTCAATGATTTATCAAGAAACTATTATATATATATATATTATTATATATATTATTATATTTATTATTATCATGAGACTTTTTTTCAGAAAGCAAATGTCTTTGCAACTCTTTACAACTGTCTTTCCAAATGTCTTTCCCCGTGCATTGGAAGCATTTTCGTTTTACCGTCAGGTGCTTCGAGTGTTGTGCTCCGAGACCTTTGCCCAGCGTTTGCTGCTCAAAGCATCGAATCATCGGACCATCGTTGACATCGGTTTAGAATGGTCAATGGTCGAACAACTGTTTAGACCGTTCACATGGTTCACATGGTTCACATGGTTCAGGGATGTTCAGGGATGTTCAGGGGGTCCTGTTCAATGCTCTGTGGCACAGGAACCACATTTCACACTTCTGGAGTCATTTCTTTTTGTTTTCCTTGTATGTTTTTTGCAGGTTTTGATTTCACATTCCAAATCCAACTTGCACATCTTGCACCTGCGAAGAGTCACTTGCCACTCCACTTGGCTCAGACCCAGAGACCAACATTCTCTGCACAGCAGGCATTTTTGAATATTTTTGAATGTATCAAATTCAACGCATCTTTTCAGGACTCCCAACATCAAAACGCTGCATGTAAAAGCTTCATACTATATCATACTATCATTCATATTTCTACACATTTTATTGAGAACCAAAAAGTGTCTAAGAGTAGCACTCCAATTGTTCTGATTCTTTGCGCTTGTGGCAGCTAGACAAGCCGACGTCCAAGATGTGTCTTGGCAAGACACCTGGGGAGGTTGAAATCATTCGACAGTCACAAGGTATCACAAGGTCAAGAGCAGAAGGAGAACTTCTCAAAGTGGCCACTCTTGCTTTTCTGACTCTATGAACCGTAGCAAGAAACAAGCTAGTCTTTTGTCTTTTGTAAGTGCTAGGAAGTGTCCTGGCGAGCACCAGGCAAACCGCGGAAACAGATTGACCAGATTGGTGACCAGAGAAGTCAAGAGTTCCCTGAGTTCCCAAGCCTTCTTGCAATGAAGTTGAACTTGATTGTAGACATTTGTAGACTCTGCAGACGGTCTAGCGGGGATTTTGTGGTATTTGCACCAAACAAGTTAGTCATCTGCAGCCACTCTGCAACATGCATATTCCGCTGTTTATCACTGTTCAAGCTGTCTCACGATGGCCAACGTAAATGCGTAGAGCAGGAAAGGATGGCAAGATGAATGACATCTTGCAGATGTTCTTTGTGATACACTTTGTTGGGGAGGGATTTGCATGACCGGCATTTTGGTGCCGGATTTGCTCCGTCCCTGGCTTCTGCCTTCTCTAGAAGCTCCAGATGTGGTCTTCCTCTGTTCTGTATCCCGAGGGTTGCGAGAGGAGTTGAAATGGCTACAATCTTTTTCGGTAAAATTCAGCCGCGCGCTCTTTATTGACGAGGATGTCATTGAATCCTTAGCACAGACCATTCATGGAATGCCCTGCTTAAGGCACTTGAGCGTTTGCCTGGCATACCAGCATAGTTCGACATTTTCTAGCACCCTAGCAAGCAGCCTTTGCGGGCTGCAGCTGGTCAAACTCACCCTGGATATCAGACATTGCAATTTAGGTGATCAAGGCATTCAAGCATTCACCAAGACAATAGCTCAACTACATTCTTTGACATTCCTGCAGCTTCGTCTCAGCTTCAATCGGATCTCAAGGAAAGGTGCCCAGGATCTGGCCGATGCGTTCAAGATCCGATGTGGTACGCACGGTATGACCGATGTGGTCCTTGATGTCGATATCAATCCGATTGCAGATGGTGCAGTTGTCCTTCTGCGTTCACTTGGAGTCCGTCGACTTCGTCTGGACATGGCTCATTGCAGGATTGGAGATACAGTTGCGGAAGAGTTGGCTTCGATTCTAAACTCGTTTGCAGAGTGCACTCAAAGCCATCAAAGCCCAATTGAGTCTCTAGAGCTCGATCTGCGTGGCAACCATCTCATGGAAAGCAAGTCCTCCATTTTGAAGGCAATTGCGTGTCTAAATGCCGCTGGTTGCAAATGTCTTTCAAGACTGGATTGATACGATTTGATACATATGAATGCAGCGCAGTACAGACATAGCTATACACAATGCTACATACGTGTATATACATAGAGTAGACCAGATCAATTGACACATGTACAGTCTAATAATGTTTGTGATATTCTTCACTTTCTGCTGAGTTGGCAACTTGCCACCAGCCTCAGATCTTCCAATTTTCTGCCAACTCCGGCACACCAGCCCACCAAGAGCTGGATAAGTTTAAGATGTAGAAGATTGCTTCAAGATAAGATAACCATTGCAAAATGCCAATTTAGAGAAGCAGGAGAGTCTGCAGCCTGCAGATTGCAGCTTGCTGCGCACATCTAAGGACCAACCAGAGTCATGTCGCGTGAGACCCCAGAGAGATAATTTCATCCCCCAGCGCCCTGAGGAACGCAGAAGACAATCCAAATCCTGTCGTATACGGTGGTGGCCAGACTATTCAGTTCCGCTCGTTGCAGGACCTTCATTTCAAAACATTTCAAAACAGTGTGTGAACCTTTGCATAGAATCGACAAGTGAGATGTTGGACATCAATGGACCATTGATGGACAGCATGCTTCACCTTCAACCTGGACTCAAGCAATCTCATTCCTTGCTCAGCTGATCGTGTGCAAGAGTTCAAGAGTGAAAGCCATGCACTATACATCATTAATTATGCAATCACAACTGATCGGAAATTCAGAAAATAATCACCAAAGATCTCAAACCTCTAAACTCTAAACGGTATAATATAATACAACATACATCTTTACACATATAATATATATATACATACATTATATATCATTATATTTCATTATATATATATACAGATACTTTGACATGATACACATTTGACATGATATACATCCACAGGTTTGAGATAATTGTATGCAAATTTGCACATAAATTTGCTTACATTTGTATTTTATACTGTATATAACTATTACTAATTATTGATTACACACATGCACAGATAATGTGTAGCGTACCTCAAGTACCAATGGACCAATCTTTCGGTTTGTCAGGAGCTGCTTGAAATCACTGACTTGCAAGACGAACTATCCCCGCAGGACAGCAACTGACAGCAGCTGGGTCGCAGCTGAGAACTTTCCACTGTTTAATTTACGCAGTCAATTGAGGCCTATGTGTTTTCACTTGGGATCATAGTTGATGAAATTTAGAATCTTTAGACAATTTAGATATATTTCAGAGATTTTCAGAGTCTACAGTCTTGATGATTCGCAAAATGCCGCGCCTAGCTGAAATAGGAGATCTTTGAAAGTCTGCGCCATCTTACAGACCCAGAGCATCCGAATTTGTCTTTGGAGCAGCTCAAGTCTGGGCCTGATCAAGCGATCCCCGGGCACTTAAGACATCTTAAGACGTATTCACACTCAATTCGGAACTGCTGCCTCTGTGCCAAGGGTCGTGGAAGCAGGCCACGTTTGGGTCAATGAGGACAGCAACACAGTTTTTGATACTTGGCTGTGCAATGCTGTGCATGTGTAACGTTGCAGGCCCAAAAAGATCTGACTTGTTCTGACCAGCTTTTCCAATTCTTCCATCCTTTTCCTCTCTTCCACCTTCTACCCCTAGCGCAACTGCTACAGCATGCTACAGCCACAAATTTTCTGCACATCCCCCGAGGTGCGCTTCACACCAACTGTTCCTACGTGCAGCGTTGCCACCCTGATTGGGCTGACAATCAAAGCTTCGACCTTAGAACTTCACAGAACTTTCACAGAACTTCACAGAACACATGCCACAAATTTGCATAGTGACAATACAGACACGGTTCACTCATGAGTGTTAAACCCTGTTGAACCGTGTTGAACTGCGTTGAACGATGTCCGATAATGTATAGAGGGACTTCTGCAAGTTCGACGTGTGGAAGTCTTTGGAACTGCGAGCATTTGCCGCTCTTTTGTCCAGGCCAAGCTGCTGCGGTCACTGCCACAGCGTCGCTAGTCAACATTTCAGTTGTCGCAATTTGTCGTGAGACATGTGAGACACTGTGAGACACTGTGAGATTTGAAATTCAAGGTTTGAACATGTGTGAATACAGTTTTAAAATTTTACACGTACAATCAACTGTTCCTTCAAAACTGATTCGCCCTTCGAAACTGATTCGTGGATGGTTGCAAACGCCGATTGTCACTGTCCTGGAACGTTCTTATTTTGTGTGATCTTTCACGATCTCCACAAAAAGCACAGTAGGGTTTGCTTTGCTTCTGTTTGGTTCTGAGTATCCTGACCGCACGGACCAGGATACAAAGTTGATGTTGAGATCACTCCGGGAACTCACAATACCGAAGATCAGGCCGAATCAGCAGCTATAGCTGATTTGCGTAGCCGTTCTTGTCTTCTATGATTTGTGGAATCTTTTGCACCCTTTTGCACTTTTCGTTTCTCGTTGCTCTAGGTGAACAAACAGTGCCCCAGCTGCGACCTAGGGCTGGGTCGGTGCTGACGGAGACACAGAGTTGGCCAGCAGAAGGAACATGAAGAAACAATCAACTGCACAGCTAAAGTGAGAGCATGACATGGAAACTTGATGAAAGTTGGTGAGCAAGTAATCAAGGAATAACGTAGTGATTTGCGCAGAGATTTTTATATCAAGAGGATTCAAAAGGAGGGTTTTGATGGTTACAGCTGGCAGGCTTGAGTTGAACAGGTAGTTGAAGAACTACAAGAACAGGTTCAAGAAGGAATGATATCAACGGTGAAAAATAGAAAAGGCTACGCTAGGATATGCTACGATCAGTTTTTGGATGCTTTGGGGTGGGGTGGCGACAAATTAAATGTCTTGCTGGCTTACTGTACTGATTTAGGAATGGATGCCAAAGGTAAGGGAGCGTAGCATATCGTAGCATCAAACTAGGTGTATCATGTGTCTGATGCATATATAATTATACCAGTAGTACCGCACCAGGCGGTGGCGGAAGTTTCAAAAATAGGAAACCTATAGGAGACGTTGGTTGTTGTGAATCAGGGATGGCAGAGCGAAGCCACTGATTGACCGAAAGGTGGTTGGAGTTGTGTTTGCTGGAGTGGTTGCAATGGTTGCAGTGGTCACCTCACCCACAACTGCTGGATGTAGTGTGATGTAATGCAACTGTAGTTGTAGTTGTAGCGTAGTGGAGTTGTAGTTGCGGTGTAATGTAATTAGTGTAGTGTAGTTGCAGTCATATAGTTGTAGCTGTAGTTGTTTTGTAGTTGTAGTTGTTGTAGTTGTAGTTGTAGTTGTAGTAGTAGTAGTAGTTGTTGTGGTTGTTGTAGTTGTAGTAGTAGTAGTTGTTGTTGTGGTTGTTGTAGTTGTAGTTGTAGTTGTTGTGTGGTTGTAGTTGTTGTGTAGTGTAGTTGTAGTTGTAGTAGTAGTTGTTGTAGTTGTAGTTGTAGTTGTTGTTGTTGTTGTTGTTGCTGTTGTTGTTGTTGTTGCTGTTGTTGTTGTAGTTGTTGTAGTTGTAGTTCTAGTTGTAGTTGTTGTGTAGTTGTTGTAGTTGTAGTTGTAGTAGTTGTAGTTGTAGTTGTTGTGGTTGGTGTTGTTGTTGTTGTTGTTGCTGTTGCTGTTGCTGTTGCTGTTGTCGTCGAAGTTAGGGTAGTTAAGTTAGTGAAGTTAGTTAAGTTAGTCAAGTTAGTTAAGTTAATCAGTGTCTACTTTTTCGACATCTTCACGTCAAAAAAAGGCTCAAAACCCTCAGTTTTTTACACTTTTGACTTCGAAATGTGCTTCGCGCCACAACGGCGTGCACTTTTTCGACACTTTTTCGACATCTGAACCTCCAAAAGTGGTCCGAGACCGTCAGTTTTTAACACTTTTGACTTGGAAATGTGCTTCGCGCCACAACGGCGTGCACGTTTTCGACATCTCAACTTCCAAAAGTGGTCCGAGACCGTCAGTTTTTAACACTTTTGACTTGGAAATGTGCTTCGCGCCACAACGGCGTGCACTTTTTCGACATCTCAACTTCCAAAAGTGGTCCGCTCCTCTAGTGTTTTGTCCATTTTGACTTGGAAATGTGCTTCGCGCCACAACGGCGTGCACTTTTTCATGTCTCATCTGGCCAGCTGGCTCCGCACCCGCCGCTTTAGCGAGCCTACTTTTCCACCCTCCGGAGCCACAAATCATTGGAAAAATACAGTGAATCGCGACTTTCCTATCTTTTCGCGCATCTGCATCTTCTTTCTTCTGATCTTGTCTCTTCTGACTCGTCTCACCTCTGCTTTTCAACTGTCCATATTGTCGGAAGTTTCACTTCTAAACTTCCTTCGATAATATCGAATATATCGAAATATATAGAACATCTTTCCATATCTTTCCCCTTTGAGTATCAGATCCAAATGAGAGGCAAATGTGCTTCAAACTCACAAGTTGAAACAACAGCTTTCTCTGTTTCTCCCCTTCCTGTCGCATCTCCGATCACTTCCTGTGAAAATTTCCTGCCTTTGTTTGGCGAGCTCAAGTTTGTATCCAGGCTTGCAGACAAGGAGCGTGTTGCTGCTGCCCTAGAGAATCCAGCCCTGCGCAATCTCATCAACAACGGTATTGCCAAAGTCTTAGCACAACGCGAGCCTACAAACTTGTAGAGTGACACAACATGCTTGCAAACACCATAGATATTGTTAGGGATGAAAATCACTACAACCACAGCCGTTCCAAGTTGCTCTTCTAGTGTAATGATGTTGCAATTTGTGACCTTGCAAAGCTTGTGATTTTCCAGATGTATTTGTCGGTGATCACCAAGGCCGGAACCGACAGACCTGATGCCACCCTGTTGCTGGCGTAGTGGGAGGATGGTCGAGGATGGTCTCACTTGCCACTCCCACTGCGGGATTGCGCCTAGACCGGCACACTTCACCTTTAGAGTGTGCAAAGACCAGGAGCCAAAACAATCAGCTATGATGTGAAGGGTTCCAAAGGGTGTAAGATCGTTCTTATAAGCCATAATACTTTTTGTTTTGAATGGCAGCATGCCTTTGCGATCCATTGCAATCCTCCTTCCGCTCTGAAAGGAGGAATGCTGGCTGAGTGGATATTGGATGATATTGGGTTGCTGTTATGTTGCTGTTATTTGCTGACACTTTTCACGCACACGGCGCACACGCACAAAAACATAGTCCATGTCAGCACTGCAGATTCCTGTCCAGCCTGTCCAGCCCAAGTGATCCAGTGCAAGGTCGGAACACGGCCAAAGCAGTTGCCGCCGCTTCTGCAGTGAACCCAGCGTTGCCGGTTTGCTGATGGACCAAAGTTTCGACCAAAGTTTCACTATGTTTGACTACGTTTCATATCGTTTCATGCTATGCTTGAAATTGCTTGAATACTTTGCTAGGCTTTGCTCGCTTTCTTCTTTTTTGCATTGTCGAATTTGTTTGCTTCAAAGGTCCGTGCCCCTGGTGGCCGTTTGCACAAAGAGGCTTGGCTGTTGCCATGGTCACAAGGTTGCTGTAGGTGATCCAGTACTTATACACTGGACATGGCAGGATTTCAGCCACCAAAGAGACTTCATTAGTCACCTTGAGATTTGCATAGATTTGCTTTATGCACCTCTTCTGTGCTCAGTGCACACGAGCAATGAGCCGAAGGATGTTCAATCAAGGTGAAAGGGAATTGTGACACCTTTGAGTAATTATGTGAGACCTGCAAGACTATAGCTGAATGCTGAATCTGATATCTGTGATATGTGACCAATGAAATCTAGTATTTGTCCTCGTTTTCCACCACCTCTTTCGACATCAGCAGCCGTCACCTTTACAGGCCTTCGTTCAGGCTGCGACCTGCAAACGCTCGCACCGACCTCGGTACCAGACTCCAGAACATGTACCTATATGCTGAGATGTGGTGACTTGATGGCGGCGGGGTCTGCTTTTTGGTTACTAGATTCAATATGGTTCAATAAGGTTCAATATGATTCAATATGATTCAATATGATTCAATATGATTCAATATGATTCAATCGAACATGCAAAAAAAAACACGAGGCGTCGCGTCACGAATTTGGATGCTGCATGCTCAGTGTGATGCTATGGATATTCTGTCATCGCACAAAACCATTGCTCGAGATACTTGTGCAATCTTGTGCAACATTATGTTTCTATAAATATGAATAAATATGTTTCTGATGTTATTGGGCAAACTTGAGGTGTTTGAGACGCAGGTTTCCATGAAGTCCTCTGATGACGAGTCTGTGCCCACTCTGAGGGTCAAGCTGCCGCAGCCTGAGCTCTTCAGATTAGCGCTGCCGAAAGTCACAGCAAGAGAAGTCAGAGAAGTCAACAAAAAGAAGACCTTTTCTGCGTCTTTCCACGCCCCGTCGTCCATTGATTTGGTCAAGGGAAACTTGATGGAACAACAGATTGCCCATAAGTTGCCCATGTAATCGGCGGGCTTCGTGCATGTTGGATGCAAGTAGCCTGATTCAGGTGGATGGATCTCACAAGGATCTCACATGCCGGGTGTGTGTCGCATGGATGCACAAACACGAATCGTCGAAGGTAGCGCCAGCTGCCAACTTGATGGATCAAACTCCTAAGAAGCTTTGGGGTGCAGCAACATGCGAAAGAAGACCTTCAAACCGCGCTAAAACAAAGGTTCTCGGAGACTGCACAAATATTCCTAGAATCTCTTAAATATGGTTTGAATATGTTTCAATATTCTTAAATTTTAAGTCCATTTAAATCCTCTCAAAATTTGAAAACAACACACTTTGCTAAAACTGCTAAGCCTGAGGTCCGACCTGTTGGAGGCGCAGACTCCGGCTTTGAGACCTGCTAGATCATGTCTGGGGCTCAAAGACTCTTCCAAGTGGCGGAGATGCAATGGATAGAACATGATAGAAATATTGAAAAACATCGAGATACTGAGATGCAAAAACATGACCGTGCATGACCCTTTTGCTGAGCACGTGAGACAGCCACAAGTGCCACCTTCTATGTAGGGATCTATGACAGACACACGTATGCAGTGGTCACTAGTCCCCAATGGAGCAGTAACAGCCAGGCTGGATCTGCGTATGACACAGTCGTATGGCATTGGAAAATATTGGAAATGGATGCTCAATTTCTGCAGAGTTATTGCAAGTTATTGTGAAATGCACTCATGCCCGCCATTTTCAGACACACTCAAGATATCTCAAGATGGCCTTGGACCACCACAATAGAAAACAAGCTGTTGTTGCAGAGGAGGCTATGTGTGTTCCTGACAATCTGTTTTTTTGTCAGCTGAACTCATTACGCATGACACAGACCTTCCGATTGAAGAAATGAAGCATTTCTAATTACAAGACGCATCGCAGAGCTCAAGCGCGATAAATCATGAGCTCAACTCTCAAACATAAACCGTTTCATCATAGTTTCATCAGTGGTTCCTTCCCTGAAGGATTCCAGGGACTCAAGCGGTACATGATGAAGTGAAGGCGATTGCTAGGACGCTTCACACGCGGACTCTTCGAATGCGTTGAACAACTTTAAACATTCGGTATGCAAATATAGGATTGAACATCATCAGACCTTGATTTTGAAAACTACATCTCACAAAGTCCTGTGATATTACCTTGAACATCCAGCAGGTGTTGGCAAACCAGCAGCCGTGGTTTGTAGAGACAGCCACTGATGGCACCGTCTGAGAACCCTTGTACATAATTCTGAAACAAGATTTCTGATGTTCAAAGCAGCATACGCACATATTATATGTCAGAGGCCATTCCCGCATTTCCCAGCCCAGCCGCTCGTAGTTGTTTGATACATTTCACGTTCGTTTTGTCTCGTTTTTATATTTATGCATTGCTTGATCTCCTTGGCTTCATTTGCTTATACTTTGCCATCTTTGCTTCCAATGTTGGGATCCTTTGGTGGATGCGCATGGACGTGGAATGACGTGGATGATCTGATGCTGCATTGTGTGCGTCGACTGCGTCTCAGCTTTCACTTGTGAGTTCGAAGCAGTGAATGCAATGGGGCTGGACCAAGGGTCGCGACCCACCGTCGCATCAGCATCCTGCGCTCACTCCACAAGCTGCGGTACGGCGAAGGCAGTGGCAACTCATGACATAACTTTAGACAACTTAGTCAATACTGAGTCAATACTGTCATTTCATGTAGTTTTCTTGGACGCTAAAATGCTTTGTATCATTGCCTCAGGGTCCCTGCAGCGTGCAATCGTTTGTTGTCTCCTGGCACCAGTTTTCCCCATAGTTTCAAATTTTTAAGGGTTGCTAGTTGCTAGGCTAGAGTTTGCCTCTTTGCACGGTCTGGATATCCACACGTCGTAGGACCAAAAGACTTAGGAAACATTTTCAGCACAAAATATCACACAATCATTCAGATAACGTGAAAGAATGAAGAGCCTTTAGGAGCCATGTGACATTATTTCAGGCTGATGATCAGCCTCCGGCCTCTGGTGCAGCACTAGAGGCGCTGATGAACAGCCGCTTTTTGATCTCTTACTGTACCTGCCCATTTTGAGATATTTTGAGCATTTTTGAGCCCTGGTTTGACCATTTTGTAACTTGTATCATGTATCTATTAGTGATGAGCGATTCAAAATCCAGGAGTGGGCCTCTCGACAGTTCTTGAGCAGCCTGAGAGCATACGAGGTGCTGATGTACACTTCGCTACTTTTCGCTCATGTCATTTCTGGTCACTTTACAATAATGTTGTATGTCTTCATGTGATCGGAAGTAACATTATACAATATTGTGATGATCCAGGCTCCTTGCCCTGTGAACTTGCGCAACTCTCAGATCTTTTCAAATCTTACCATATTCTCATCCATTGTATTGCATTATATCATACTATATCACTCATTGACCATTGCGTCTTGCATGTCTTTGTGTTTGTGTTCGAGCATAATTAGCTGCACAGCTGGCGTAGCTGTTTCTTGTTATGCAGTCGTTGTCGCACGTTGTCACTCTTAGACTCTTGTTCGTTGTTGATTTGTGCCATCATCAAGGTCTCGCAGGTGCAGTGCCATGTCAGGCCAGGACTGGGCCACTGGGCACCCGCCCGCGAAACGTACGCTGTTTGGATATGTTGAGATATGTTGATTAATTAATATTAATTATACGTCTAGGTTGATATATAATATATATATATATATACACCAAGAATTATGTACACTACACACACAGACATATATATATATATATATTATATTACACATATACATTTACATAAGACATGTTGAGTGGTTGGGTTTCTCGATGAACTCTGCATTAATTTCATTGAAACGATTTCAGACCCATTTTGTTTAGCTCACACTTGGATTTGTCCCAGGTCTTCGTGAGGACGCATGTTTATGCTGGAAGCCACAAGGGCTCAGTTCACCCCGTGTGCTGCAAAATATTGCAAAATACTTGACCGTCAGAAAGATGTCGCCATGATATCCAAATGTCTACCCGAGCTTTGTGCTGCTTGGGGTTGTTGGCCTGAGACTCAGTCAGAGAAGTTGTCAGCAGAGGGTGTCCCATGCTGCCAAGTCACAGCTTTCCAGTTTTACGACTTACCAGTTGGACACAGTCTCCCATATCCCGGAAGGTCTCAGATGCAATCGGCTTCTGCTACATAACAATATAGGACTGTTTTCATATGTTTTCATTGTCGTTTACTGTTCAAGAATATCAAGAATCATCTCAAGTAACTCAAGTATGTCTACTTAAGGCATCTCTTAAGGCTACTTGTCCTGTGCTCAAGTTTGCAGAGTGCCTTTTGAGCCAAGGCTCTCGTGAACTCTTTGGAACACGAACACCAGAAGCGCCATGGAGTCGGTGAACTTCTAGCAGAAGTCACTGGAAAGGCCAGATGATGCCAGATGATGCCAGATGTAAATTATAGAATTTTCAACGGTAGACAGTGCAGACAGTGCACAAATTGAAAAAGAATTTGAAAAGCACACTCAGTGCTACAAATCTGAAAACATGTAGAGTGTGGGCTTTCTTGTGGTGCATCTTTTGACCAGTTGTGACACATAGTTACATACAGTTCTAAGGACACACTTTACATTGAAACCCCGCTCCCCTGGGGTTGCGAAGGCCAATGTTGTTGTGCAGAGCCAAGAGAAGGGTCCGAAGGTTTTGCCACTTCGAAGCAATTCGCAGCAACTTGAACTATGCATAGACTACGTGGATCTACGTGGTCAGATACCAAAGATCCACTTTAAACACACTTGACATATCCTGAGCCGATAGATGCAAGGCACCTGGACAAGCACCCCAGAATCATTGAGCTTATGTATAAATTCTATAAGTATCTATAAGTGCAATAATGTGCCATACATGTCATGCGAACCCAGTGCGTGGAGCCAGCTGAAAAATCACCATGACCTCCGGCTACGACAAGATTAAGTTTACAAAGGTAGACTTCCACAACGCTGTGTCCATGGAACTGATGGTTCATACCATCATCCAACATCTAAAATCTAAACCTGGAAAAAAGATGAGACAATAATGTCAGCAATGCATTTTGTTCCTTTTCTCCTCTTAGCTTTCTAGTTTTTGTTACAGCTTGCTGTCTAAGGCGCCTAAAAGGAAGTTCAGCTCTTCGTCAACTTGGATCGCAAAAAAGACCTGGATGTCAGCATCTGACCAACCTCGTTCACACACTGCAACGAAGTAGGCCTTGCATGCCATGCAGATCAAGATGATGCAATTGATGCAAGTACTGATCTTTGTTGCATCATGCATTTGCAAAGCCATTTGGAGTCAACAAGGATGAGAGTTCGAAGCATTCAACAATATGAGATAGATTCGTTGATAGTCCAGCAGAAGTCACACAAAATGGACACAAACTCCAGAGAACTGCAGCTACGAGTTACAAGTGCTTTCTTTGCAGTGACTGCTACGACACCATACGACACCCATTTCCAGACTCGTCCGCATTTGGTAGCTTAGATTGTGGAGGTATTGTGATGTGTTCTTGTCAATATTTTGTTAATCATGCAAACTTGCTCGACCCCTGTCTCAATGCAGGGCCACTGTCCGCACTGGAGAGATGCCTTTAAGCTATATGCGTGTTGACCATCCGGTCCATCAAGCTGCCTGGCATTGGCTCAAATTGAGTCAACATCCAGTCTTAGAGGACATGGTGGGACAATGTCATGTGGGACATCATGATTTGGAGCAGTGGTGCAATATGATGCAATCCAAATTAGGACAAGCTTAAAGAACTGTGCGTGGCGCCGTTTTGCTCAGGTTGCATTGGCCACGTTTGATCTTTGGAATGATCCAAATGAAGTGCTGGAAGTTCTCGATGAGGTTGGGTCAGATATTCAATGTGTATCGTGGACATGCAACGACACAAGCAAGAAAACCGAATCTCAGGACATGGCCATGACCATCCAAAATATGCCATTGTAATCCATTGTAGTCTTCAAATGGTCGCAACATGTTGGGACATGTTGCAGCAAGACTTGTCGGCTTGTGGAGGATGCACGCGCACTTCTGCAGCCATTCCTTCAAGATGTCTCGAGATGGAGGGAGGTATGCTCTTCACTGACTGGGACGGATAGATCGGATAGATCGGATAGATCTGGTCGATCCGGGAGAAAGGTGTTGCTGGTGCTGCCAGGAAGCTTGGCGTCCAGAAAATACAAAGCAATAGTCGGGTGGATTAACAAGACAAGTAGTGACAGGTGAACAAGAAGAGCTTTTCTTCCAGCTTTTTGTTGTGTTACATGATTTTGCATATTTTGCATGTGTTTACTCAGTGTTTACCATGTTTTTGTATTTTTCCACACCCGAATCTGAGGACAGCACAATGAAAACCAAACCTCTTGGGATGACATGGCCCGGGGATTCGCTGCATACGTTGCCCGGAAAGCCCTTCGGAAGCGACCGCAAGAAGTCCAGGTGTGGCAGCCAGGAGAAGCTTGGTGCAGTTCTGACAAGAGCCATCAATAGCAATCAACAAATTTCAATACCATTGGATATACATAACTAATCATAACTATAGATATAATTAGATATATTGCATGATATAATTAGATATTATTAAATAGATTTAAATAGATATGATTAGATAAGATCTGATACTCAATAATATATTAAAATATATTATTATTATATATATATATAAATAATATCAGGAATGAATGGTAGGTCTTATCGTTCCGTGACACGGATATGCAAAAGGAAGACAGGTTTTGGGCGCTGTCCAAGACTGCTATGGAGGGTTCCATCTAAAAGGTTTTTGCAGCCGATAAGGGGTCTTTGGAATTTATCTACCCCTGATTGTGTGATATAGGTTTTCCAACATTTATTTGCTTGTCTCTCTTATCTATCAAGGTAGGTGGCCTTGGTATATATATATATATACATAGTGAAATTTACCCCAAAGGAAAAATCGTATTGGGTTAGTGTCCCTTGGATGTTTCAATATTATTAATTCTTATCCGCCATTCGGTAGTCATGCCAAGAATGGGATTGATAATTTGCCTCTCCATCCATTTACCCTTCTACTCGTGGAAGTACCAGTCAGAACTAACGATCACCAATTCGATCGTAGTTCAGATATGTTTTTTTTGGTTGAGTACTTAGATAAAATATAAAGTAAAATGTTGTTATGCCACGGATTTGGGGTTGCGATGGATTTGGCCCCCCCCCCGAGCCAAAAGATCGGCAATTGTTTTTTTTTTTTTGTAAATCTCAACATGAAGGACCCCGAATCCATTGCGGGAAAAATCATGGTAGAATATACGGTTACCGTAATAATAAGGCTGCTTCCTAAGTCCACATGCAAATTTCTGCACCCTGACATCGGCATTTTTTTTCCTAAATCCCAGGGTACAACCTCAGTATTCCCTAAGTCTGAGTGCAGAAATCTGCACCTTGACTTAGGCAATACCCCACCAAGCACCTAGGATATCGGCAAAAAAAAAATGCCTAAGTCAAGGTGCAGATTTCTGCACCCTGAGTTTGGCAAAAAAAATGTACATAGCATTTAAAGGATATATGATGTAGACGTAGAACAAATATGAAACAATGGGGAAATTGAATACTTGAATAAAAGAGTGATCATCATGAATAATATTGGTGGTTTTATACCAAAGGTATGTGGGGGCACCACCCTACTGGTAGAAGAAATATGAGCGTGGTTGAAACAAATAGATATAGTACATACCCTATAAAGGGATGATACCCATTCCATTTTAATCCAGCAATTGGTTGGGTACCCTATAAGGGAAATGGTAGTGGACCCTTGTTTATCCAAATAATATGATAGAAAAAATAATCGTAATCGATACTGGGATGATACCAATTTAATCAACCAGTTGGTTGCCTAAGAGCGAACATAATAATGCACATATGATTATCCATGAACATGGTAGAAGACAAATAGATACATGAAATAACCAATTAGTTACCTCATGGGGGAAATAATAAGATACCTATAATACAATTCAATTCCACCATTATATATATATACTGTATATATAATATTTGGAAAGACCCAAGAATCCATTTCCAGAGACCCCACATCAATTGCAAAACTTTCTAAGGCGCACCATTTTTCTTGGGTATTTTTTCCCCTTCCCCGGGATTTGTTTTTCCCCGATCATCCTTTCACAATGAAGCCAGCAGGGAAGCAAGCAAGCAAGCAAGCCAGGCAGGCAGGCAGGCAGGCCAAGCAAGCAAGCAAGCCGGCAAGCAAGCAAGCAAGCCAGGCAAGGAAGCAAGCAAACAACTGAGCAACCGAGCAAGGCAGCAAGCAAGCAAGCAAGCGAGCGAGCCAGCCAGCCAGCCAACCAGCAAGCAAGCAAGCAAGCCAGCCAGCCAGCCACCATAAGTAAAGTTTTGAGCTAATCGTAGATAAACCTTCGAGCATACCCGTCGGAAAAACTTTCAAGAAAAACAAAGCAACCCGGAACCAACCCTAAATAAAGTTCTAAACCAACCCCAACCCAAATCCAACCTTACTTATCCAAACCCTCAACGAACTTTAAACTGTAAACAAACTGGCACTAAACCTTAAATAAATCTCTAAACCAATCTTTGACCAACCCTAAAGAAAATTGAAAATAAAAACAACACCACAGCTTAGATCTGTTCTAATTCAACCATAAATACATGTTGAACCAACTCTAAAGAAAAACCTTGACCAACCTGAAATAGAAAGATAAACTAACCCTTAATATAGCACCAACAATTTTGAAATACAACCTGAAACCATCCTCAAATAAACTTTCATGAAACCTTGAACCAATCCTCTATAAACCACAAATCAACCCTAAATAGATCTCTAACCAGCCCCAAACCAATTCTAAACCGAACCGTAAACCAATTTAAAACATAAAGTGCACCGGCACTACATCGACCCTAAACCAACTTGAATTAGCCATTAAGCCAACTTTAACAAAACCCCCAACAATCTCAAATAAATTTCCGAACAACATTCAATAACATTTTAAACCAAAATTCCATAGTCCCCAAACCAGCTCTAATCAAACCTTAAACCAACCCCAAATCAACCCTAAACCAACCTTAAACCGATTATAAAGAATCCCTTAATCAAACCCCAAAGAAAACCATAAAGCAAACTATCTATATGTATATACTTATATATATATATATACCAGGTTCTTCAAAGTGACCTCCATTAGAGGTCATTTAGCATCGAAATGGATTTAGGTCACTTACCACATCCATGATATCTTCATAAGGCCTAAGTGACCTTTTTATCATTTTGATATCGAAGGGTTAAGTGACCCTTTTTGGTTATGTATGATGATAGCTTTATAGAAACTTGTTATGTATGCCATTATCTATCCTGAATGGGCCAATGGCAACTTGGGATCATATGTTGGTGATATAGAATGATGATGATAGGTGAGGGTTCCGGACAAGCGCCCATGTAGCCCAGCCATGCAGCACCTGCAGGCTCAGGTAATGCACATGTGCAATCAAACAAAGGAATAAAGGCATGATGACCCAATCTGGAGAGATCTTACCACCCCATCACAGGATACACTCAACGAAGGCCTAAGTTAATTATTTATATTTTTTAGGAGGGTCCTACTGGTGTGACCACTACTGCCCTTGCCATGGCTGATGATCCTGCTTTCATTCGAGACCTTTCCACAGATGGGCGGATTCTTGGTTTGCAAATGGGTATGGTGATAGGAAAGTATATAGCACACTGCAGGGCATGGTTTCAAACTACTAATTATGTAAGACTATGTATAGCCCATTGGCCACCTGAGGCGTATCTTTAAAGCTATGGAGAGATATATGCCTGATGCTGCGTCAATCCATGAAGAGAAGGAGTTGGTCCCAGGGGGTGATCTGAGGATCAAGGGAAACTGGTGGCTTCGCAGGGCTTGGCGAAAATCCAAAGCTACGCGGGTTCCGAGGGAAATGGAGTTCCGTAAGATCCTACGTACCCTTATCCAACGGCATTCCCTATGCAACTTGGTTTATTTTTTGCTGTTGAACACAACTGGTAATCCTTGATATTATACATGTAGACTCCTATTCTCAGCTCAGGCCCCAAAAGTGAAGTTGACCCTGAGTCCTGGATCCGGGAACAAGACACCTGGCTTTATTTCACTGCAGATGAAATATTTGTTAAAGTTCATTACCTTCTGGTAATTTAACGTAGCTATGGAAAATCACCATTTTTTATGGGAAAATCAACTATTAATGGCCATTTTCAATAGCTACGTTAAATTACCAGAGGGTAGTTCATTGATCCATCTCACCCTATCTCACACTTTCCATGCCCATCATCAAAGCTGCCCGTTGCCACTATGTGGTCAAGAGGCAACAGAAGATGAAATATAGGGGTACTTCTTCATCCAGGTCCAGCTTAACGACAAAAGCACCAACTGTGACACTTGGAACTTCAAACACAATATGGCACACAACCCGTACTATATATCCTACATTGATCCAGAGTTGGGGGAAACCAAGGAATCCAGATCAAATGGATACCCAGCCGTTTTTTGACTTCGAACCTTTGGATGATGCTGCAATGCCACTTGTCATAAATGTGATTGCAGCAATGACTATTTTTAATGAATCAACAAAAAACTGCTGAGGTTGGCTAGTGGTGCTCTCCCTGCCAAGGGGGATGAGGATTCCGATGGGTCCCAATTGTAGGTGCTTAAGCAACCATAACTTTTATTAATTACAATATGGGCCACTTAAGAATCTAACCAATCCTCAGTCAGAGCTGCAGCTCAGCAGGATGGCAAACAAGGGAAGCCGACAAAGGACAAAGATGAGAGAGGTCAGAAGAGATCTGCTCCATCAGAGGTGGGAGAAACTGACGGTGATGAAAGTTGTGATGGAAGTTGTGAGAACAAGGAAAGTAGCGATGAAGAGAAGAGCCAAGATGGCAAAGACCCTCTGCAGGATAATGATGAAGATGAGGAGGAAGATGGAGAACAGAGCGAAGATGAGAAGAAGGACGAAGATGAGGAGAAGAGCCAGGATGGCAAAGACTCTGTGCAGGATGGCGATGAAGATGAGGAGGAAGAAGGAGAACAGAGTGAAGATGAGAAGAAGGACGAAGATGAGGAGAAGAGCCAGGATGGCAAAGACTCTGTGCAGGATGGCGATGAAGATGAGGAGGAAGAAGGAGAACAGAGTGAAGATGAGAAGAAGGACGAAGATGAGGAGAAGAGCCAGGATGGCAAAGACTCTGTGCAGGATGGCGATGAAGATGAGGAGGAAGAAAGAGAACAGAGTGAAGATGAGAAGAGGACGAAGATGAGGAGAAGAAGATGATGGCAAAGACTCGCTGAAGGACGGCGATGAAGATGAGGAGGAGGAAGGAGAACAGAGAGAAGATGAGAAGAAGGACGAAGATGAGGAGAAGAGCCAGGATGGCAAAGACTCTCTGAAGGACAGGGATGAAGATGAGGAGGAAGAAGATGAAGAGCAGAGCAACGATGAGAAGGATGCAGATGAGGAGGGTAGCGAAGCTGATGAAGAAGGAAATAATGATGCAGGGAAAGGGAATGACACAGACATGGATGAAGAAGATGAAGATGAGATGAAGGAGGTAATTGAAATCGAAGATGATGTGCTGCATCCTGACAATCAACTTGGAGACTCCTCCTTGTACCCATCAGAAGATGACCCTTTCCCGCCTGACGAGATTGAGGACAACTCAGGTGCCAATGATGAGAATGAAACAACTGAGTTGACACGTGATGATGAAGGCAACGCAGAAGAAGGTGATGATGGTGGGTCGACAGGGGTCTCTGATGAGAGCAACAATGATGAAGAAGAGCTGGACAAAACTGAGGGTGCCAGGACAAAGGAAGTAAGGAAGGAAATTATTAGGATTGGACATCGTGCTTGGGAAGTAGAAATTGATTCTTCTGATGACTGCGAAGACAGCCGACAAGGAAAGTAGCGATGAAGAGAAGAGCCAGGATGGCAAAGACCCTCTGCAGGATAATGATGAAGATGAGGAGGAAGATGGAGAACAGAGCAAAGATGAGAAGAAGGATGCAGATGATGAGAAGAGCCATGATGGCAAAGACTCTCTGAAGGACAGCGATGAAGATGAGGAGGAGGAAGAAGTAGAACAGAGAGAAGATGAGAAGAAGGACGAAGATGAGGAGAAGAGCCAGGATGGCAAAGACTCTTTGAAGGATGGCGATGAAGATGAGGAGGAAGAAGGAGAACAGAGTGAAGATGAGAAGAAGGACGAAGATGAGGAGAAGAGCCAGGATGGCAAAGACTCGCTGAAGGACGGCGATGAAGATGAGGAGGAAGAAGGAGAACAGAGTGAAGATGAGAAGAAGGACGAAGATGAGGAGAAGAGCCAGGATGGCAAAGACTTGCTGAAGGATGGCGATGAAGATGAGGAAGAAGGAGAACAGGGAGATGGTGAGAAGATGGATGTAGATGAGGAGAAGAGCCAAGATGGCAAAGACTCTCTGAAGGACAGGGATGAAGATGAGGAGGAAGAAGATGACGAGCAGAGCAACGATGAGAAGGATGCAGATGAGGAGGGTAGCGAAGCTGATGAAGAAGGAAAGAAGGATGCTGGAAAAGGGAAAGACGAAGACATGGATGATGAAGATGAAGATGAGAAGGTGGGTGATGCTGAAGCTGCAGGCTGTGAACACAGCAAGGAGGGCCAAAGCAGAACCAACAAGGAGCACAAGACTGAGGATCAGGAGCAGGATGTCAAGAAGAACCGAGATACAAAAGGACGGCCAAGTGCTGCAGCCCTTGGCTTCTCAACTGTCGGCATGACAGACAAACAAGTGAGGAATGTGATGAACAAAGGAAACACGGCAGATGAGAAAAAGCCAACAAAAAAGACAACCCGAAAGAAGGCTGATCCAAAGGCAAGAGTGAAGAATGAAAAAAAACACCAAAAGGTTGTGATGGTGACAGCCTTGATGACATCAGCATCAGTTCCATGGAGTGTGGCATGGACAGTTCATCGTCGACGTCATCATCGAGCTCATCGTCCAGTGATGATGATGAAGATGGTGGCCTTTCTGTGAAGGCTGGAGCTCTGCTTAAAGTTCGGCCTGAATTCCCCAAAACAAACATTAGACGATGGATGACACCAGGATCAAGATATGATACTCCACAGAACCTACCCACTATGGAGGATATCATACAAGACAAGAGACATTTCAAACAGACAAAGATTGGCTGGGTCAAACCATCACTGGCCCAACTGAAGGAGACCAAGGGAAAAGGTGAGGATCCTGGAGCTGCTGGAAAGGAAGGAAAGGATGCAAAGAATGATGAGCTACCAATCCCGAAGCACCGTCGCCGAACAAAGAGTTGGCGATACTTGATCTATGTTATATGGGTCCGGGGATGTTTGGGATGTTGCCAGCTCAAAAAAAAATCCTTCAGTTAGAACATGAACCAACAAAATCGTGATTCTGCCATGTACAGCTAGAATTTATGCTTAAACCAAGAACTTATGATTTGCATCGAGATCACATTCAGTAACCATCCCATGTACCATATCTATAACAGATCCCCGATTTCAACCAATATTCTGTGATCTCAGGAAGCCCTGAGAAGGAAGTGAAGTCTGCACCAGCGAAAGCCAAGAAAGCACCTTGGCGTTCTAGATGCGCTGGAAGGGAGCATTTGCTTCTCAGTCCTGGCCAGGGAATGTGATTGGAAAAATAAAACAAAACTACTCGATAGGGTGTTTCATGGTGTCTACAGCTAAATTAGCATGTTCTAAATTAAAAATACAAGAACAATATAAATGGCACTGGCTGACTAAGGATGTGGAGGCAAAATCCTCGGTTGAAGTGCTCCACGCCAAGGACTTTGTTTTGTCAACATTCAGAGTTGCAATCAACAAATGCCAACAGGTTGCTTTGGATGTGGCATCTGCAAAACTCCCATGTCCGGAAGACCAACTTGACCAAATTCGCCAAAGAAGAGAAAAAACTAAAGATCACTCATCGAAACTCAGCCTTACATTACAAGTGTTGGATGGATTTCCCCAGATTGTTCTGAATGGACATCATCCAGAACCCAGTAGCTAAGGAAATACGAGATTGTTGAGACTATCGACCGCTCACAGGACTGGCGAATCGAGGTACGAAAGCGCTTGACCGGAAAACTTCGTGGGCACCTCTACAAGGTTTTCATTTCACCCACAGGAGTTAAGTTTTATACCCTTGGAAAGGCATGCCAAGCTGGTTTCCCCAAAGAAGAGTGTGATGATGGCCGTACGAACAAAAAACCTCGTACAAACAAGAAGGGATCAGCCAAGAAGTGAAACCAATGGTATAGCTTGCACCTGCATAGTTTGGAGATATATTATTTCTGACTTGTTTTCGTGGCTGCTCCTGTTTCTGCTGAGACCTGCTATTTTCTCCAGCTGGGGTGTTGCAGTCCTTCCCTCTTAGTACTTGGTCCCAATATGTTCCAATAAAATTGTTGATAGCAAAAAAAATACTCTTATTGTATGTTTACTTACTAAGTCAATGGGGGTGCGGCTGTGCAAGTTGGGTGGTTCACATGTGAAATCCGTGTGACCTGAACCTGGGGATTTGAGATGTCTACAGACAAAAAGAAAATATGCACCCATGCTTGGCAGCGATGCTTGTGAGGAACACGAGAACTGCACCATGCATGATGCTGAACAGTGATATGTGGTGTCCGAGAGCTCGGCTCAGCTGACTGCTGACATCCTCTAGTGAAGTAGGAAGCCTCATACCAGTGACAAATTGTTAATCAGAGATCAATCACAAACTAAACAGGTTCCTGGTATGAGAGCTTCCAATATCCTTACCGTTCTCCTGTGCCTTTCCCAGCTACCCGTGCCTTCTGAACCGATTGATTTTGTTACTTGATCCAATATGTTTTTTTTTGTTTGTGTTGGTACAATGGTGCCCTGTACTCTGTGCTAAGCAGGTGTTAGGTGATAAAGGTGTTTGTTGCCCAAGTTCAATTGGTATGCCAGCCATGGTGATTTGCACTTACCATTAAGTTGGTCACAACAGGGTTAGTTGGGAGCTATATCTTAAATAATTATAAGGGATATCCAACATGTTTTTTGTTTGTGTTGGTACAATGGTGCCCTGTACTCTTTAAGTAGGTGGTAGGTGATCAAAGTGTTTGTTGCCCAAGTTCAATTGGTATGCCATGGTGATTTACACGTACCATTAAGTTGGTCACAACAGGGTTAGTTGGGAGCTATATCTTAAATAATTATAAGGAATAGTATACGATATTATTCAGTCCATTGTTTTTGTTGATGTCTTTTGAGCAATGAACATCGTTCACAACTGGCTATGAGAAACAATTAATCTCTCGACCAGGTTGAAGTATGCTCGGGCTGCGCACAACTGAGCAAAGCTATGCGCATGACTGGCTATAATGGAAAGTCCTTTGATGCTTCTTGGCTGAAAATGGAAATTCATGGAAATTATATGATCTTACTGATTCAAGGAAACCATGGTGGTCGAAATACTGATATGTGAAGTAATGTGTTTTGAGATATGCGCATGCATAAGTGCATGTATGTTCATATGTCATGAGACCTTAACCTAGCATGTTTTACGAAATGTTTTTTTTTGTGAGTCGAGGTGGCCTATTCGTCCAACCACAACCTGATGAGAACCATTGGGTTTATCACAGTACTCGCCGCAGTTGCTAGGCTGAAGCTTCAGTCTTTTGGCATGTGGTCCCAGCATTTCATTCCCCATTCATCCAGAATGGAATGCTAGCCATAGTTTAGATTCTACTACACAACACAACCATAATCAAGATTTCACTGGCAACCCAACCATAGTTAAGTTTAGATTCTACTAGAACCATATAGTTTAGATTCAAAACTACCAAACCATAGTTTTAGATTCCACTTGCAAACCCACTATAGTTTAGATTCAACTACCATAGTTTAGATTCCACTTGCTACCCAACCATATTAGATTATATTGTTTGGATTCTACTGGCAACCCAACCATAGTTTAGATTCTACTGGCAACCCAACCATAGTTTAGATTCTAATACCAAACCATAGTCTAGATTACACTTGCAACTCGGATCCACCATAGTTTAGATTCAACTACCATAGATTAGATTCCACTTGAGACCCAGCAATAGTTTAGATTCTACTGTTTAGATTCTTCTTGCAACCCAACCACAGTTTAGATTTTACTTGCTACCCAGCCAAACTTTAGATCCCACTGGCAACCCAACCATAGTTCAGATTCTACTGGCAACCCAACCATAGTTTAGATTCTACTACCAAACCATAGTCTAGATTCCATTTGCAACCCCACCATACTTTAGATCCTACTACCCAATCATAGTTTAGATACCATAGTTTAGATTCCATCACAACCCAACTTATTTCACTTGCCCAGGTATGGCACACACGCCCTGGTGGAGTCCTTGTCTTTGCACCTCCGTGTAGCAGCTGGGTATTCCTGTCACGATCGGTGACAGAAAGGTCGTGGAGCTCACCCCAAGGGAACGAGGAACGGCGGTCAGTGAAATTGGCCAACATTTTGGTACTTCGTATGTTATACATGTTGCCTGGCATTAAATACTGATTGGAATCCAATTTTTGAAGTCATTCAAAATCATGCGCACATCCGTTAATTGCCTCCCATGTGCAACTGAGATTGTATTACGCAGTGAAGCGGAATGTGCGGATCCTTGTAGAACAACCTGCATCCAGTGCTCCTAATCTGAAATTATGCTAACATCATCGTTGGAAATCTATAATGGATAGTGGTCAACCAAGGTTCTGTGGCATTGGCGTCCAGTTCAAAAATTCCTACTTTGGTGTGGTGCCAGGTGCTAAAGGGAAAACCATGTGTTTCTGTCTAGAAGCTTATGATGTTCATATGGGGGTTTTCATAAATGGGGATCCCCATGGGATGGTTTATAAGGGAAACTCCTACTATCATGGATGATTTGGGGTACCTATATTTTAGGAAACCATATCGATCCATATCTAGTTTGATATATCCAACATGCCCCCTTGAGGCGTGTTTCATTCCCAATGGGAGCCTTCGGGGCACCCACCATGAAGATGACAGTGACCCTAAGTGGCAATATTGATTTTCGTTTTATAATGTTCGAGCTCCAGTTACCTACCCACTTGCCACCTCATAGTCTCCAACTACACCCTGGAACTGCCACAGCTGGGCTGCTCAGGATATGGTCTACGTTGGACAACCTTGGCTCACTGCGGAGGCCGATCAGCTTGAAGCTTCTGAGGGAAGCTCTTGCCAGGACAGAAGAGTGTGTGTGTGTGGTCGTGGTATTATGTTTGACTTCAAATGTGGCACATGATTGTTGTTCAACTTACTTCCAGCTAATTTATGCACATTTGGGATTGCAACCCAACCAGAGAATATTGATTATGATTGCAACTATATAGGTTGCAACAGTGGAAATCAAATTTGAAAAAAATATATGTGAATTGATGGCCCCCATATGTGGCTTTTGGTTGATATAAATGTACTATTTAAAAGTGTTATGATCGGAAATCTATAATATAGAAATCGTGTATTGTAAAGAAACCCATATACCTGTGCCTCACCAACCCATGGGTTGCATCTTACAGGAGTCACCAGCCCACCCTGGTCAAGAAGACTATTAACAAACGCACTGGTGAAGCCCAGGTCACAGGGCAGAAAGGTGGCCTAGCTAAGTCTGCCAACTACCCACTGCAGTTCGGTCTAGCAGTGGCAGGGTTGGTGCGCCCTACTGGGTCCCCTTCTGCCAGCCCGGAGCTGGGTTGGGTTGGGCAACAATATTCAAATTGGTTCTCGGTGGGTATACACAATGGGTTCCCCTGTTTAACCTTGCCCTGACTCATGTGAAGATTGATTGGTATTTTGATGTATTTTGTATGCCCTGAAGGAGATTGAAGTTGCCGATTCTGATCCCAATGAATTTGATCATGGTGCTATCGATGATCTTATCAAAGGGCGCAAACATGCTGCATGGCGCTTCTTGTGACCAACCTACCTGTGCAGCACTTGAGTTAAAAAGGTAAAATATATCTCATGCAAGTGCAGGGTGTTTCTCATGGGATGTGTACTGTGACTTTGTGATTCGGATGTAGTGGTATGTGTTAATTGTGCAATAGTGAATTTGACTTGCATATCTTCCGTCAGTTCGATCCTAAATCAAATTGGGGTGAAAATGCAAATCCACATTTGTGATCAATCCTGCATAAGCTATTTCCTTGCTCTAAGCCTTTGGTATAGCTACCAAAGATGGATCGGAAAGATCCCAAGCCAACTCGATCTGAAGTGATAGAGCAATGGAGACGTTTTTTGGAAGGGATCGCAAACGAGCGTATCTGTCTAAGCTGTTGGGCCCCCCAGCTATGCAAATATCTGTCTGAGTTTTCTGACTGCATTAAGGTATGCAATTTGTACTGAATTGTTTTTAAGTCGGATTATGTGTGCCTTAAATGATGGTTTTGAATGATAACAACTGTGCAATGGCCTATTAGGACTGACTACAAGAACCTGCTCGCCATCAGCTTTGATTGCAGATGTGAGCTTGAAGATTGAGCCTGGCAACTTAGTGATAATGGGGCAATTCATTGTACAATACTATACTCGATAATTCAAAAATCGAACCAGCAGTGATAACTGCTGATGTTTTGCTTGAGATGCCCACCCTCCACCTGAAAATGATCAGACTAGTCATGCTGAGTTGCCACGCATCGATATTTATCGAGATGGAGTTGCCTGTGCCAGGAATCATGGGGATCACAGGTGGTAAGGGATTTCGATTTACCTCGTCATTTTTAACATTTTTGGCTCCAAATGGTGCGTGTCAATGCGTGTCATTAGCGTGTCACTGGGCATTATCGAGACAATATCAAAGGGTCACTTAGCATTATCAAAGGGTCACTTATCATTATCAAAGGGTCACTTAGCATTATCAAAGGGTCACTTAGCATTATCAAAGGGTCACTTAGCATATCAAAGGGTCACTTAGGCCACTGCCCCGGACCGTGTCATTCGCGTGTCACCCCGGTGCCCATTTTGGGCAAAAAAACGAATTTCAGCAGTTCAGACTGGTGATTGTCCAGGACCATGGTTCCATCAAAATTGCATTTATCGATATGATATTGTTGCCAATCAGCTTGAGTTCGATTTTGTTTCAAAAATAAGCACAATTATATATAAAGCCTCAACTATACTGCCACCCTGAGCAGGACCATCAACCAGAACAAGTACAGCATGGCAAAGACGGTAGGAGAAGTAAAGAAAAATAAGGTAAGAGCTGCTGAAAAGCCTGCAAAGAAGCCAGATAAAGCTGATACACCAGAACCTGCAAGTGACAGCACCAAGAAGAAGCCATCTCCAAAGAATGAAGAACCGAAGAATCAGAAGGATGTAGCCAGATCGTCCAAGGATGGAGCTGGAGAGAAGAAGAATGAGAAGACTTCAGCAAAAGGCCCCAAAGAGGCAGCTGCTTCCAAGAAGGACACCCAGAAATCCCAGAACAAGCAAGATGAGAAGCCAAAGATGAAGAAACATGACAAAGCCAGCAATAACACAAAAGACACACCAGAGAAGGAGAAGACGAAGAAGGATGAGGACAACAAGAAAGGGAAGAATGTTCCCAAAGACACCGCAGCTGAGAAGACCGACACTTCAAAGGAAGCACCGAAGAGAGATGCAGAGAAGAAGAAGAAGGATGTAGCCAAGTCGTCCAAGGACGGAGCCGAAGATGAGAACACGGAGAAGAAGTCAAAGGACACCACCAAAGTGAAGGATAATTCCAAGAAGGGCACACAGAAGAAGCAAGATGAGGAGCCAAAGACTCAGAAGACTGACACTTCAAAGGAAGCACCGAAGAGAGATGCAGAGAAGAAGAAGAAGGATGTAGCCAAGTCGTCCAAGGACGGAGCCGAAGATGAGAACACGGAGAAGAAGTCAAAGGACACCACCAAAGTGAAGGATGATTCAAAGAAAGGCACACAGAAGAAGCAAGACGAGGAGCCAAAGACGCAGAAGACTGACACTTCAAAGGAAGCACCGAAGAGAGATGCAGAGAAGAAGAAGAAGGATGTAGCCAAGTCTTCCAAGGACGGAGCCGAAGATGAGAACACGGAGAAGAAGTCAAAGGACACCACCAAAGTGAAGGATGATCCCAAGAAGGGCACACAGAAGAAGCAAGACGAGGATCCAAAGACTCAGAAGACTGACACTTCAAAGGAAGCACCGAAGAGAGATGCAGAGAAGAAGAAGAAGAAGGATGTAGCCAAGACGTCCAAGGACGGAGCTGAAGATGAGAACACGGAGAAGAAGTCAAAGGACACCACCAAAGTGAAGGATGATTCCAAGAAGGGCACACAGAAGAATCAAGATGAGGAGCCAAAGAAGAAGACAACTGATGAAGCCAACAATGGCACAAAAGACAAACCAGAGAAGGAGAAGACGAAGAAGGATGAGGACAACAAGAAAGGGAAGAAGGTTCCCAAAAACACCGCAGCTGAGAAGACCGACACTTCAAAGGAAGCACCGAAGAGAGATGCAGAGAAGAAGAAGAAGGATGTAGCCAAGTCGTCCAAGGACGGAGCTGAAGATGAGAACACGGAGAAGAAGTCAAAGGACACCACCAAAGTGAAGGATGATTCCAAGAAGGACACACAGAAGAAGCAAGATGAGGAGCCAAAGACTCAGAAGACTGACACTTCAAAGGAAGCACCGAAGAGAGATGCAGAGAAGAAGAAGAAGGATGTAGCCAAGTCGTCCAAGGACGGAGCCGAAGATGAGAACACGGAGAAGAAGTCAGAGGACACCACCAAAGTGAAGGATGATCCCAAGAAGGGCACACAGAAGAAGCAAGATGAGGAGCCAAAGACTCAGAAGACTGACACTTCAAAGGAAGCACCGAAGAGAGATGCAGAGAAGAAGAAGAAGAAGGATGTAGCCAAGACGTCCAAGGACGGAGCTGAAGATGAGAACACGGAGAAGAAGTCAAAGGACACCACCAAAGTGAAGGATGATTCAAAGAAAGGCACACAGAAGAAGCAAGACGAGGAGCCAAAGAAGAAGAAAGCCGATGAAGCCAAAGACGGCACAGAAAACAAGCCAGAGAGTAAAGCAAATAATGACAAGGATAGTTCCAAGAGGGAAGCACAGGGTGAGCCTGGGACAAGCCATGCCACACCACCCAAAACTACCGCGATCAAAGCTGATGCCAACAGCCATGCTCTCACTCTTCTAGAGTCCAAAGACCCCTCAAAGCGGAAGAGCCTCAGCAGCAATTCCACCACAGCTTCGTCTGATCCTGAGAGCAAGCGGCCAAAGGTGTCTACCCAGAGTCATGACAAGCGGGACCCAGAAGGCCCCACTGGGTCCACCCCTGAAAAGAAAAGGCTGAAATTTGAAAGCGAAAACGAGGCAGGATCACCTTGGTGCTGCCTAGTGTAATCGAGACATCATTGGTCTATAGTAACAAACCAACAATTGGAAATCCAATAGTCCCATGTATAGCCAAAACAAAAAATATGCTCAGGTTTGCTTCATTAAGATGTGGGGAGAGTATACCAAATCACCTCATAGACTCATATACCATCTCATTTGTGATTTGTCAGCTCTGCCAGGAGTTCATGCCAGCCCGAATGGAGAGCATGAGGACACTTCCAAGTTTTGACCTACTTGCTTCGCCAGCCTCTGTGGACACTTCAACCACTGAGGACTGCTGATCCTGCTGTGTGGCCTATGTCTACTGGGTTCTTTATAAGGGACCTATTTTACACAACTACAACAACCCAAGCGATCTCACATAGAGTACTGTTGAAAATGAAAATGGTGGGCAACGTATTATTTTATTATATTTTCCTCATTTCGATCAAACACCCCAGCCTAGGGTATAACTTACACTACCTAAGTCTGTTGGCGCAGGAATCTTCCTCGCAAAAGCCTGGAAATGCCCGGATGACAAAGCTTACTGAGGAGCAAAAGGAGAGCATCAGTGCAATGGCATCCCCGTCATGCATGGATAGTGCAGAGCGTAAGCGGCAGTATGCTGCCATGGGTCGTGCAATAACTAAGACCTGTAACCCAAGCCTTTTGGCAAAGTATCAGCTATGTTCTGACACCGAAAGGTGGGGTGTTGATCAAACAACTGTATAGCCATAGCTAACTATGCTTCGATGGTATACTTAACATATACTAACATATTATGCTTTAAACCCAATGTAGTTCTCAACCCCTCAGTAGGTGGACAATGCTGAAGCAATGGCTGGTGAACGATGGCAAGACCGACTCCATCACCGTTGAGGAGAAGTATGTGAAGTGGACGGAGGAGCTCCGTAGTGACAACTATGCTACAGTCCCTCTGCTGGAATCACAGGTTATAACGTGATTGATTGGACTTTTGGGGTAGATGTCCCCTGCATACATGGGGATGGGGACCATTGTTTTCACCATTGGTACTGTATGCTTTACCCAATGGTTACTACAGTATTTTCCCTTATCGTTTCTGCATGGTTTATCATTGTTATTGCATCCTTTCCAACTATAAGGTCACACTGCTACAGCTGGAACAGACCTATGGGACTTCGCCAGAGGCCAAGGAGTTCATACAAGAACTTACAAAGGGTGACTAGGCCCAATAAAGTGCATTTCAACTGCAGGTTCGAGAATTTACAGGAACAATGCCATACTTTTGGGTCCTGATCTTGGGATTGGTCCTCCTCATCAACATCATCATCCTCAACATTACCCACCCTCCTCAACATTACCCACCCTCCTCAACATCATCATTCTCAACATCATCGTCATCATCATCGTCATCATCATCATCAGCATCATAATCATCATCATCATCATCATCATCATCAATGTCAACATTATCATATTTACATGTTCCTACCACTCCCTCACACTGGTTGGGGTCTTTTGCTGTTTTTTTGAAGTGAATACCCATGATGTTTTGTCAACCAACCATTGCTCATGCCCATCGCTCAACAAGCTGCCGAGCCGCTAAGGGCAGACAGGCACAGCGCATCCCCAGGCGCCGGGATGTGCCAAGGCAAGAATGTACAAAGTCCTTCGCGAGGTCAGTGAGGAAGTGAAACAGGGACAGCGGGGTGAAAGTTCACTCTCTGTAGGTGGACGAGTGAGGAACCCTGAACTCAAGGCTGTCGTTGCACGACAGTTAGGTCAAGCACTTGGGTCACTAGAGGGAGCAGCACAACTAGACCTTAAGACTGGGCGCATCGCGTCCAAGAAGGTCAAAAAAGAAAAAACCCAAGAGCAATTGGCTTTGGATGAAGTCAAAAAGTTTAACTCCAAGCTACTTATTTTATGTTGGTTGTTCACATGATGCATCAGCTATATGTGAAATTTCAAATCATCAATTATCCTATTCACTGTTAGTGACTTTCCGACCTGAGGCTGAAGAAACTGAACAATGAGCTGCCCAAGGTCATTGACGAGATTAATGAGTTTAATGTCAGAAATTCCGGTGAGCTGGTACCTAGTCCCACCATTCACCAATCATTTCTTTCTTTTGTAGCTGGCACCACCCATGTATATACTTCTGCAGTGCAACCTAAGGTAAAAGCCCTGATCAAGCACATTGATGAAGTTCATGCTTTGCTGGAAATCACGATCCCCAAGACTACCACGCTCCTGTCAGAGATCAATGCTGATGAGTTCCATGAAACTAGGTTGATCTAGGTTGTATGTTTCCCTCATACCATTTCATTTACTTTTGATATATATATATATATATATTTTTTATGATCGAATGGATCGAGATAGCCAAACTGTTTTAGCTCATGAGTTCTCCTATGTCTTATCCCTAACAACCCATATATTAGATGATATGTTATGCCAACCGCCTACAGCTAAGGACTTTGTGAACCGCCACAAGGCCGCCGTCAGTGTGATCGAATCGGACCTCCGTGATGCGAAGCGCCGGGTGAGCGCCGTGAAGGGGCCTCGTCCGAAGAAGGGTGTTGTCAAGAGTACGGCAGTTGAAGATGATGATCAAGATGGTGATCAAGATGATAATGTTAATGATGAGTCAGCTGGTGAGTCTGACTAGTTGATTAGTTTTGAAACATAAACCCATGAAATGTTTCTTGATGCTCTCAGATTCACCATTGAAAAATGGCACTGTAGAGGAGACCTATGGGAATGATGATCACGCGATCAATCAGCCTGAAAGGCATTGGGTTTAACATGTGTTTTCCGAAACTGTTTCAATGGCCAAATGTACTATAACAATATTTGCGATTGTTGCTCAAATGATCGATATGAAAACACATGCTTGGTACAGTGCTGTGAACAGCATCTGTTACTTTCGTCGGGACTAGCTGTTAGATGTGACCATTTGTCACCCTCGGCTGGTCCGTTTTGGGGGAACATGATCAACTCGATCGTGCCTTAAGTTTCTGAATGGGATCTAAGTTCCACTGGTTTAACCCATGATGGAGGTTGAAACCTGATGATTTGTCGATCAGGCGTGTGTGGAAAGGAGCCTATGTCGACACAATTAATGCAATGTGCTTTGAGAACACATTATACATTTAGCAAACTCTCACTTGCCTGTGACATTAAAGGGACCACTCAAGGGGAGTTGAGTGTTGCAGCAACACATGCTTGAATATGTGTCCAATGTTTCATTTACCATTCAATGGGGTTTCTCATTAACATTTCACATAGCATTTCTCTACACCCGAAAAAAATATGGTGAGCCACCAATGGACCATTGTTTCCTGCCATTCCCAACTGCCGTTCTCTCACACCTGCTGACACCATGGACGTCGTGGAGGAGTTCATTGAACTTGGTCGACAAGTTGCCTGGCTGCAAAGGTGGTGCTGGTGGTTAGCTTACTGTACCTTGGCCTTTGGATTTCAATACCACTCCTTAGGTTAGTGTGAGCACATTGATGAAGATGCTAGATGTGATCAAACGGAGATTTCCTCGAAGACTCTTACCGAACCTTGTCAAAATATGTTTATATATGTTTATTTTGTTTTTCAACAGGCGCACTAAACATAATAAATCCCTGTGATCCTGGAACATCATCCTAGGAGCAATATGCAAGATTTAGTTCGTACTCAATCTGGCACTGGACGAAATGGACCACGCAATTTTTGGAACTGGCTAGAGAGACAACCATGGCGGAAAATGCTTCCTCGTCTACTTGAGCACCCTGGCACATATGATATGTGTGTTGCAGTATGTTGCAATGTTATATATAGCATGACACATATTAGGCTTAAAGTGCCATCCATTGTGCCCTCTGAGGGTCAACACAGTCCTGGAAGACAAGTCGATGAAGGACCCGTTCTACATTGGCTCTTGGCACATTTTTTTGCCATCAGAGGTGTTGCTTGGCAATGGTTGGGCAGCAGGGTATTGCATGCAGGAGGGGTTGTGTGTGTGTGTTGGGTGGGAGTTGAAGCTTGGGTTTTGCTCAAGCACAAGGTTTGGGAGCATCTATCACTATGACAAGAAGTTGTTCGCTGAGCGTTTCCTGGGTCCACCTGGAGTTACTCGACTGAAATGTTTGGAAAGTAAATTCCTTTAGCAAGGATCAACACACATCAACCTACTGTTCAGTTTTGTTTTACTTTTTTGTTCGACAGATTTCGGCAGTAAGGCCATTGATGAGTTTTGGGAGCATCAGAAACATACCGAATGGTTTCAAAACCACCCTGTCCTACAAGACCCAGCTACCTGGCTAAACAAAGTATACATGTTCTGTGGTGAGACTTGGACTAAATGGTTTTAGAATTGGCATTAAGGACACAGACCTTTCTAGATGCGTTCCATTGGTATTTCACTGCGATGATGGAGAGGCCCACAGAAGAAGATCATTCATGATCAGCTCATTTGGGTCAGCAGTAGTCCACAAATCTCCTTGGGATTGTCGCTTTGTACTATACTGCACTGACAATGCGAAGAGCTGTGACAACACCTATGACACCTTGGACACATGGTTGGCATGGTCGTTTACTGAACTAGGTGCTGGACGTTTCTTGGAGCACTCTCCATGGGGGGAGGTGATGGGGCTACGGAAATCCAAAGCAGGAATGCCAATTGCTGATGGTTGGAAGGGTATACTGTTTGCACACAGGGGGGACGAGAAAGCTCTCGCCAAGAGCTTTCACGTGAAAACAACCTGGGTGAGTGAGGAGGTATGCTTTACTTGTCGAGCATCCCGGCGTTCAGATTCCGAGTTGCTGTACACAGGGTTTGGAAAAAACGCATTGCACCGAACAACCATGCTTAGCCTCTACGACTTTGTGACTGACCGGTGCAATTCCAACCCTTGGGTCAGAGTGCCTGGTTTTCACCCCTCAATGGTGACATATGACTGGCTCCATGTGCTGGATTTGTCGCTGATTCCAGATGCTTCGGCATCTGCAACAAGACTGCACATATTTTGTTTGGTACATAGTTTGTAATATATATCATATGGGTCAACACTTGTGCTTCCACCACTAGGCACTTATTGAAATTTGTGAACAAGGTGCAGATGTTTGGCCAGGTGCAATCCATGAGTCATATGCCATGTATTAATATGTATTATATTGTGCTATGCATTGCATAACCCAAGTTTATTTGGTTGCAACGTTTCTTATGGGCAGGTTCAAATATGGATGATCGCTTGCGAGCTGCCTATGTGGAATTCCGTGAGCTATGCAAACAGCACAAAATCAGTTTCCCAGCATGTTTTTTTTTTTGTGTGTGTGTATGTCTCATGCACTGTGATCAGTGGTTATAAAAGTCTGTGAATCATTTGGTGGTCGAAAAACAATGCTCAGGAAACCGGGGACTATTTTATTGCATGTTCCTTGGGAGCAAGTATAATGCGCCATAAACATCAAGCATATATTAAAGCCATTGCTCTGGCCCACATGCAGGAAGCATCTGGTCAAAAATGCGCGGTCATATCCGACTATCGCTCAGAAACACTTCAATGGCGCTGACCTGACCTGAGCTTCTAGCATGGTGTCTTTACAGCTCAAGCAACAGATTGTGTGCAAAACATGTGTGCAACGAATTGGTTTTAAGGAATCGGGCATATTGGCCAAATGGTTGATGGGAGTCACCGTCGGTTTAGCAGCAAAAGAGCCTGACAATATGCATAGCCAGTATCATGGCATTTTTAAGTGCAGCAGCTGCAAGTGTATACATAGCACACATGTCAAGTGTTTTCCCATATATCGTTTGACCATCCCGAGGCTACGTGCAGCAGTGTTCGTCAACATGTGTGGTATGCGGGATGCAGTGACCCTACGTCAAGGACCTTTGCTGACTGATGCCAACAGGCAAAAGCTTGAGACTGCCAACTATCTGTTCCATAGCGCTCTCAACTGATTCTTGGCTTAGGTCCTAGGTGATTGCACCTGTTCATACATGATTAAATTCTTTGAACAGTTGTTTCTGGTGATGTTGGTATCTTTTTGGCACCAAGGGCTGGCCTCAGAGGCAATCTCCCAAAACAAACTTCTCTGGAAGTTGAGACCAAAGGCACACAAGTTTCCTAGTAGCACTAGTTTTGTAGAAGCTGTTTTTGGTGCTGCCACTTATGGGATTCAGGCTGGACCATATCGTTTATGATGTTTCTGCACGGATATCACCATTTTGGTGTTCGTGCTATGGGGACGAAGATATGGTGATTGGGCTGCACTGCTGTGTGCATACTGTTCACAGTCATGTGTGCATATGTGTTTGTTTTAATCCAACCTAGCACGCACTTGCATGGGCTGACCAGTTAAGGTGGGAAAAATAAAGTCTTCAGCGAGCAAATGTCACCCACGCTTGTTAGGGCGCCAGGTCTTACAACGCTATGCAAGTTTCGTAGCAGTTCGCTGGATGAGGCAAATGGAAGAGTGGTAGATGTGTGATGTTTTGATATGTTTTGATATGTTTATAGAAATGGTGCCAATGGGTGCTTACTACTTTATAATACTATCGACCTGTTTCCCACCACCATTCCAGCAGATGCTGGCCTCTGTGGACTTGCTGAGCAAGTTGACACACTCCACAATGGTCGCCAGTGCAAATGGCGGAGATGATGACAACGGAAGAACACCTATGTTGCATATATAGCCCCCAAAGGTCTTAACAACTTCTAACTTAAGTCACTTAAGTCACATTGATTAATGCTACATAGGTGTTCTTCCGTGGGAGGGATGGGACAGGTGGTTGGTTGATTCCTTTATTAACACCAAACAAATATCATAGATAGTCACATCTTAACTAACCCCATATATACTACTACCAAAGTGACAACTAACCCATACTAACCCCATATAACTATCATAGATAATCACATCTTAACTAACCCCATATACTACCTAAGTGACAACTAACCCCATATAACTATCATAGATAATCACATCTTAACTAACCCCATATACTACCTAAGTGACAACTAACCCCATATAACTATCATAGATAATCACATCTTAACTAACCCCATATACTACCTAAGTGACAACTAACCCCATATAACTGTTATAGATTATAATCACATCTTAACTACCATATAGTACCTAAGTGACCCTTTCCAGCTTCTCCTAAGTGACCCTTTGATAATTTTGATATTCAAGGTGCATAAGTGACCTATTTAAGAGCCTTTGATATCAAAATGCATATCGAGGTCACTTTGAAGAAGCTGGTATATATATATATATTTAGAATATACATATATATATATATACATATATATGTGTACACTGTATATATACACATATATTTACAGACATACCAGACATATATGTTATGGGTTGGGCCCATGGTTCCGTGAAGGTAATCGAGCCTCTGCTCAAGTGGTCCTTGACATTCCTTGGCCGTGTTTTCGGATTTCCAACGCCTCATTGGAATACGCCCCTGAAATGAATCATGGAACCCTGTGGTTTATGGTAGATGCCCTCTGGTAAACTAACGTAACTATGGAAAATCACCATTCTTAATAGGTAAATCAACTATGAATTTGGCCATGACGCTTTGCGGGCCTCACCTTGAACCATGTCACCAATCATCACCACACAACTGTGATCTCTGCAGCTACTTGGAGGCACATCCCAATTTGGTATACCTGTAGCTGACTCTAGATGTTTTCCAGATATTTAATGATAATTTAAATTTGGGCATTTGACTTAATTTGACTTTGATATTCAAATTTCCTGAGATCATTTTGTATGGAAGTTTTTCAAACTTATTCATATTTGGGGGGCGATTGAAACCGCCAAAAAGACGGATTGTGAATTGAAATCATCATTTGGAACATGATTGGGTGGAACACTCCCATTTAGGATGTCTCCGGATGTTATGGTCTACAGTATGATGTGATGGGATGTTGTGACTTAGATCCATTTCTGCAGGTATCTGAGTCCCTACTAGTTCCCCACCTGCCAGGTGAGGGTTGTTAGATTTTATCAGAGCTGTTCTTCTCCTCCTCGGCTAGCTCTTCTCCTCCTCCTCTTCCTCCTCCTTCTCCTCCTCCTCCTTCTCCTCCGCCTGTTTCGCCTCGACCATGTCTGCATCAACTTCCACCTCAACTTCCGCCTTGCCAACTCTTCGCCAAGCTCTTTGCCAACTTCCCAGCTCAGTGTGCACCGCTGGACCTCAACCTGGGACCTTCCCAGCTCAATGTGCACCGCTGGACCTTCCCAGCTCAGTGTGCACCGCTGGACCTCAACCTGGGACCTTCCCAGCTCAGTGTGCACCGCTGGACCTCAACGGCCAGATAGAATGACAGAAGATATGCCAGATAGAATGTCAGATAGAATGCCAGAAGATATGCCAGATAGAATGCCAGAAGATATGCCAGATAAAATGCCAGAAGATATGCCAGATAGAATGCCAGAAGGTATGCCAGATAGAATGCCAGAAGGTATGCCAGATAAAGTGCCAGAATGTTTGCCAGATAGAATGCCAGAAGGTTTGGCAGATAGAATGCCAGATAGAATGTCAGAAGATATGCCAGATAGAATGTCAGATAGAATGCCAGAAGATATGCCAGAACAGATTGCAGAAGATATGCCAGCTAGAATGCCAGAAGATATGCCAGATAGAATGCCAGAAGATATGCCCGATAAAATGCCAGAAGGTATGTCAGATAGAATGCCGGAAGATTTGCCAGGAACAAAACGTATAAATGTCATGGTGGGGATAACTCGAAGTAAAGTAATTATAATATGTACGATGTTTTTGTTTTGGAGTGCGGCGACCTCACTTGCCAACCTCACCATCAAATGAAATTGGTTGGTTATCAATGGTTATCATTATCTGCTCAGATAGTTGAACCTGCAAGTGGTTAGTTATGAGTTAGTCATTTGCCGCGTCCCTGTGCTAAGTGATGATGATCCCTAAAGACTGATATTGTTGTGTCTGAAACTGATATGTATACCCCCTCGAATGGCCATTTCTCGCCGACCAGGAAGGCAGCACGGGTGGCCAGGCGACTCACTTTGTGTAGATCGTGGAGTCCAAAAGGGTGGTGGGTCATGAGAGAGTAGATGGACCCGGATCATGATCCCATCTACAACAAGATAATTTACCCATCCACGTCATGGTCATTAGATATTAGAGATCTAGAGATCAGTGGTGATAAGAGTAAGACCGGATTCAAAAAAATCTGCATGTGATCATTGTGGTCAGAATGTCGCCATCCCATGAAATGGGCATCACTCCATTGACCCTCCCCTAGATTCCCCCTAGATTCCTGGCGTAGCCAATTTTTGGCCAAGCGATAGATTTTGACGACCCCAGAGGTTGTCCAGCTAGAGGCAGGTTGTCTGCGGCAACGTGCAGCACATAGCGAATTGTTTGAGTGCCGTAATCCAAGGAAGCGTTCAGGCTCAGTGCACGTGCTGTAATCCATGATCACAATGATCAGTTAATATCAGTTACTGTACTTTCAACAGACCACCCACAAAGATCATCTGCACATTGTAATGCTCAATTTTTGTTGAAGTGATACTATGGGAAGTGGTTCAGAAAGGTTCAGGCTTCGATTTGGTCCAGATTCGGAAAGGGCTCTGGCAATCATATGGGCAGGTCGTGTAGGTAAAGCTCCTGAGGTGAACCAAACTCTGTGTTCCACCGTGGGTGAATACGAAATTCCGAAATGCCTTAGTGCATGGACGCTTATATAGCTAGTATGAAGAGCAAATTAGTTCCCCGGCTGATGGCAGCCACAGATTTCAATGGACATCAGCCATACTCTTAGAGATTCCAGGGCCACAGCAGCTGGAAAATTGGCGTGGTGGAGCTCCCTTTGCCCTGGACATGTAAATGTGTGCAGCCACCCTGGAAACGATAGAACAGTTGGAAACCTGAAAAATATTGAGAAAACATGTGTACCATCATGGAAGTACTTGTTCTATCTCTCTTGGGGGTTACTATATCTATACATTCATCTGATTTGTATAAAAGTCATCATAATATATATATATATATATTATGTATAATGATATATTTATATACATATCATTATACACACATACATATGTACTTATATAATATTATATAATGTATAGACGCATGTAAAACATATACATCTTTGCGCCTCTCGTGTGGGCAGGGGCTGAGTGGCCCAAAGAAGGCCGGGATGGGCTGGGGTCCAAAGTGATAAACCAACCAACATGGGGATATGGCTACAGAATGGAAAAGGCGGAATGAATTTGAAACGATCTGATTGGTGGTTTCAAGTTATCTAAGTGACCCGGACGATTTGTAGATGCAATGCCCAGCAGTTGGACGGACTCAATACGCGGCCGTACTCAGCCGTACTCCTAAGGACCTAAGGATGTTTCAGCAGGCAAACAAGTCCGACATATGCACTTGGAAAATATGTGCAAATGTCATGAGAATCCTTTTTTAATCAAACTGCAAGGATCAGAACCCGAACCCGAAAAAGTGTGAGGGTTCACCACACAGAGATTTTGCAGAAGTGCATCTGCATGCTTGCTGTTCCACTCTGGCTGGCGCTTTCCAATTTTCCGTAGCTGGGATGAGGATCCCAAACCACCAACCAGCAATGTCGGGGGCCGATACTGAAGACCTTTGTCAAGATGGTATTCAGGAGGTATCTCAAAGTCAAAGAGTTTATCTATGTTTATCCTACTCTTCCCTGGCCATAAAATTGGATTTTGGGTATACCATGGCATACCCTATTTCTGAAAAAACAGATTACAGTAATACATATATGTGTATGTATTGTATGTATATATATATATCCCACTATATCCCATTATATAAGTCCCTCCCGTGACATATCACTATTGGAAAATATGTAAAACATCCCCATCATCACTATGCCGAGCCATGCCGGTGAGTGACCCAGCTGGGGCGGACAGAGAGGTGTCTTGCTTCCGAAAAGAGAGAGATGCGCGGTGAGTGACACGATGCGCGGACATCCATGTCCCAGGGGCTGCTGTATGTATGATTTATCTATATGTGTATGCATATGCATACATTTTATTATATATATATATTTATACAAACATACAACTACAGACTCTGTAATTATACAGATATGTGTTTAGATACACAGCGGAAAGCAAGAGTTTGTGCAGAAATGCAGTAGGAAAAAAAGTACAGGAACCCATTCTGGTGAAGAGGCCACATACAGAGCCAGGGCGAATCCCATAAACTTGGATGGCTATCCGCCCCAACAATAGGAGCTATATCGCCCGATGTAGGATGGATGACCATACCCCATATACCGTATACCATGTTTCGACCATGGCACATATAAGAATCAATAAGAATCATGGTTATCACTCAGACTTTCTTGTTGAGGTTTGAACTGAATCTCATACTTCAACTCTGGCGGTTTGTACATCTAAAGTTGATCTTTTTTTGCATACCGTCACGCAGCAGAGGTCACAAGTCAAAAGGTGTGCAATGTGTTAATTTGTATAATTTGGATAATTTGATATACATTGAATGATTTTAATATGCTTTACGCAGTCAAAAACCACTAGTTATCGGTGGGAGAACCGCAGCTAGCAGCTGCTGGACTGCGTGTGCGAAGGTCATGGACGTGCTGACAATGTCGAGGCAATGTCCGCAGAAACTCTTCGATCTCTGTGTGGAGGACGGGGCTTGATCCGAAATGGCAACATTGTGGTTGTGTGGTGTGTTTGTCTTAAGAAAGACGTATTTTGACCCAACATATGCTAACCCGATAGTACATATTATAGTCTTATATATCAATGTATGCATATATATATATACAGGTTGGGGGAGCCTGAGACATATCCAAGGGTTCTGTTTTGGTATTGCTGAGGCTTCAACCCATAAACCTTATGAACAATCAGATATGGTGGCATCAACCAAAGGAACAAAAACAATAGAAACAGCCAAAAAAAGAATTTGACCCTTCAAACTTGGGACTTGGATGGATCTGGGGATTCTGTTCACCATGGGCTTCAATACTAAAATAGTCTAACGACTTGGATAATGTGGGGGTACCCCAATGGATTGGACACCTTTATTTATATATATATATGTATGTATGTATTTAGCAATGAACAATCTCCCATTTATGGATGCGTTTCCCAGCGAACTAAAGCTCCATTTAGTTCTGGGATTTCTGGGCTTGTCATGTTTTGATTACCTGAGGCTATGTAGACGATGGGTTTTACAATCCAGGTTCCTAGCTGAAATCTCCTCAAATATCTGTAGCCATGACTGTTGGTTGATATCAACAAGGTAACTTGAGATCATTCAAGGCTTGATCATCAAAACAAGTGACGTCGAATCACTTGAAACATGATAATGAAGCCTTTCCTTGCACTCTTGGACCTACCCAATTTAACATAGCTATTCAAAATCATCGAATTTTCCCTAAATCATCTAGTTTGGGACCATGTTCGCTATGTAACATTTTTCGCAGCTTGGACCAACGCAAGGAGAATCAGTTCTACAGTCTTTGTGCCCACGTCGGTGAGCCAGACCGGAAGAATGGCGACCATAACGCGTGCTCATGGCTGTCCAAGAAGGCTTGGAAGGAGGCCATCAAAGACTCAGTGCCTTGGCTGCTGTTTTTGGTGATAGATAGGTAGACAATTATCGTTTTTTTGGGGATTTCCTAAAATGGTGGTACCCAAAAATGGATGGTTTATGATGGAAAATCCTTTTAAAATTGATGATTTGGGGGTACCACCATTTTGGGAAACCTTAATATAAAGGTATATAATAGATAGAGCTAATTAGAGCTATATATGGATAGAGCATGAAGGAGCTGCATGGATACATTGCTATGTATGTATATCAAAATGTAGGTATTACATTTATTACATTATTACATAGTCTGTTCGTGGGCAGATTGAAGGACTGTTCAAGGCCAACAACTCATGCCAACACTGTTAGGCATCAGAGACTCACCAACCGGACCTGTTTCAATCTGCTCGCGGGAAAGGCATTCATCACCTGACTTAGTGTGACAGTGTTACAAGCCAACTGAATTACTCATAAACGTGAATGAGTAAAATCCGCCGTGTATGTATATAATATACATGCATATACATATTGTGTATATATATATATACATATTGCATATATACATATGCATATATATATATATGTATATATATATATATGCGTATATACTTGTAATATCAAAGGTCTTTTTTTGCATGGCTGAAACCATTAACATTTACAATTAATTTAACATCTTAGAAGTCACACAGTTGTTGACCACATGCGGCATGTTGTACATATCTGTATTTATTTACTTGAATTTAATCAGACCACTCTTCTCTAATCTCATCCAATCTATGTAATCTAATTTGATCAAATTCATCAAACCTCAGAAACATATGAAAGTTCTTGCATGTGAGCTTATCCCTGGGCGACTCCCCTGTCGAGGCTGAGATCGTGGAGAATCTTCTCAACCATTATGGGGAATGGCCGCAGTGCAAGCTCTGTCCCCAGGGCCAGGGTTTTGCCCAGCACCTTCCGGCCGAAAAACATTGGAAGAGACTCTGGGACTTTCTCCCTACCGGCAAACCCATTGTGGCTCGAAGCGATTGAAAAGAGACCCAAAAAGAAAGATGCCCTTTGGTGATTTAACGTAGCAAACTGGAAAATCACCATGTTTTATAGGTAAATCATCATGTTGATCATCTATAAACGGACCATTTTGCATGGCTTTGTCAAATAACCAGAGGGTACAGAATGTTATGGATTTTGTCGACTTGGTTAATGTGAACCCTGCAGAAACTTTTTTTCTGGTTAATGAACCAGGGGGTTAGCCCCCAAAAAAAGTTGCCAAACATATTGCTGCCATTTCATGGCACTCCCCATTTTTTTCATCAGCCTAGGCCTAGGAGGATAATATCAGAAACTGGCTAGTAGCCATAGCTATAACATGTTACAATCCATTTATTATGGGATAACCCACGGTAAACTAACATAACTATGGAAAATCACCATGTTTCATGGGAAAATTATGGAAAATCCACTATAAATGGCAATTTTCAATAGCTATGTTAAATTACCAGAGGATAACCCACGGGATTCGGATCATTCACCAGGGGATTCGGAAAACCAGTACTACCGAATCGTGGGATGACAGCTACCAGCTGTATTCTATTAAACCTGACACACAGTTCAGTCGCCCCTATACTGGTTGTGAAAAGAATATCTAGGTGTAGTTGAAGATGCACATATATATATATATATATATATATGTTGTGTCTCCAGAATTTTCAAAGTGGGCAGTGGGTACTATATCCATCATATCCATCTTCCATCTCAGGTACACTGTGCGAATGAATTGTGGCAGGAGTGGATGGTGGGTCCTGGCAAAATCAAGATCAATCACGTCCACGGCCAAGTGTTTATTTGCCGGGGGAGGACCGCGTTGTTGTGTGAACATTCAATATTGCCAAATTGCGGATAAATTGAGCAATGGATCAAACATCGGAATCCGCAATTTGGGTTTTCATTGCCACCAAATTATTCATAATCAAGTGGAATTGCCAGTAATGTGGTTAAAACAATAATAAACCATGCCCCAAACCATTTTTATAGGTGGTATAAACATGTACAAACCATCAAGCATGGGGTGGTTTATTCTTGTTTTACCCACATGAAATATCACTATTAATCACCATTCATCACTATTAACCACCATTAATCATAAGTAAGAGGGTTGATATCAGACCAAGCTGTTCATTTTGTTGGTCGCCAAGTCACCAAGGTGCAATGACCCATGGGGGGCCCGAGAAGTTGGATGGGTTTTCGAACTTCGAACCCGTAGATGTGTGGGTAGATCATTTCATAATATTCATATGTGCCATGTTCATAGTGAATTTATTAAATACGTATATATAAATATATATGTTTGTATTCAAATAAATGAAAGGGTCATCAAAACATGTTCATAGGGGATTTATGTGTATGATATATGATGATATATGTATGTATGCATACACTATGCATGATAAGGATTCGCAATATGGCATAGATGACTGTAACTCACATATGTGTAGATATATAGGTAAATCTAGTAATATTGGTAATAAATACACCACATATATTTTTCCAACATTATATGTGATATATCACACATATATATTAGTAATTTATAATATTTTGATGACTTGATATTGGAAGATATATATTTGGTGTTTTCCATCAGCAGGATGATGATCCCCATACCAAGCACAACGCGTGAATCCAGAACTTGTTCAAAGAAGATGTCATATATATATATATATACGCCTACCAAGTTTTTTTGTTTGGAGATTTGATGTTCAAAAAATCTGAATATACTATTGTGTTTAATATAAAAAAAAAAACATCAATTTGGTGATTTAATTTCCTCTATATGTCAATATATATATATATGTATATATAATACATTGATTATCAAACAATAGAATAAACCAAAGCAAACAAACCTACCTGGGTGGATGATCCCACGAAATTCTTGCAGGACTCCGAAAAGCGCCAGGGGCCCACCCCTTCCGAAGGCGAGAAAAATTGCTTCGTCGAGTTCCACAAACATAGACATACTATATATATATATAAGCAAAGGGAATACACTGGGATAATATTGCTTAATATGGAATGTTATTACACTTCCGGAGTATGCAGCATATGATTTTGTAGAATCATGAATACATAATCAGCAACATTTTTTTGGGAGAATACTGGCTTGCAAAGTACGGCATAGATATGGGAGGGAGAAACCCTAGGAAAATAATCTACAAATGGTGAACTTTCCATATCTATGTTGATTTGCTGGAGAGTATAAAGCTATAGTTTTCGGAGACGACCCCACATATTGAGACCCCCCTCAATTGACTAGAGCAGCTTGGTGAGATTATCTAACTTTGACTAAGCTAAGAGGTTTGCTGAGGGTGCCAAAAAGATGGCGTGCTCCTTTCCATCATGAACCTTGCACAGAAGTTCAGGTGAGTGCTTCATTTCCTGTGCAATCACCTGCGCCGGTCCAAATGCCGCCGGTGCCTAGCTTACTACTTGAACCAAGACTTGTTTTTCTCACTCCTGGGTGATGCTGAACGTGAAAAGTGGTCTCTGTTTGCGTGGGATACCGATTTGGTTTTCTATCGTTTTCGGTCGTTTTCTGGCGTTCCATGTTTTTCGGAAATTTTCATTAAAACCTCCATTTCCAAGGCATTCCCCAGCCATGTTTAACGGCCAGACCGTTTCTTATTCTCCACCACTTGATCCTCGAAATTGAGGCGACTGCTGCGCCAGCACCCCGGAGCCAGGGATTCCCTGGTGCCTGTGGCTTTCCGGTGCCCAGGCTGAACATGAGTGTCAATAGATTGATTTTTTCAGGGGAATCTACAGGAAATACCTTGGAAATCGCCAGTTTACCTTGGAAAATCGCCAGTTTTAATAGGTAAAGCGGTAAACCTCTATAAATGGGCTATTTCCCATGGCTATGTTAAATAACCAGAGGGTATATGGAAATATCAGGAAATGGTTCCATGGTTTTTACCCCCAATGATAAAATCCTGCAGATCCTCCCACCAGTCCGGGGATATGGGTCACAGTCTGGCCGCCAAGCGACGGGGTTTCCAAAGCGACGGAAAGGCTTAGACTTTGGACTCGTCAAAAAGTGTCAAAACGTCGGCATGGTTCTCTCGCACTTTCTTGCTACTCAGCATCAAAATTAGATAAAACTTGTCCTAGAGCCTCAGGCCTAGGGCATTTGCTCAGGTTCCATTTTTTGAGAAGTACAATATGATCAAAACCTACCCGCTGGCAGCTCAACATGGCTATGGACAGTCGCCATTTCATAGGTCAATATTTTTTCTAAATGGGCCATGTTACATGATGTTCCAAAGCAGACTCTCAAATTACATCGAATTACTATAGGGTTAAGCCCCATTATTCCCATATGTTATTTCCATGTTATTACCTTGTTGTTACCATGGGAAATTACATCATATATAAATGGGCCATATTCCCATATGTTATTTCCATATTGGCAAAAACATCACACTGATGGAGTTAAGCCCCATGATTTCAGCGAGCCGGGCCGGCTGTACCTATCGATCTCCAAGATTCTTGGATCGGCGCATGGAATCCCCAGTTGGTTCAATCTCATTAAATACAGGATGGTGCCCCCCAAGTATAAGTTGGTTTATAAACCCCATTAACTATAGTTATATCTACCATAAACCAAAGTTAAGCCACTTATATCTCAACTTAGCTATCTTGGGGGCCCCATCTTGTAATGTCAACCCCGAATTAATAAACCATGGTTGATTAATTAGGGGGGTACTCCTCCAATAGTCATGATATGTCATGATTTGATACTTAAATGACCTAAATGGCACCCTCCCAATTAAACAGCCTATGGGTTTATTAATCCGGGGTTGACATTACCATTAAACGCCATCAAATCAAATCCCATTAAATCCCATATAATATAGTTCTGTTGAATATTGTTGAATAATCACATTGTACTAATCCAGTGGTTGCTTCCTTTCTCGGAAATTGAGGCCAACTCCTCCGCACCTGCTGCGCCTGCTGCGGCGTCCCAAAGCCACGGATTTCCCAGTGCGAGCTATGGCTTTCCAGTGCCCTGGCTGAATGGTCAATGGATTGAAGGACCTCCAGCATGGGACATGGAGACTGGGATAAACCCTTTGGTTATCTTCTGTTATCTTCATCGGTTACATACTGGTAATCTCAACTGACCGTCATCGCTGGGGCTTTTGGCCCCTCAACAGAGACCACCATCAATGTCCCAGTTACTGGGTGAACCCTGCTTGGGTACTTTGAACTCATTGAACATGTTAGATCTCTCCCACAAAATGCCATAACTGAGAACATTACATTTCGCCGGAAAAAAAGAAAGGCTGGGTATCGAAGACTGGCCATCGAAAAGCCATGGGAGAGGCACAGCCGGCACTGATCCTTGCCAAAAACTAAGGGATCTGGGCCTTCAGAGGTCTCTTTTGCTCCTGACCGGAACTTTGCCACGTGGCGTTTGAAATGGTGCCGGTGCAGGGGCAGGTATTACCAGGTTTCAAGGTTACACTTGGCTTCCAGAAGTGGGGGACTTACCCTCAGCATACGGCCATGAATTTTATGAAATGATGGGCATAATTTCGGCGTAATTGATGACACATCTTGTCTCAAGCATGGGATTTATTTGAATTTGTGGCGTGCCTTATTCTCAGATAGACCCACATGCGAAGCACACAAGTGCAAACGTACTTGGATGATCTTGGATGTACTTGGATGACACATGATGACACTCGAAGCTGGCAGAGGATGAAGGGTTGATGTTGTATCAACCAAGTTGGTTGAAGACCCTCGACTAGTGAATTTGCATCAAGTAGTTCTCTTCTGTGATCTTCATCGTTACATACTGGTAGTCCCAACTGACCATCATAGCAGCATTGCTAGAGATTTTGACCTCTCCGCACAGACCACCATCAATGTCCCAGTTGCTGGCTGAATCCTGGTTGGGTAGTTTCAACACATCTAAGATGTGTGATCTCTCCATGCCTCTCCCACAAAATGCCATAACTGGGAACATTACATTTCGCCGGAAAAAAAGAAAGGCTGGGTATCTAAGACTGGCCATCGAAAAGCCATGGGAGAGGCACAGCCGGCACTGATCCTTGCCAAAAACTGAGGGATCTGGGCCTTCAGAGGTCTCTTTTGCTCCTGACCGGAACTTTGCCACGTGGCGTTTGAAATGGTGCCGGTGCAGGGGCAGGTATTACCAGGTTTCAAGGTTACACTTGGCTTCCAGAAGTGGGGGACTTACCCTCAGCATACGGCCATGAATTTTATGAAATGATGGGCATAATTTCGGCATAACTGATGACACATCTTGTCTCAAGCATGGGATTTATTTGAATTTGTGGCGTGCCTTATTCTCAGATAGACCCACGTGCGAAGCACACAAGTGCAAACGTACTTGGATGATCTTGGATGTACTTGGATGACACATGATGACACTCGAAGCTGGCAGAGGATGAAGGGTTGACGTTTGTATCAACCAAGTTGGTTGAAGACCCTCGACTAGTGAATTTGCATCAAGTAGTTCTCTTCTGTGATCTTCATCGCTACATACTGGTAGTCCCAACTGACCATCATAGCAGCATAGCTAGAGATTTTGACCTCTCCGCACAGACCACCATCAATGTCCCAGTTGCTGGCTGAATCCTGGTTGGGTAGTTTCAACACATCTAAGATGTGTGATCTCTCCATGCCTCTCCCACAAAATGCCATAACTGGGAACATTACATTTCGCCGGAAAAAAAGAAAGGCTGGGTATCTAAGACTGGCCATCGAAAAGCCATGGGAGAGGCACAGCCGGCACTGATCCTTGCCAAAAACTGAGGGATCTGGGCCTTCAGAGGTCTCTTTTGCTCCTGACCGGAACTTTGCCACGTGGCGTTTGAAATGGTGCCGGTGCAGGGGCAGGTATTACCAGGTTTCAAGGTTACACTTGGCTTCCAGAAGTGGGGGACTTACCCTCAGCATACGGCCATGAATTTGATGAAATGATGGGCATAATTTCGGCGTAATTGATGACACATCTTGTCTCAAGCATGGGATTTATTTGAATGTGTGGCGTGCCTTATTAACAGATAGACCCACATGCGAAGTGCACAAGTGCAAACGTACTTGGATGATCTTGGATGTACTTGGATGACACATGATGACACTCGAAGCTGGCAGAGGATGAAGGGTTGATGTTTGTATATCCCCAATACAAGTTGCACTATGTTGTTTTTTTCCACCAAAGAAATCTAAGTGGCAACTGGATCATCCTATTGTACCCACAGGACCCATCCAGTGGCTTAAAAGCTCATTCCAAAAGGCAGGCACATAGGTACATCCACCTAATCATCTTGTAATATCTTGCATTATATACAATATATATGATATTGGATGATTAGGTATGTATATTCTATGATTATGTATGTGTTTTTTTTTGATATGCAAAATTATGCACGTATACATTTATTAATCATATATATTATATATTAATATAGTATAATATAGTCAAATCCTGTAGATGGAGTATGTACCACATATACTTCCTCCAGATTTCCTCCAGCTTCCGAGGCTGCGCAGCCGGCCACGCAGCCGGCCACGCAGCCACCACCAGCGATGCCGGCGCCGGCGCCAGCGATGCCGGCGCCGCTGCCGGCCATCGGGGTGGAGTCGCCCGAGCAGTTGACGCAGACAGGCCGCCGACAGGTGGAGTTGATGGATATTGATTTCATTAAAAGAACATTGTGATGAACAATGAAAGTTAATATTGATGAAATCAATATCCATCAACTCTATACCATCTATATCCATCTATTAATCTTACGGTGTTACCGTATAATCAATATTGTGTTTCTATTCATTCTAGATGGTATTGGTTTCATGAAAGTTATTTTTTTTATCAATATTGTGTTGGAAATGAATGGCAATCAACTATAATAGAATCGACCATCGTGGGATAATTGATGGATCTTGATTGATAATCCCATCCTTCGTTCATGTTCAACACACCCCCAGAAACCATGGTAAAAAGCAGGGGAACCACATGAAGCTGGGTAAAAAAGGGTTTGAGGGACGTTATTTTGCTGGATAAAACATGGTACAATCATGGGATTTCAACATATTTTTCCCGGATATAGCTTGGGATGTGCACCCACTAGTATTGTTTTTTTTTTTGGTGCAAGAAAACATTGCAGTATAGACCTCAGGCAGTATTCAACCATTTTCTGAGATAATTTATGGCCATTTTTGTGGAGAAAGATGAGGTTCCACAAACCATGAAATTAAAAAAAACACCCAAATCCAAAAAATGCCACAGTCCGTGTGTTTAGATCAATGTGGTAAACATGTGATTAACATGTACACCCAATAATCGACCTCGAATTTTGAAGGGTTTATACCACCCAACTTGCTAAAATTGGGGTTGGTTTAAACATTTATTGGCATTGGATTCGAACATATTTGGCATGTTCCAACGCCCAGGTGTTTGGTTCATGGTTCAACCTCCATGCAGCGAAGCTACTCAAACCCGAGGTGATTTCTGGGTGCCTAGAAGAATTGGGAGCAGGATGCTGGGGAAGTGTGCCTGTGGATGCCCCTGGTATTTTTTTACCTCCAGTGTTTTCATGTTTGAGAAAACCTTGATTGGGTAAATGTATATGGTTTTGTTTACCCATAAATGAGTAGATCTAGCATTATCTTGCAATTTGTGTTTTTTTTTTTGCAGAGTATCACATGTATAAGAATAAGGCATCATATGCCAGAACCACTTGGATTGTTTACGTGTTGATTTTTGATGATATTTGTGTTCTTTCTCCATGTGATCAACCCCAAAAGTCATGGCTTGCCATCTTTGGGATGAACCTTTGGGACAAGGGACCGGGTCGTGTCATGTTTCCCAACTCTCAACTCCCTTTTTTTGTCTAGGTATGTCCAGGTCGAAATCCTTATTTTTGGGTGATTTACCCACAAAAAATGCTCACAAAATGGTGTCCCCCGGTTCTATGTTGGTGATTGTTCATGTTATTTATAATTCACAACCCCAGTTGACTATACGCTTAAATCTAGCATAAACCATGGTGCACCAAGGTTACAAGATTACCTACGGCACTTTCGCCGGCCCCGGGGCCGCACCAGGTCCAAGGCCTTGATCATCCTTGCCACCCGAGGCGTATGCCCACCTCAACAGCAAACAAAACTTCAAGCAGAGAATGACGGACCGAGCGGTACCTGGACGGCAGCAATTGGTGCTGCGAATGGTCACTAAATAGCCATGCAAAAAAAAGGGTCCCCCTGAGCTGAACAAACAAATGTGTATCCAGCTAGAATGTCCACTGCAAATCCCAATTTGCCTAGTTATAAAATGTTATAAACCAACTTCCATCCAAGGGGCTCCTCTTCTGACATGGTCCCACACGTTTTGCAGACAAGTGCCTTTTGAGGGTCACCAAGCTACAGGAATGCTCAGTACTGTGGTTGTCCTGGAGTTGTCCATGTGATGCGAATGTGTGAAGACCATTCAAAGACCATGGACAAACCATTAATAGCAATTGAGATATTTGGAATGGTCTTTTAATGGTCTTTTAATGGTCTTTTAATGGTCTTCACACCATATCAGATCTTTGGAATGCAAATTGAGTGATTGTAAAACGCTCGGAAATGCTTGGGATGATGTGATTCTGAAGTCGCCTTCTGATGAATCCGATTCTGTAGGTGATTTCTGACCTCCAAGCCAAGCCCAAGGTCACCTTGATTCGAATCCTCGCGCCGCACGGGGGGTATCCGCAGTGCACCCTGTGTGACCGGCATCGGGGTCACCCGAATGATACCATGGTGGGATGGGATGCCGACGTCAATGGGACCTGAGCAAATCGGAGTTGAACATATAACCACCAAAAAATCAGGATTTCATCAGCAATTTATCATTATTTATCGGACTAAACCAGGCGTATGCGAATGGCAAACTTAGGGAAATCAACCATCAAATCTATCCAAATGCTGGATTTGTTTGAAACCATCCATTCTCGGACGTATAAATCTCGTTCCTGAGTGGTTTCCTGCCAAACTTTTGAGGCTACGATGAGCATTTGGGGGCTCAGAAGCACTGGAAAGCCTTGCACCCCGCACACATCCGCGAGGGCGTGTGCGTTGAAGACGTGAAAGATCGCCTTTGGAACGTGAACATGATCCGTGGAGGATATGTTTCTCGGACATGTTTTAAGGTGGACAGTCGGGTCGTGATTGCCATAAATGCGTCCATATAGTTTCTGGTAACCTAAGCTGGTCAAGATCCGCATGTTTTCCCGAAATATCACTCAAAAATGGAGGAGTTTCCGACAGGTTTTATACTCAATATATATATATATATATACATGTATCAATATCTATCTATATATCTCGTGTATATATATATATAGTTATATATCCATAAGCATGTATGTATATATATATATATATATACACATATATATATATATATACATATACATATATACATATATATATATATGTATGTATGTATATGTAATTATATGTATATGAATGTTATATATATATATATACATATATTATATACATATATATATATATATTGATCTTCAAACTGACTTCATGAAGAGATACAGTTTCTGTGGAGTGAACCTATCAGAGAGCTTGCAATGGCACCACTGTATGCTGAGGACCTGCTGAAGGGGTGTGTTTTGACTTGAAATTTCAGCTCTTCTAAGGATATATAATGATATATATATATATACATATTGTATATGAAAGCTGTTTATTTATAATATACTGTGTATATCTGTGTATATATAATATGATATACACATGCATACATATAAACAAATTCTCTTTCGCATAGTTCTTACCCTTTTCCTATTTGGTCTGGTGAAATCCGAACTAATGAATCATGTCCATCCCTGGATGTTTGAACGTTCTGACCTGATTGAAATCGATCTATCAAGAGGGATCACTGACGAATCAATCTACTACATGTATACTTGATAGTTATCCAGTTGTCCCTCAAAGTCATAAGGTTGATAGCCTATAACTTACTACATATATATATATATATATATGTAAATTATGACTCACCACCTGGTGAAAATTCGAGGTGCGGCTGAATGAGCTAACGGGAGAGATCCAGATGTCCAAGGGCGAGCCTGGTGCATTTGGTGCCCAAATGGGACAACCTGATGGATACTTGGACAATACTTGACTGTATTGCCTATGGCTGGGTCAAACCGTCTACAATATTTTACTACAGTGATTTGATCTTCTTAGTTTCTGACCATAGAAATCGGATACCCTCTGGTAATGACTAACAGTTTGCTATTGAAAATGGCCATAGAAATAGTGAGTATTCCCATGAAAAATGGTGGATCTTTCCATAGTTATGTGACAGTTTACCAGAGGGTAATGATCCCCAACGACCAATATGTTGATGCTTGAAACCGCCACTCAATTTCTGCAGCCTGGATCCGTCGATCCCGAAAAGATTCAAGACCGTCGAAGAGCTTCCACTGTGGAATCACTCCATTTATGGTGTATCTCTGTGTGTGCGTGCATATATACTATGAATATCTATGAATATTATATAATTATATATATATAATATATAAACATATATCAACATATTAGATGATTTCTAGCTTCCTGATTCGACGGACCGTGCTGGTTATGACCAACAGGGAATTATTTTAAGTGAAGTTTCCTTGTTTTAGGGAGTCATGGGGATTTCCCCTCGCAAAGGTCACCCTCCAATCATAGATTTCTAACATGCTATATGTTTGCTGATTGTTAGTACCCATAGGATCCATGTATGGTATATATGCATTATATATGCTAACATTTGAGGTATATTGATGGTAAATGGTACCATACATAGCATACATGGATCCTATGGGGTAAGCTATACCATTTTTGGAGGCTTCACCGCGTTCACACCTCTGAGGGGATTGGTAAAATCATTTAAATCCCCATAACCTTTTGGAACTTTCCCGCATTGCACAGCTTGTGGTGATATGTCAGCAAACTTGTTGCAGAAAAAAACATGTCAGACACCTACTGCATGCATTTTGCCACAAGACCGACCGACATCGACATCACATTTATACGTAAATTCACACGTTCAATGCTCCCTCCGTTGTGATGTCTCCCAAATGTGTTTGTTGTGTTCTACACCCCATTAACTAGTTGGCGGTTTTCTACTACAAACCACTGAAATGTAAGTTTTTTTGAACCAAGTTAGCTAACTAATTCCTATTAAATCCCGTTAAATCCCATTAAAATCCAGTAAACCCCATTAAACCCCATCAAATCCCATTAACTATATGCTGGAAAAGCATCAGGTCGTGGCCCCAGTGCACCTCCCACAACGGTGCCCCCGCCCGTGAATTCTGCGGCGAACCTCTGGAGTAGCTACAGACCCACCTCGTCCCCGGCACCTGCAGCGCCTGCAGCACCTGCAGCACCTGCAGCACCTGCAGCGCCTGCAGCACCTGCAGCGCCTGCAGCACCTGCAGCACCTGCAGCACCTGCAGCACCTGCAGCACCCGCAGCACCTGCAGCACCTGCAGCGGCAGCTGCATCCTCTTCCGTGGATGGGAACAACATGACGCTGGTTGTGATGGCACCTTTTTTTTTTCTGAAACGGAAACGGTTCGACAGGTTCGAATCCTTGGTTTGGCTTTTGGGCATCCAACAGGGCCATTTTTTCTGGGCATCCCAACCAGGAAGTATATCGCTCATCGACTCTTGCAATCCAAGTCACAGGCGCTGCAGGACATGCTGATAGAGCACCGAGTCAAGGGTGAAGAGTCCCTTCGCAGAAATAGGGGTCTCTTTGGGCCGAGGTTTGCTCCAACTTCAAAACCAACACTGGTTTTGGAACACAAGATACATTGTATACATGAACAAAGAATGGTGGTTTGAAACACTGACTTATTGTGTTTCCGTTTTTTCCCTGCAATGATGAACCCCCATGACTCACTCACATTAATTTTTCATTTTGTCATGAAGGGTCAAAGCTCCGTTGGACCCGTTGAAACCGTCCAAGGTACAGGTGCTGTGTATGCCATGTCGCCGTGCGGGTCAGCGAGACCGCGGCACACTTTGCCGGCGAAGCGCATCTGATGGCGCTGGAGAGGTTTCCGTGGGCCGAGCAGATCTTTGAAGCGCAGAAGTCGCCGCTGAAGCTGCGACATGTGGACCTGACCCTGGAAGTTCTCAAGGAGACTTGACATGTGGTGATCTACAGCAAGCTGTAATTACTGGTTGGTGGTTTGGAACATGTTTTATTTTTCCATATATTGGGAAGAATAACCCCAACTGACTATATAATATTTTTCAGAGGGGTAGGTATACCACCAACCAGATGATAATTTTTCACAACCAGATGATAATTGAACCATCAATGAATTAGCTGGTTGTTCAATTATCATCAATGAACCAATGATTGTTTAATTATAATTGAACCATTCAAACCAGTTATAATTGAACCAGATTATAATGGGGATTTATGGTTTCAATGAACCAATGATTGGTTATTTTTTTCCCATTGGATGAAATGGAGATTCTCCATGGGATTTCGCTGCGATTTTTGTCCATGGTGATTTGACCCCGATTTGGGAAGACTGGGAAGACGACTTTTTTGGGACCAGCACCGGGGACTTAGCCAAGCATTGGTTGATGCGTGTTGATTGGGTATCTTTCATTAATGGATATGATATCATTTCAAGATATATATTTATCTAGTGATATCGTTTCAAGATATATAATTATCTAGTTGGTGATTGCAAATAGTTTTATTTTCCATAATATATGGGATAATACTTCCCATTGACTAATTTGTTCAGAGGGGTTAAAACCACCAACCGTTATGATAAGTTGAGGATTTTGGAATCAAGTTTGGTGATCAGTCGATGATTTTTGGAATTACATTTAGAATCTATTTGAATCTATACTGCATGTAATTTTCCCAGGTGAATCGTGGGTGAAAATCAAATGCGTTTTTCTGAGATGGTTTTTACGCATGTTGTGTTCTGTATGTATACATATCATATATGTATATACACATACGTACATTTACTTATGTACCAGCCAGTGTCCGGTAGATTCAAATACATTGCCACCAAATTGCCAACTTTGGATGCAAACAGTGCATTTTTTTCCTACAGGCATATATTAACGCTCCTATGTTACCATTGAGTGTTGAAGGTTGAAGTTGACGTCAACGCTATTTTGGTGTGAGAACAATGTGAATGCCGTACCTGCCGAGGAGGGAAGCACTGGAGGTCAAAGTGAATGCATTTGAGCCCAGTGGAAACATGACGGCCTCTTTAAAAGATACGTGTTCGCTGGGTGCAGATCCATCCAAATTTCATGGCTGGATTCGCATACTGCCTTGAAGAAACACCTGGGCATGGCTCAAAACGTAGCACCAAAAGATAGCCTTCTGCCATTTCAGAGGACTCATAGTTGGCGAATTTGGCTTGTAACTCCATTAAATTACATCTTTGTTCATGGAGGTTATAAATCAACATAAATCAACTTGTAATTGGAGGCATCCAAGTTTGACGGTCAATATTTCTTGAGCCACATCCAGATCTTTACTTGCAAAGGACAAGGCTCCTTGCATAGTCTGAATGGTTGCTTCAGTTCAGCCGATTTCAAAGGTTCAAAGATGGACCGTCGTTTAGTGCAGGCAATTCAATTTTAGCTTTACGCATTCGCTTGAAAATAGTGGGCAACGTCCAACCAGAGTTGTTCCTGCACATGCCTACACCATGTATAGGCTTTGCGTAGACTCTTGTTTACAACAGTTCGAAGTGATTCATTTAGCAAACATCACGCCATATGAAAGCAAACATAGCCTCGTAGGCAAAGCCAACACCGTGTAGAGTCGAGTAGGCACCCCTTAAGGAACTCACACTGCTACCGGTCACCGACAGAGAAGGATAAAAACACTACTCGGAAAAGTGAAATATTGGAATCCCATTAAATTCCTTCAATCCATACTAATCCTATTCCAAATAATTCCCATTATTAATATTAATCCATATTAATATTAAATCAGAATCATATTAATTCATATAATTCCCATTTAGGGGCACCTGAGTGTTTTGGACAAAGCCATCTACCGCCTCTGCCAGGGGAATGCCTGGCCCAATTATTGAGGTGCTTAAATCGGGGCGGGACATGGATGTGTAGGAAAAAAATGATCAGAACAGATGAATCAATGGATTGATTTAAGGGAACATCTTAACCGGAAACCATCGTATTTGTTCCTATTAAATATAGGCTTTTCCTGTATTTGTTCCCTTAAAAAGCCTTAAACCAATCCATTGAATGAACGTTTTCATATGGGGGTTCCTAAGTCATGGCCCTGGCATCATGGGAGTTTCCATGGATGATCCTGATGGGAACGAACCAAAAAAAACCTTGGCCCCGTCCCCATGTTTGGTTTCTGCGACGTGAATCAATACATCCATCATCATCCATCACTATCCTCTGGTAATTTGTTACATAACTAAATCACCATAGAAATAGTGAATTTTCCCATGAAAAATGGTGATTTTCCATAGTTATGTGACAGTTTACCAGAGGGTACATCCCCATGATTTCCCAGCAGTCTCCACCGAATCAGATATATTTGTTGTTTTCCCGAATCGCATGTGGAGCTTTCAGCGTGTCAGGAGCTTCCTGATGACTACGACGTCGCAGCAGAGAAGGCTTTGAATAATTTGCCAAACGATCGTGTTGATCTTTGGAAAATCATGGATAAACGTGTGGTTCCGGGGTTCTCCATTGGCAAGTTAGACTACCAGACATTATGTGGAAATTGTATAGAGATTGTACCTGTAGAAAACAATCAAATGTGGATGTCCAAGCATGTTGGCCCGAAATTTGAAAGTGCACTGGATCGATCGTTGAAGTTCATTCCCTCCTCCATATCACAATTCCATTGTAGGACATTCAAAGTTAGCCCTGTATCCTTTGATGCAAGACCATGCCTGATATGATGACCAAACACAAAGAGGTCACTTCAACGAATTGCCCCGATGCACGATGTCTATATATATATATTTAAGACTTCATGGTCACTTGAACAAATGCATGTGTGCTTGTGCAGACTGCACCATTATCAGCAAACTTTATATACTACATTTTTCTACCCAAAGTAGACGAGTTGTTGCTTTGCATGTCTTACATTGATCTATCCGGTATATGAATGTATATTATATAATAGTTTTGATGTTGTGATTGACTTATTTGTTCTTTGCAGAGTATGTATGAGTTTGTCAAAGGGTATCCCTCAATCCAGGGCTTTTTTTTTCCTCATGGAAGACACCATTTAGAGCTATAAATCTCCTATTCTCAGACACATAGCTATCATAGCTATCATATTGTGGGTGACATACTCCTATGATCTTCCCATTATCCCTCTACACTTGTGCTGGATAAATATGGCTATGGATCAATACCTATTAATACAATTTTTAGGGGAATGAACATCCATTTACCAGCTATTTTGATGTGAACTACAGGGGTACAGGGTTTTGACCCACTGCCATATAAATCACTTTGGTTGGCGAAGTCTCCATTTTTTCTTGGGTCAAGCACCAGGGTCACCTGGTTTTTCGCATCTCCCCAGTCCTCCTCGCTGCGTCGGGGCTTCTTCTCCAAGAGGACGCGTTGGGGGTACCCCAATAGCTGGATGGTTTATAGTGGAAAATCTCTTTTAAAAATGAAAGACATGGATATGAAATATGTTGGATATCCATGATATGCATATTATGGAACAATCATATGATGGATATCCTTATGGACATCATATTTCCTTATAATATCTCATATCATCTCATATCCATATGATAAGCGAACATCGGATTTGGGCTTTGGAAAGTCATGGTTTCGTATCCCCGAGTTCTCCTCCAAATCATAGATGACCCTTGTAGTATCGGTTCACCGATGGTGACGACTGGGGATCCCCCAGCCATGAGAAGAAACTCCAGCCATGATGGTGACTTTAGCAAGGAAAATTGCGATTTCACCAACACATATGGTGATTTAGCGTATTGTTGTCATGGTGAAATAGGGTGATTTATCATGCCTAGATCATACCCTAGATCATACATATGGTGATTTATCATGCATGATCTAGGGTTGCTCCGACTCAGTATAGATAGCCACAACGGACGGAAACAGCCCCTGATTTTACCGTATTTTACCCATGTTCCCTCTTGTATTTGGGGTGTTGGGAGCTGCTATATGATGATAACCAGCAACAATGGCGATTCACATATTAACCACTACAGTAACCACATATAACCCCCCAAAAATAGGCATATGATGGCAATATCAATGGGATATATCAGCAGCAATATTTTTGTGTGTTTGAAAATGGGTTTTGTGCCCCAACATTGCTGTTCTGAATCCGGAAAATTGAGAACATGTGATTAAAAGCAATTAAGCAATGGATTTTCGAGTACTCTGAGGAATTTTCAGTCAAACCCATAGTTCAATGGGGAATTCAGCAACAGCAACGGTGAATCAAACCAGACATACCGTGGAAAGCGGGATACAGAACCGACGGCAATGCAGCCGAATGGTCTGCCCCAAAAGAGTTCCAAGCACTTAGATGTCAAGACCATGTCTCCATAGTTCAAAGCAGAGCCACTTGTGCAATTGAAAGGTGACAATAACAAACCTTAGACCTGCCTTTCTTCCACGAGCAAGAATTGAATACATACAGTCAATCCAAGATCTCAGTTTTTTGGGGTTGGATTTTGCATCAGTTGAGACCAATGCAACAGGTCCTCGTTCATTTACTCTTTCGCTGTCTTGCGCTCTTGCCAGGGAGACTCCCAAAAAGGTGGAGAAGGTTCCTGCCACGGCGGATGTGGATGCACTTTCCACAGTAGTGTCAGCATGTGTCAGCATCCCATGCGAGGACTTGGTTTGGTTCTTCTTTCTCTGTGGTTTCTGTGCGATTTTGGTGTGTCACGCCTTGCGACTGGGATTCCGTGAAGGCTCCAGAGGTTGCAGAGTCTGCTTCACCAGGTGCATTTCAAGGATGGAAGGATGCGTCAATTTGGGGAGATGGTCATCAGGGCATAGTATATCCATATCCCGCAGTGCCCCAGGATAAGGAAGCCCTAATTATGGTGAGATGACCAATGATGACCATAAACCCATACACCTGATGCAGTTCATGACTGTAAGAATCAATGAGACGTGGTCTGGAACTCTGTCAATCCAGAATGATTCCAACAAAACTCCTGAGCAAATACCGCCCTCAGGACGACTGCGGTTGGGCATGTATGAGATAATTCTCATGGGTTTCTATTGGATATGGGTTTAGCTAGATGATCATGTGTGATCCCAAGAACTGCGTCGTTGTAAGTCATTGTCCATCGTGGGCACCAGAAAACTGGGGCTTGAACTGAGCCTCACCCAAAGTACTCCGATCCCTTGAATCAAACACTAAGGATTGTGCCAGCACAAATGTGGATATACATCCACAAATCGCAGATGGTTGATGACTGATCTTATTCAAACAGATCGGACAGCATGAACAGATCGTTCCACAAGGGAACATCCCCACATCTTGGCATGATTTGCCTATGGAAAAAGAGAACTGTCCATGGCCAGTTGGGATTTGCTGAGGGGAGAATGGTGCTGTCACCGGGCAGGTGGCCAGTCACCCCAATTCCCCGGGCAGGTGCTGAGCCAAGCACTGAGCGGAGTGCTGAGGTAGACGACATGCCAGAGGCCTCCGGCAGCCACGGGGATTTAGTTGGGAAGTTACCCACAAAAGAATGTATTTTATGGAAATTTCGGAACGGAGAATTTGGCAAACATGGAGATATAACCCACATCATGGGAGATCATGGAACAAGCCTCGAACCCATTGACTTGACCCCCCAGTATATCCATCATGGTCCACACGAATGGGCCATAAATTGCTGGTGAGTCCGAAACGTTTATTGACCCCAAAATCATGGATAGTGGCTGACCTCTGGTGATATGTCCATCTCCATGTTGCCAACTTGACCCGCCGTAGGCACCTTCGCAATCCAGCGGACCGTCAATGGGGCAGCAGCACTGAAGCTTAGGGCACTCTACTTGAGACTTGTTTCAGGTATGGCAAAAGTAGCCACATTGAGAATCTTGGAGATGTTAAGCATTTTATTTTTTACTGAACATACTATGAATCTGCATGGCGAACATTCCGGATTTCGGAACGTTGAGGATATCTTGAGGCATCACATGGCATCACATTCAGATGCATGTTGTGAGATGCGATGAGAAACACCGTGTGCTGTACAATGAGAGTGTATGTAGGACAAGCAGCCATGTAGGGGCCATGTTGAAGTAACGTGTTGAATTGTTTAAATGTTGTTTCTTTGGCTTGCCTTGGGTAGGTAGCAGACTTTGAATCCGCAGGGTCACTGATATCTTAGATCAAGGCCAAGTTGATTTTGTTTTTCCAGTTGCACAGTTGCACACCAAAAAAAATGACCATATTCAAGAGCTCATACTTTGCACCTGCATGCGTTTCTTCGCCCTGTAAGCTTGGCGTTTTTTGAGGCTGCAAAATGCAATTGCTGGGGCCAGAGGCAAGTTGCAAGAGGCGGGCTATTCGGTATCTCCCAGCAGCTTGTTGAGCCGTGTTAAAGGGAGAGATTTTGATTAGTAAACAGACAATGTGAACTATCTCAGTTTCGGGGTACCCAATGAATTGTTCCAAACTTATTGTGTTTCTTTATGCTTTATGATCAGATCCCATATCATTCTTGGTTCTATTATATATACGTACGTATATTATATATATATCATCAATATCATCCCATATTATATCCCTATGGAATTTTCCCAGTGATATCCATATTAATGTGTGTGTAAAGCAATCTGATAAACCAACCATAGTTTGCTGGTTTATACCGGGTCAAATTTGGGTGGATCCTGTCGTTGCCACCGGACCTAAGCTGGGCTCAAAGGCTTCCCGCCGCGCGAGCCAAGAAGAGAAGGCTCTGGAAGCGGCGCTGGGGCCTTTGCAGGCGCCGGCCGATCCCCAAAAAAATTGGGGATATGATTTCCAGAAATAGTGATTGAACATGTTTAATAGTGATATAGGATATAGATATAATGCCCCCCAAGAAATTGGGGAACCACCAAAAATCACCAGTATCCTATTCTACACTCATTATATCAGAGTTTTTGGTGGGATAGATCATCCAGAAATGGTGGTTTTAACCACCAAACACTGGGATATAATGGGTACAGAATGGATATACCGCCAACAATATGATTTATGGGTATCGGCTATAGCCACCAAATGACAATTTTGATAGGGACACTAATGATGATTCATCAGTGAACTTAGGTTTTTAGCCATGAATGTAACCCATTTCAGACAAACCTAAATTGCGGGAAATGATGATTGAACATGGTTGAACACGGGATGGCTGGCGAACACATGGCCTTTTGCCTTCAAAAACTTCGATGAACTGGGCGGCAGCCAGTGGGTCTTGTTATGTCTTGTTGCTGTTGGTCCTATAGTGAAAAATGGAGGTTTCCTAAGTCATGGGGGTACCCCCAAATCATCCATTTATAAATGGATTTTTCATTGTAATCCAGCTATTGGATCCCCCATTTATGCATCCCAGGCACGCTGGCCCACCTCTCAGATGAAGGAGAGGCAAGTGAAGGCTCGATGCCCCGAAACTGGCGATGCTTTCGTTGATGAAATATGGAGATACTGATCTCACATACTCACCTTTTTTTTGAATTTAAACCAAAAGTGCTGTTGTTAGAATGTAATATACTATATATATATATCTAATACTAGCCAAGTTGTGAAGACCACAATGGGATTTCATCCAAAACTGGTGATTGGTGCGGTTATATGGGGGTTGATGATCAATTTAATCATGGAGATAGTATTGTAATCACTAGAGATAGATATACACAGATACACCGGCTGAAGTAGGCAACCAAGAAACAAAATAATTCTACCTCCAATAATTCTACCCTTCCCTACTGTGAACATCTCATCCAAGACTAATCAATTAACCAGCAAAAACGATGATGATATATTCCACAAATGATGGTTGGATGATACACAGCCATTTCCAGGCTTAAAGCTGGTGATTTCAGGATGTCAATGCCAAGGCTTCACCGGGAATGGCCCAATGGCCCTCAGATTCCAATCATCGAACCATCAGCCGATCAACCATATCCAGTTCGGAAATTCATCGTCCAAACTGAATAATCGTGGGGGTTCCTAATTTTATATCTTTGATTATCCAACCAACACTGATACCTTGCATAACAAGGTGAAATCATTGCAAATTATTTGATTTTGCATGGTTCATCACATGTTGTTTATAAAAAATGACATAAAATGGGAGGTAAATCCCTCATTTCTTGACACAATCCAGATTGTCTTGTTGCTTACTTGTGGTGTTGACCAATTCCAAGAAAATTTCCTGATTTGTCCATTAAAATTGCAGCTGGGGTATACATTATGTTCAGACAAACGCATCTAATGCGTCCCATGGAAAAACCATGAAATAGTCCCATGAGATTCCGCATATCCCAACAAGGTGGGGCCCTCCAAACAGGTAAGTTGGTGAACATGTATCGAACTGTTTAACGGATGTTAATGGGGTTTATAACAAAAATAACCGTGGTAATCATAAACCAAGTATAGTTATTGAATGTTGTTAGTTACTATAGTTTAATGGAGTTGATAAACCAGCTACAGTTATTTAATATATATAATTATATATATATATGTATATACAACGGGCTTAGACATAACACGGGGAGCCCACCTTGAAGCCTTGCAGAAAAGGGCCTAGACATCCACGAAGGCCACGAAGGAGATCGACAACGCGCTGGCTGAGATGCGCATGAGTCTCAACGATGCCCGGAGGCAGCATCGTTTGGGCGAAAAAGTTCCATGTTTGAAGATGTTGGTGAAGATTTTAGCTGATTTTAGTCTGATTTTAGTTGATAAACATTGATAAACTATATGTTTAAAGATTGTTCTTTGATGGTCAACATATGTTTTGTTAGTTCATTGAACAGGTCATTTTACTTTGGTCACTTCGATTTCGGTGAGAATCCTGTCACTGGGTCAAGAGCTGAGGATCTTTGAGATGCATTGACTGTGGGGATATTGAGATTAGGTCGATCTTTGTGAACTTATCAGACTGTGTTGTCTCTTGGTGTTTATCGTGAACTGTCAAAACTGCTTGGTGGTTGGGAACCATGGAATTTTATGACTTTCCATTCAGTTGGGAATGTCATCATCCCAACTGGCGAACTCCATCATTTTTATTCATTTTTCAGAGGGGTAGGTCAACCACCAACCAGAAAACAAGTGGGTTCCAGGACTTGTCTCCTTACCCTCTGGTAAACTAACATAACTATGGAAAATCACCATTTTTAATGGGACAACTCACTATAAATGGCCATTTTCAATAGCTATGTCAGCCATTAAGGTAAACCCTGAGAAAAATCATCCCAAGAAGGATATGGGGATGGGTCTGGAAACACCCCTGGAGCCGGCCTGGAATGCGGGGATCAACATCCAGCATCCAGCCATGTTTGTTGTGAAAACAAAGGGTTCCAAGGTTTGTGCCATGAACGGATGAACGAAAGGATGATGAAAGGATGATGAATCAAAGAATTGCATGAAGATGAAACTTATGATTAGGATATTTGATGATGTTGAACTTCACTGAACTGAATTTGAAAGTAAGGTAAACCAAGCAAGTATACTTGGTGATGATTAACATGAAGAAAAGTGGATTGTGGTGATAGTGATGCAGATGATGAAGCCAATCATGAATGATGAACATGTCTGAAAAATAATATACTATACATGTATTGCTGGCAAACGATGTATGAATGTGGCATGCGTGCTGTCCTTGTCAATACAACCCAGTCATGGTTTGATATTTGGAGCGAGGGCCCCCCAGTTGCCTTTCATATTTTTCCAAGGTACTTTATGAACCATCAGTGCGAAATTTTGATGGCGATCCCAATGTTGCTAAAATTCCCGGTAATACAACATGGCAATGGAACATCACCCATTTACAGAACATGTTCCCATTCAAAACCTTCATTTGTAGAGATGTGCCAGCTTGCCATGTTTCATTACCGGAGGGTATGTTTTTCAATCTTCAACCAGGCACAGGAGCGGCGAGGAGCGCCGAGCTCTGACAGAACTGCGGAAAGTGGCAGAGGAGATCGCGGGTCTTTTTTGGCGTGGATTTAATGGCGGTTTGTACTGGTTTAACTCTAGAAATTGGTGGTTTAAACATGGAACATGGGACTTGAATCCAACCAATGGTGACTTTCTGTAACCAACAAAAAAACGACTTAGTGGGAAAAAACATGTTGATTTGACCCAAAATGATCGAATATATGGATCATGGGAATCTAATTGGATATACTGATAAGATCAATTTGTCTGAAAACGGGGTATACCTCAATTTATGGCCATTTTAATATGGAAAACTATGATTAGACGGGACAGATTGCACATTTTTAGAGCAGTTTGCGAATGGGGATTTATCCTGTGTATACTCGGGAAAACTTTGGTTGGATACACATGGGGATAAACAACGACCACTAAAAGCAGGGAAAGGGGATAAAAGGCAGTTTCCACCCATGAATGGGGAGGTGAAAAGACTTGAAATGATTATATATATACGTGTATATATATATATAGTCACACCCACAAAAGATGGTTGACAAGTTCTACAGGACCATCAGCCGATAAATGGTGGATGGATGAGGTAAAGTCTTTAACGGTGAAATTGGTGAACGATGGGTCTGGACGGGGTGTTGATTGGCGATAAGTGTCGGTCACCTGGAAAATGCACAGGACGTGGTGGAGCGTGTCCAGAAGGTCATCTGAGAGCCTCCATGATGTCACGATTGGAGCTTGGTAAGGGTAGTTCCCCCAAAAGATGTATATTCATTTCGGTTTGTCAAAATGGTGTTTATCTAGAAGATACCACGATGAATAAACCACATTTGTTTGTGCAACAGTCTGTAGTGGTTTCAATTGTTCAATCGCATAATTTCTATATTACAGACATTTTGACAGACACATCACTCTTCAAGCGACAAGCCACAATCGGTTCAAGGCCGTTTGACGTTGTCGGTGTTGTTTTGTATTGGAGCACCTAATGGTTCAGGATTTGTTTAGATTTCCATTCTGTTCTCTAGGTGTTAGCGGACATGTCGGGCATGGCTGATTGCTTCCATTGTCTTCCATTGGAAATCAAGGCTAAAGAGTTTGATCATGTTTGATCCATTGAAACACCTGAAAATCATTGAAAATCTCTGATTGTCGGTTCTGTTTCGGGGGTTCATTATTAAAACCCTGGCTGGTTAAGGAATGTTCCACCCATGGCAGTGTGCAGGAATGGGATTAATTATATAGTTGAAAGATGTTGAAAGCAAGTGCCAGCAAGTGGAAGGAAACTACGAAATTGTGTTAGAAGTGACTCTCGAACGACAGGAGCATCATGCATAACTAAGCTCTGTTAAGTTCTTGGCCCTGTCTCATATTGGCATTTCTGCACCATGCCAAATCTTGTCTGTATTTCTGAATGTTTGTTGGGTTTGTTTGTCATATCTTGAATATTCATCACAAAACCTAAGCCTGTTAGATTCTATGATTGCTTCAAATGATATTCCATGATATCCCATGGCATTATATGACATGCTATGATGTGATCCTTTACCGTAGAATCCGGATATTGTATTCATCTATCATCTTCAAGTTATATGATAGTACAGTAATAGTTCCAAACTATGATGTATGATCTCCATATTTTCTATTGATCATTAGGATGCAACTCTGCAGGTGGCAGATCAAGCGAGTGCAAACCACAGCAAGGATGCCAAGGACTTTGAAAATGGGGGGCAACTCGAAATATGGGTTGCATGGGGATTTACTGGGGGAGTAACTGAGTCATCTGACAACATACATAGTATGGATTATATCAAGCTGAAACAATTTAGGGGAATTTAGATGAATTTAGCCAACAGACATGGCAGTTGAACCATGTTTAGCCATCAAAAAGGATGTTTTCACCACCAGGAGCTGCAACAGCAGACCTTGGTGGCCTTCCACGCGCTGCCCTTCACTGTGAAGCTGCGCATCCTCATGGCGGAGAAGGCGCGTTGATCTGGAAGGAAAACCGTAGGAAATCCCTAGGAAAACCATAGGAAAACCATAGGAAACCATCGTTGGATGGTGATTTCACCCGCAGAAAATGGGGGGTGTAAATGATATGAATGTAGCTGATTGATGATAAGTTGGTTGAGAACTAGGTGAATTCTATGGTTGATGGTAGATTTATTGAACCTAGTCAATTGGGGTTATAATGGGTTATATAAAAACTTATAACTGGGGGAAACCACATTGTGAAGCAGAGATAGATGGTAGTTTTCCCTGGTTTTCCAAACAACCGTTTGTTATGAAGAGATTCTTTACTACCACAGGGAAACAACTATTTATTTCTGGCTGTTTGGGGTTCCAGGATTTGGTAAAGTTATTTACAGGTAAAGCCCTTCTGTTATCTTCTGTTTCTTTTTCCAATTTGGGAATGATTACCATTGTCCCAATGAAATGAGAAGCAGACCTCCGTCAAAAAGTACAAACATGGACAGTCATGTAATCCTCATTGCCACTGACAAGAGTTGGATTGTCCACCCATGTCTAGCCATGTTGGGGGATGGTCGTCAATTCAGTAAAACGGTTTTATATATATATAATATGGTCCCACAATGGGTGTGTCTATATATATATAGACACATTATGAGGACTTCCATTATGGGACGGATGACCATAAACCACACACGCTACAATGTTTTGACCCAGCCACATACGAGCTGATATAACTGTTGATCATCAGCCCATCAGATGGTCACCGCCACCACAGAAGATCCTCTCGATCAAACGGCCCGTCAATTACCAAGGCAAACAACCCTTGAAAACTGCAGAAATGTTGATGCTGCCATGCCATCCAGGCTTAAAATACGGCACTAAAGAAAATCCAGGCATGCCATGTTTGGTTGTTTGACTCCTATCCATGTACAGTAAGTGTTTGTTTGTTGATCGAGTTACAAACAGCTTCAGACTGCAACTTTTGTCTCTTGGCATTTTTGTTCCTTAATTGATTACCATCCGGCAATCAAACACGGCAATGGGAAGTCTCTTATTATAAATTGGCACTTTCATGGGAAAATCATTACTAAATGAAGAATTTTCCAGCAAGCCATGCTTGATTGCCGGAGGTGAAGGACCCTGATCCCAAAATGTTTGGCTGGATCTGAGAGCGACCTCACCATAGAAGATGGTTGGTATCAAGGATCATTCCAAAACTCTACCACAATTTTAGGAATAAACACATAATTCTACCCACACAGATTTCGTAAACAGTTGTGTTTTTTTTCTAAAGGACGAATCGTAAAGTTGGAATTTAGATCCTTTCTTTTTTCTACAGAAAATTGCATATATATATACATAGACTCCGGTAATTTAACGTAGCTATGCAAAGTGACCAATTTATGGCTGATTTACCTACGAAAATTGCTATGTTAGTTTACCAGGGTATATTCCTGTTAAACCCCGTGAAATCCCATTTGTTGATGGCTCAAGTGAGAAAACAGGTCATAATTCATGTGGCCACATTTTCCAGCCACCTGTTTTTTTCCCTGAGGGATCATCCCCATTTATAGATGCTGTGCCCATGAAAAATACTGCCAAAGACCATAAAGTTATCCATAAAATACCTCCATATTTTTTTGGGGATTTTTCCCATGATTCCCAAAAAAACCCAAGATGTCGATTCCAACTCAGTCCCCATTCGTTGAAAACCTGTTGGCTCCGGAGGCTGTGGCCGTGACGCTCCTGGGGGGCGCCTTCACTGTTGGTGCCCTGGTGGTGCTGACCATCTCCCTGGAGGAGGGACCAGGGAGAAATGGCTATTTGATCTGATGGGTATAATCCCAACTGACTAATTTTTTTTAAGGGTTGAAACCACCAACCAGTATTATATATACATGTATATACCCTCTGGTAGTTTAACATAGCTATTGAAAATCGTCATTTAGTTCGTTGATTTACCCATTAAAAGATTGCGATTTTCCATAGCTATGTTAGTTTACCAGAGGGTATATATATAGTCTTAATGATTAATGGTTATGATTTGATAATAGCACTTTATAATGTGAACATGGAATTTAACACGGATTTTGAATGAATATCAAATTTATTAGATTTGACTAGACTCTCATACTGGTACATATTAGAAATGTTCTATTATTGGGTTTATAATGTGAACATGTGTATATATATATATATACGGTATATATTCCTATATACGGTGTAACGACATTTAAATATGTGGAGGGCAAGCCAGACCACAAGGCTCCGGAGGTAGTAGGAAACACAAGTTCCATCTGCATATTTAAATGTATGTATGTTTGAATAGATTGGATTCCGTATGTTGAAATGGCCAGGCGGCCTAGGAAAACCTTCCTGGAGGTAGTCTACAATTACAATACCAGTTCCTATATTACAAAATCCGTATATTTAGATGTAGTTACCGTATATGACAACGAGTTTTTTTATGCTTGAGAAATTGTTCTTTTACAATGGGATAGTGGATGAATATATAGTGGGATTCAACTTGGATTTGAGTGGGATTACGGCCAGAAGGGGGTGCTGCCCGGGGAAGTGCGTTTTGACTGCGCAGGGCTAGTTTTTTTATGCATTTTGGGATGTCGGCTGAATGGCCAAATGGCTGACGAGACTTGTTTCCATAACACAACACCCTAAGCCTAAATCTGACATGGAACCCTAAGGAAGCCTTGAAAGTAAAACTTGTTAAAACCTTGGTAAAAATCCTAAAAACCCAACATGAAACCCTAGAGAAACCCTTTTTCAAAGCCTAAACAAAGCCTAAAGAGTTGGTGACATGATAAACCTCTGGGCGGCACCCCCTTGGGGATGGGATGAATGAAACGTTGCATCGAACTCAAAGCCACGGATGCGAAGAAAGGCCCTTTTTGGGCTTTGCAAGGTGACAGTACTTTCGTTTCAACCCAGACTTTTGCTGATGTGTTCTATCCTTTTCTCAGATTCCTTTCCCATTCTGGTTTGTAAGACATCGACTTGTCGGGTAGCTCCCTTTCCCACCTCCATTGCCCTGTGCGCCTCAGATCTTCTCAGCCTGGGCCTGCAGAGTGCAGTGCTGAGACTCGGACGAAAAAAGGGGGTGCCTGCGCCGAAGATTGGTCCAGGCGGACTGTGAGGCCATGATGGCCATGGAATGCCAAACAGGGGCAATGCCGGAATTGGGATGCAAACTTCAGCAGAATGCTGATGAATGGTCAATTCAACGCTGGAACCCCATGGAACCTCAACCTTTTCTAATATTAAAACCCATGGCACCCTGGGAACTGCACTGAAATTCCAACTTGAATTTGCAGATTTCTAGATCCTGAAAGCTCCTAGCATCATCAACATGTTGGTGAAACATATCACTTCTCGTTAGATCTCGTTAGTTGTTTGACCTAAAACCCGTAAAACATCATTTTGATAGTAGACAAGCCCCATATTTGGTGTTTGTACCCCAGCTAGCATAACTACACATCTCCTGCCTGCTGGTATATGTGATCTCCAATTGACTTTTTTTTCCCTCTGCGGTGACATTTCCAACCAGTGCTTGGTTGTTTTCCCACCTTTGGGTCATTTCTCAAACTTGGGGGAAGTCTAAAATGAACCCGTATCAATCAACTCGTGTTGATTAATCAGCTGGTGGTACATCATGTACATCCCCAAATATCAAACAGTGATAGTTTGCTACTAGAATGGTACCCTGCGATTGAACAGCCCAAGGCTTTGGTCCTTCTCAGAGATGTCCGATGATGGCAGCCGTTGAATTCATGAGAGAACAACAAGCTCTAATGGATACAGGCAAAAACAGCTTTGCTTCACCATGAATCTAGCCTCAAGATGATGGTCTATCTGGAATATGATTCATACAAGATACAAAATGTATCAAAATGTGTTCATAGGCCTCATAGGCTGATCGACTTTGTGCCGTTGGGATCTGTTGGAAGTGAAGCTTCACCGCATCATGGCCACAAGCCATGGTGCAGTGGTTTCCAATAGCTGAGCTCTCAGGCAGGCCCTTATGGGGCCCTTTTTTCAAGCCTTGAGACTTGAGTTCCCAGCTAGCAACGTCAATCTTCATGTACATTAAGAAACAATTATAAGAAAAACACTGAAATGTTATGAAATGTTCATATGATTTCATATGTATGGCATGTTCTTTGTTTTTTGTTCTCCCTGCAACCTCCCCCAGTTAGTACTACTGTGGATGGATGAATTCCTGCGCCATCAAAGGATGGCTGAAATCCTATAAACAATGGGATGTGTACCACCTATCAACTGGTTAGGTGAACCATGGTGAACCAACTTAAAACAAAAAAACAACGTGAAGTTGACTTAGATATCCCCACAGTGATGGCCCATCCGCAGTAGGTGAACCATAAAAACATATCCAACATAAAGGCCATGGGGTTCACCAACATATCCCCAGTTACTACTGTGGATGGTTGCGAAATCCTGCACCACCAAAAGGATGGTTTTTCAACCCCAACAAAATCATGGGATGTTTGCCATCAACTGGTGATTCGGATTTCGCTGGCCCATCCAGCGTAGGTTTTTCCCAACATAAAAACCATGGTGAACCAACTACTAGGTAAACCAATATATTGGATTATCGGAGGGTACAAGGTGGTGCCCCATAGTTAGCTAAGTTGGTTTACAACTCCCATAACTATGGTTTATGGCAGATATAACTATAGTTAATGGGGTTTATAAACCAACTTATAACTGGGGGGCACCATCCTGTAAGTAAACCAACATATCCCCAGTTACTAGGTTTTTCCCAACATGAACCAACTCTCCAATGGGATGCCAGATGGAGACCTTGGCCACGCGCGTGGGGCGCTTCGAGTCGGAACTGGAGGCCTTGCGTCGCGAGGCCTGGAAGACATGATGGGGCGGCGATGGGCGATGGTCGTTACCATGTTTTTTTGGAGTAAGGTACCATTGGAACAAAGGGACATATGATTGAAACTTGATATTTTTGGGGGTTTCGTAATCCGGAGTTCACATGAAGAACGGATGATTACTGAAAATGGTAAGTTGTTCATAGCAAATTGTTTATTTGCCAGGGGGCATAGTAATCACATGTAATCACCAAAAAAGCTGAAACCCATGAATTATGAGGAAAATGGGTTTGTAGAAATGGGATCAAATGGGGTTTGAGCGATGATCTAATGTGCTTCAATGGATAAACGGGGCCTCAGATGGGCTTCTGATGGGTCTAAAACTTGGATAGCAGGTTGGTATTCTTCAAATGTTTGGTCCAAAGGATTTTGAATGTGGGACAGATTCAATATGGGATTGACCCTATCACAAGTGGTTTGTCCATGTGTTGTTCAAAGATAGGGATCACTGATGTATGCCAAGTTTAAGAGGGAACATGAGGTTTTGAGCCAGCGGATCTTTTGGTACCGGATTTCAGACGCACCCAAGTGATGCTTGTAGGTTCAATGTTGGGTTGGTCCCAAACCATACCTGTGTGGATTTGATCGCCCCAAGCGGAACAAATTATAGTATCATTGGGTTTTCTAGGTTGATTGGATTACTTTCCTGCAATATAGGAACCACCAAAACTTATATGAAATTGCTGATGACTGTTTTGTGCTTGTAGCTTATTCAGATGAAATTTCTGGGTTATGGACCAATGGCGGACATAGAGTTCTACCAGTCTATGCCCTACTTATTAGATCTCATTAGCTTGTATGGGCGATTCTAGATGGCATTCACTCACATTGTACCCAACGTAGCCATACTAGTGGAGTCTCCAGTATATATGCAAGGCACATGAATGAGTGGGGATCATGAACTCGTTCAATATTGGAACCCCTATCAACCAACACTCATCAGAAAAAGGATGATCCAACAATTTTTGAGCTATACTGCCAAACCATCTAGAATCTTGAATATGCATCACGATGAAAGAAGTCAAAGATCTGCAGTCAATAATATATGAGCCACACCCAAGTTACTTGATTTACGCTGCTAATCCTACCAGTGCAATAGAATCGTCCCGTTTCTATACACATCTATATATCTTATATCATAGGTGATTTCCCGAATAACAATAAACACATTATCTCAATCTCAATGAGTTGTAAACATGTATAAACAATGTCAGAATAATTTATCCTGAACCATACCTACTTGTCGGACATCCAGCCATATCCAGCAGTCAGTTTTTTCCGGTCGCCTGCTCCGTCACCATAGGTCTCCCAGCTGCAAGGGCAGAGTTCCAGCGATGCCCGAAGTGGCTCGGGGATGCAGGTTGGGTCGGCTTCGGGAAAAGGTCCTGATGAAAGCTGGTTGGTGGTGTCAAAAATCCAGATAGTCCTTGGTGAATGGCAGTTTAAGAGTTTGATATATGTGGTTTTGATTGTTTTTGGCACATGAGGATAAGAACTGATAAGAAGTATAGTTATCCACTAGTCAGCCGAGAATGATATGTTTGCAGATAATTTAAGATTACTCGTGCTACCAATGTTGTATATACATATATATATACATATATATATATACATATATACAGTATATATATATACATATACATATATATATAATTATATATATACATATATATATATATGTATGTATGTATGCATGTGTGTGTTGGTGATGAGGAGCCGCAAAAGAAGGAAACAAGTGCGATCTAAAACGAGATCCCCCATTTTTTGAGTTGAACATCACTTGACAGTGGTAGATGGTGGTTGAAGCCAAATGACCCTGATTGTGATCGTGTTGACATCTGGAACCAAACCAGGTGCCACCCGGTTTCCAGGTACATATGAAGACATACATGATATTCATGTATATTCATGTACGCATGACAACAACAATATGAAATATCTATCTATATATCTATATATATACATGTGAAATATATATCTATATACATGAAATATGTGTATATATATATATACATATATATATTATCTATATATATATATGATATATATATGATATATATATATGATATATATATATATATTATGTATATTTCAACCTTCACAACACCAATTTATGCACTGCCAGGCCTCCGAGCTCCAGCTGCAGTGGGTCCGTTTGTTCGAGAAGGAGCTGGAGCAGCTGCGACGCCAGGCCGAGTCCTACAAGGAGCCACAAAGGGGGCCGAGTCCGGGCGGCAAATCCCCTGGGGGTTGGGTGAAAACCATGGGAAAACCGATGGAAAATGGGGAAAAAAAAATGGAAAACTCCCAGAGTTTGATCGATTTTCATGGTTGAGATGATTTTTTTAAAAATCTTCAGATAAAAAATGCCAGATCAAGTCTAGAACTGGTTAGCAACTGAGGTTATGAAACCAACGATGATGGGATGGTAGGGATACTACAGGGATATGATGGGATGTACCATCCCCGCCGTTTGAAGATTGGAAAGGATCGTTCTCCAATCTTCCAACCCCCCATTTGCAAGTTTCAGGATCAAAAATATGTCTATATGTCACTTGGATGGTGGGTACATCAGCTTACCCTCTGGTAATCAGCTCCATAGCTGGAAAATTTCCATCCAGTAGATTCAGTAGATGATTTTCATCTTCCTAGATTTTACCCTCTGGTAATGGCTGACATAGCTATTGAAAATGGTCATTTATAGTGAGTTTTCCCAATATTTTTAATGCTGATTTTCCATAATTATGTTAGTTTACCAGAGGGTAACATCCATTTATAGTGGATGTTCATTTGCCACAGTTACCGGAGGGTCTCCATCGCAGGTCGCAGCACCATGATTTGCCTCAGGAACCCATTGCTGTGCTCGAGGAGCGCTTGACCCGTCTGGAGCGAGTGGCCGGGTGGCCAGGGCAGGTGACGGGTGCCAAACTTGGCTAGGACATTGCCTATCTGGTTAGTGGTTTGGAACATTTTTTTATTTTCCATAATGTATAGGATAATCCTTCCCATTGACTAAGATTTTTCAAGATGGTTAAAACCACCAACCAGCTATAGTATCCTAGTTACAGAAGGGCATTTCAATGGGAATGGGAAAATCGTCGAACTGGGGGAATTTTGCAGCAAGTTATGGAGCTGATTACCAGAGGGTACCATCGAAAACGGTGGGGGCTTCAGGGTTTTTGACTATCAAACATGGAGGGTATGTTCTTGTACATAAGATGAACTGGGAAAAAACACAACGCGTTTTTTCTCTCATGTCATAGATTGGTGTACTTCCCATTAAACATCCGATTACATATCCCATGATATCCTCATTATCTACACTGTGTTTTCTACCCAATGACATTCCCTTGCAAGAACCTATTTACGGTGATCGTTTGACCTGAGTCATATCCTCACCAAAGACGCTGACCTAATCCATCCCATTGACGTTTCCCAGCAGGTGATTCAGTGATTTGGTTTGATGGCTTTGAATTCCTCATTTCGGGGTGATTTTCCCCCCAACTCACAAGTTTTTTTCCAAGTCGGAAACCTGGAATGTATGGGACAAGCATCGTCTTCCTCACATCCTGGAAGAACTGCCAAAGGGCATCTTTTTGTGGACCCTTATAAGGTATCATAAGGTAGATTTTTGCTCAGCAAAAATCTAATCTTGATAAGTTATAACGGCCTTGGTAGTCCCAGTAGAATCAGTAGAAAATGTGAAGTATCCTCCAATCAAAACCCCTGGTGGAATGATTCACTCCATTCAAGTATCCTCAAGTTAATTCCTAATTCACTCATTTAAAATTTAGTTTCATGTTTCATTTGGACTAAGCAGTTCTTACTTTGGATTCAGCCTGAAAGAAACTCCCTCAGCTGGTTGACCCATCCCCAGGTCCCCACACTGAGGCCTCCCCAGAGTCGGGTAGGGATCTGGACGAGTTGGCAGAACTGGTCTTAACGGAGCTGCAAGCGCTGAAGCAGAAGGCGCCGTTCGAACTGCGCCGTCAGGGCTCATGGCGGAGATCGGATGTGGTATCTTTTGGGGGTTATATAATCTTTATAGATGACTTATTATAGATGACTCATACATATCTATCAGACATCCATAACAATATATATATACAGTTGGTTCATGGAAAACATGAGAGTGCTTTCATCGCTTGCTGAGAGTTAAATTCCATGGCTTGAGACTTAAATCCAGATTTTGGGTCTCCAGTCATCTTCCGGACAAAGTGAGGTTTGTCGATGATCCAAAAACAGACTGGCCAGGTTGGGGTTCAAATGGAACCATGCAAACTCCTTGTTGCTTTGATGACTGTCAGGTTGTGAACATACTTTTTTTTGTATTTCAATATGGGGATGGGTCAATACCTATAGTACCGTTTTTAGTGGGATGAACATCCATTTACCAGCTATTTTGATGTTCACCAGGGGGATAGGGTTTTGACCCATCCCCATATATGTCATAATTATTTGCCCAGTGAACATCATGACATCTTGGAGATTGCAAAACAGTGGCCAGGCTGCAGATGTGTTGACTTCCATCATGTTCCATCCCTTCTCAGCCGAAGCAAGGAAGCTCTTTTCACCCTTAGACTCTATGTGCCTTGGTCAAAACTTGGATCCTATAATATATATATATATATTAGGGATGGTCATCAACCCATTTTCATAGGGATTGATATTCTCATAACAAAGGGTACCAAATATGGGATGACCATAAACATCATATACCATGCTTTGACCATGGTACAAATCGGCATTGGGACGCGCCAGGTGTACCAGCTTGCAGCACCTAAACGCCAGGTCAGGTCGCAGCCAGTCGGATGTCATCACACTGTGCTGCTGCTTTTTTGCAGCACCAATCTCAATGGATTGGATTAGGGGAAATTTACAGGAAAGCCCCATATTTAATGGGAAAATCTATGGTTTCCTGTAGACTCTCCCTTAAACCAATCCATTGACAATCCATTCAGAGCATGGGACATCCAACAATTGCAGACAGCCCAATTTTCCAGGATAGACACGGATTCTCACGTTTGATCCAGCAAGTCTATTCCAACATATTTCTCCAGTCTTGACCCTGGTAAAAAAAAGTCCCTAAGTGGGTTTGTGAATGTTTGTGATGCATGTACTACAATATCATTACATATCATGACGTATATATTCATAACATATATACAAAATATAATGATTATAACTCATTGTAGCAATGGCTACTAGATAGATCTAGTTTCTAAGTTGTTAGTAGCCATTTGTTAAGCCATATATATATAATATAATAAAATATACTATACAATAATATAATATAATATAATATAATATAATATGATATAATACAATATAATATAATATAATATGATATAATATAATATAATATACAATAATATAATATAATATAATGTGATATAATATAATATAATATAATAGAATAGAATATGTATATATATATTGTAATGTGTATATATATAATATAGCCAGTGTCAAAACGTTCGCAAAATCATGTGCATTGCGCAGTTTTTGGGCGTTTGTTTATCAATCTAGAGGGATTTATATAACCAGTCTATTTAGATCAGTATTATTCATGATTTCGATTCTATATGGTTAATTTAATTTGTTTGTACGTTTTCTTGAATGTTCATCATACTTTCCCAATCGATGTAGCCATCACCAGGGGCGCATGAAAACATGGCACTGCCAGGGTGTGGCTCTTCACGGGGGAGCTTCCGCTCCACCGATGCCACAGCTGACGAACGCAGGTCCGTTCGAAAAATTCGCTGGCGAGCCCGCTCAAAATTCCAGGGAATCTACTTAAAAAGCTGACTTAACATGGGATTAATTATATTTCGTGAAATATAAGTGATTAACCATGGATTAAGCGTGATCAACCATGATTCATGAAACATTTATGGATTCACCAAGGAACAGCGGAGCTTGAAGCCATGATTTCATACGACCATGATTCAAGCTCAACTGGGTTCCTGGGACCTGGCTCGAGCTCATCAGCCATAACAGCCCTCAACATCCCTTACCCTTTGGTAATTTAACATAGCTATTGAAAATGGCCATTTATAGTGAGTTTTCCCATTAAAAATGGTGATTTTCAATAGCTATGTTAGTTTACCAGAGGGTAACATCCATTCTGCCGTAATCTTGGATACCCCCAAAAAAAAGCCCGGTGAAATGATGTGAAATGTGTTTATTTTATGGGGAGACCATATTTTTTTTGTGTTCAACATCTGCAGGAAAAGATGTGATTTTAGCAAACCGGCAAAGCTAATCAATGGTGAGCAGTGCCGACATGATAGGAGCACAAGATGAAACGTCGGAACCATCTCCGATTCAGCCTGTATTTTTTGCTTCAAGAGATGTCCTTGTGTATTTGTGTGACCTGATTTCGAGAACCACATATCCCGGGGAAAAACACATGGAATTCAAAAAACCGGAGTTTGAAGATGATGTTCGAATTGGACAGCGGCACTATTAGGGGTTCCCCTTGCGTCTTAGAGGTGATAGCTCTTACATGCTCTTACAATATGTTCAACAATATGTCCCTTCCATTCAAAATGGGTTAGTAGAAGTACATTATTGTCAAATCGGTGGTTTGTTTGTTGTTTGCTGCCACAAAGGGCATACCCAATTGGGTAGTGTGTGTGTCATTTGCTTCAGGTGCTAGTGGCCAAGGCCGTTCCCCCACAGGTTCGCAGTCGGAATGGGTACAAGTGTCAAGCTGAGCTATCAAGAGTTATGCGTAGTCGTTGCGCCAGAGTTATCCAAGGATCTCCGTTTGGGATGTAATGTTGCTATCTGCGTAGAGGATACAGATGCGCACTGAATTATTTTGATAGTGGTCAGCTGATTGCACTTCCTCTTGCACTCCATGGACGTGTATGGTACGTGATGTGCAGGAGGTCTGAGGCAGAAAGGCTGGCTTATTGATGACTCTCAGATTAGAATCTGAATTCATTGGTGGTTTCATTTGGTGCTTTCATTGCCCTATCCCTCTTTTGGAAGATGATTGCAGTAGGTTAGATACTGTTTCAGGAGGCTGAAACTTCCAAAAAGATCCCCTGTTCCGTTCAAAACTAAGTGGGTTTCTCTTGAGATTGAGGGGTTGGCACGTCAATTACCCACTGCAGAGTCGAATTCCTATCTGACAGTCATTTGACTGGTTGAACTGCTTGGATTTCTACGACTCCTCTCAAATTCCCATTCTCTTCAGGATCCCCAACCTTCGAAATCTCTAGAAAGTCCAGGTCATTCCATAAATCTATAATATTTATAATAAATCCACATAATTATATATATATATGTAATTATGTAATATATATATATATATTATATGAATAGGGTTGCTATACATATACCATATACTGTATACATACATATATGTAGATGAATATATAGTCATCCTGGAGTAGACATGGAAATGTGCAAGAAAAAATGTAACTTATTTGAAAGATTCATGTTCTATCTACTTCAAAGATGACTATATATATATATACACTTATTACTGTATTACCCTCTAGTAAACTGACATAACGATGGAAACATCACCATGTTTAATTTGTAGATCATCGTTTAAATCATGAAGCGTTTTCCATAGCAAACCAACAAATTTCGGGAAAACATATGTCCATTCAAGTTGCCCCATAATTTTCTCATAACCATCATCCAACTGACAGTTATTATTATGTTAAATCCATCATAAAAAGTCAGATGTCCGTATTACCAGTCGGTATCCCAATCAATCTTACTGGTTGGATCTGGTTGGTATGCTAATGATATGTCCATTATTCATGATACCACTATTTGTTGTTGCTTAATTCCCGTGAATTTCCATTGTATGTCACTGTTGTTGGTTAAGTGATCTCATGATTTTGTACTATAGATGTCCATTGTACATCATTATATCCCGATGTTCTTGGTGAAATCCCATATAAATCCCATGAATTACTAGTATAAATCCCATATAAATCCGATATAAATCCCATGGCCCCCTTCTGACCGGGACGCGACGCGACTGTAGGCGCTGCGATTGCGCGTGTGGAACAACTGCAGCGCCTCGAGCAGAGCACGACGAGTCCGGGGATCTCATGATTTTGTGTGGTGATTTGATAGTGATGTTTTTTTTTACATTTATATATTGGTGATTAATGATGATGAATGATGTTTGATGATTTTTGATTAAGCAAAAAAATGATGATTTTTGATTAATAGTGATGATATTACCTTTTTGATTCACCATTTAATCACTAGTTTTGATTATATAACTATTTTTGATTCACTATTTGATAGTGATGATTGATAAATGTTAATCATATGATTTGATAGTGATTTTTGATTTTGATAGTGATTGATTTATGATGGTGATAAATGCTGATAAATGGTTATTCATCATGATGAAATCACTATTTTTAATTAACTATTTGACAGTGATTAATAGTGGCTAATAGTGAGTAAAGGTGATAAATGGTGATTCATGATGGTGTTTGATGCTGATTTATGGGCATTTAGTAAGAACGATATGGACTAATGGTGGTTTATGGTTATTTATGGTGATTTATGATGACATTTTGTGGTGATTGTTGGGGTTTGACGTAGCTTTGGAAGCATCGACTGTGGTGAGCGCCGCGTTTCAGCTCGGTCCCGTCCCCGTTGTGATCCCACAGAGATTCTCATGTGCAGCATGGAGCAGCCCATCCCTGAAGATGAGGAAGATGGGGGATGGAAACAAGACATGAAAAAACACTCATGGTATATAGCTATATCATCAACTATTTAGGTCTGTTTGAAAATTGTGTATACCACAATGGGATGTTTAGTCCGCCAAGGCGTTTTCATTGTTGGTGACAGCCAACAATAAAACACTATGCAACTCGGGTCCTTAAATGTCCCCAGTTTTGTCTGGTCACACCCAAATTATCAAAAGTTGGATAGGTTGACCCCCAACCAACACCCATTTGGCGATTGTTCCAGATTTAATCACCACCCTAATTGGATGGAGCATGATGGATTCACACATGTACTACCAATCCTACTCCCCACTAAACATGGTGATCCCTAATCCCGCAGTCTTGTTTCATTACATACAGGATGGGCCCCCCCAGTTATAAGTTGGTTTATAAACCATAACAAAACCCAAAACCACCATTAACTAGTTCGTTATATCTACCATAAACCATAGAATTCAGCCACTTTTTTTAGGGCAACTGAACGCTATCGACTGGGGGGCCCCATCCTGTATTGGAGATCGGGATCCTCATCGTAACCAGTGCTGGGTTTAGGGTATCTAAGATTGGCCATGTACCCTCCGGTGCTGGCGTGCTGGAAAATCCACCATCTATAGATCACTTATAGACTATAGTGACTAGTGTTTTTTTAATGTTACAGTGTTTTATATGTTATAGACTATAGTCCATCATCATAAATAATTATATATAGTGTTTTTTTTCTGTTTTTGTTTTTCATATCTTCCCAATTTTTCCCATGATGTTCCCAAATCAAAAGCTCCATGGCTAGGCCTAGCCCGGCCTAGCCGACATTTTCCCAGCGGCGTTAGGATTTCCTGCCCACCAGCGTCCCAACCTTCATCAAGTCCGAGGAGGTGCCGATGGCGAAAACAACTGACGCCATTGCAACCAGAGAGTCATGAGTCATGATGTTTTTTTGAGTGTGTACGGATGTGTGACATGTACATATATGTATGTATATGTATCTGTAACCTCCAGGACCTGCATAATTTCCTGCCTTATTGGCAAAATCAACCTTTCAAATCACAGCCGGAATTCTGAGGTATGTCGTGATTTTGTATTTTCAAGGTTTGCACACCTCTTGAGATATTGGACAAGAGATATCAAGAGATCTATCACCATAAACATCCTCATTTCCAGGCCCCGATGAATCAGCAAGGTGAAGCTGCGCCAATCATTCAGTGGCTCAAAAGTGGCTACCTAAGGTCTGTGCAGGGACTTGTTGTGAGAAAAGAAAACCAAAGTTTATGAATCACACAAACCATAGAGGCATTAATCATTGATCATTCAACATGTCCCGCTGATGCAACGCAATAGATTTATCACCAGGTGTCCGCAATGGCTTAAAATAGATGTAGTTTTGGGGCACACATGAAAAGGACCGACTGCCCATCCTTCCTTTTCTTTCAAACTTGTTGCCCAGCCACATGGTGTTGGCGGCTTCTCACACAATGCAAGGGAAGCAAGGTGGAACTGGAACCAGGCAAAGTGTGGGGCAGGAATCTTGTTGAAAACAGCATTGCATGATATTGCATGCATGTGTTATCATTTTTTGTTGCCAGAGCTTCATCCTGGAATGTTGGTGAACACACTTACTTATCCCCATTTTCTATACCCTTATTCCTCCTTCTTCCACCTTCTTCAAGCGCCTTCTGCAGGCAAATGATTCTCACGCAGCTGGCCTTGACCAAGCTACTCATGTCAACCCTGCGTGTTTGCAGACATGAGCGGGTGGCTGACTGGACTGGGCCCAAAGGTACCCTATGCATACAATTCTGTGACTAGCCACCTTCAAAACTGGAGGTAAATGATGGCAAATTGTAGCTAAAAATAGGCAACGGTTGGTGTTGCTGGCATGTGTCAGAGTGATGCGAATCCTGTGAAGATTTGCCAGCAGGTTTTCAAGTTTCTCAGAAACAAAGGTCTTTTGACCCTAGCTGATTCTGCTTTCCACTTCTGCAGCCACAAGCTTCTCCATAGGTATGCCGTCATGCAATCCCATGCAATCCTAATTTGATTCATACCCAGTTATACACGTCCAACCCGCTTTAACTTACAGCCCCCTGGTTTACACAAATGCGCATGAGCCCAATCCATTGTAAGTCAACATTTTTAAAGTTATTGTGGGGCTGAACTGGTTTCATTTCTGTCCCAACCATGCCGGCTTTCCCTCGGCGTGCTGCTTCTGAAGCGGAAAACTTAGAGCCGGAAGAATGCAAGCTAGACCCGGCTTCACTTGCCGGCATGCTTGAAGCTGATGTCCGCGTTCGAAACCGCCTTCGGTACAGAGAGGAGGGAAAGCTTCTTAGGTGGATGAAAAATGAAAAGGGTAATGATGTGGTTGGGCAATTGGCGATGCCCATCATTGCCATGAATGTGAGGGTGCTTACTATCCTAGCTCGATACTGGTGCCCGAAAGCCAAGAAGGTGGCCAAGTCCCCTAGCATCCATTTGGTCAGAAAAGAGGCGAGGTTTGGAACATCCCCAGTTTCAAGTATTTTTTGATTTCGGTATCAAAATTGTTTTCAATCAGGTTGAGTCATTATAGATCATTCCTACAGCTACTGGTGTGAATACAAGTTCTGCCCATGGTCATCTAAAATGAAAAGTGAATCCATAATTCCTCCAGTTTCCCATTTGTGGTCGAACCCAGGCTTTACTTTTGCACGCAGGTCCTTGAATTGAAAGCTGCGTGCGGCTTCAAGCTTGATTCCGCCCTTCTAGAGGCTGATTCGTGGGGCCTTAAAAAGCTCTTCACATATGGATGTGCCAAGGGTGGATTTGGGAATGACAAGAGTCCCATCCGTCGCGACCCTTGGCTTAGCCCATGGACCTAAGATTTTTTTTGATAAACGAAAGTTCCCCATGTTACGTGAGTTTGATAGAAACAACTGCTCAATATTGTTTAATGCATGCATGTTTGACAGGAAGCTTACGTTTACACAGCAGGTAGTAACAAATCAATAGATGCATACTGCATATATCCTGCATGCGTGTGTGCGCACAAGGACCCAGCAGTCAATGAGTTCTACGAGGAGTTGTTCGAACACTGGCGTCCTAAGGCGAAGCCGGTGCTGATTGACTTGGAGAAGGGGGATGACAGTGACAACGGGATGGACCTGAGTGGGTTGTTTTCGGTGAAGGGTGAGGAGGAAGAAGAAGAAAGTGGGGGGAATGAGAATTCATATGCGTTGATGGACCCTTACTTCACCCAAATGATGCCTGATGATGAGCTTTTGCTAGCTTTGGGCAGTGAACCAATTGAGACTGGTGAGGGCGAGGGTGTTCACGCAGAGCAAGGCAAACATGAGGACAAGGTTGAATGTGATGGTTTGGAGAAACCTCTTGATCCACCTGGTGCAGTTGGGGTTGAGGGAAAGAGCCCAGCCAAACCCCATGTTGAGCAACCGGAACCAGTGGGATGTATCTCTACCACACCAAAGGCTTCAGTTACCAAAGTCCCATTCACCCCGGCGAAAGAGATCTCCAACAAAGACCTTGATGAAAAGATTGCAAGCTTGAAGCAACTTGCACATATTATGTTTCGACAAAAAAGTTTTTTGTGTTGCAAAGGGGAACCAAGTCCAAACAAAAGCAGTGGCAATACATGGCAATGGTCACTATATTAAGTACATGTTTCCTTTATTAAGTTTCTTTCCTTTAGAATTCATGATGCAAATGAAAAGGAACCCTGACCGTCTACAACGTCAGTCATGGTTTACCTGTTCTATTTCATGTTTGCTCTCTTTATTCGGTCCCTTTGCTTCCGACTGCCTAGGCGGCGGCTTGCAACGAAGAAGCCTCAGCCTGCCCAACCTTGTGCAATGGATGCTGTGGACACCCTGGCGTTCGATGCGACTCAAGTGGCTTCTGACATGCAGGAGGCTGGTGCTCCGATTTGGGTTGAGGATACACAATCTGATGGTGATGGGCCTGGGGCAGTGTGCAGGTCTTTGGCAGCAGATTTCAGCAGTGCCATGTTTTCTGAAGAAGGCCAGGTCCAAAATATATCAGCTTTAAATGGGTTTGAATTACATCTTTTGCGTGCATACGCAAGCCCTGTTCCTGGTTTCATTTGTTCTTGACAGGTTTCATTGTATTTGGTATTGGATATTGGTTTGACTTGGACCGTATGTTCGACCAACAGCATGACTCTATACCCCTTTCCCAGGTGATCGAAAGGACCGCTTGGATGCCATGGAAGTTCCCATACTCCAGAACCCGACGGGGGAGGTGGATGATCAAGGTTCTGACCAAAGGGTGGAGGATGAAAACGAAATGAATGATCAGCAGGTGGAGGCTGATTTGGGTGGTGAGCACATGGAGGCTGAAAAGAATGAAGTGGGTGGTGAACAGGTGGGTACTGAGCAGGCGGAGGATGTGAAAATAGAGGCTGAGAAAAACGAAACGGGTGGTGAGGACATGGAGGCTGAGGACATTGGGATGGGTGGTGGCGAGGTTGAGAATGGAAAAGTTACAGCCGTTGGTGAACAGGTGGAGGATGAGAAAGCGGAGATGATGAATGAGGAGGTGGAGGATGATGAAGAAGAGATGGCCCAACAGCTGTCTCAAAAAGATTGTGACATGGAGGAGGAGGAGGAGGAGGAGGAACGAGAACCTGAAAAGTCAGTGGATGACGATGAACCTGTGGCTACTGACCTGGACCCCCTTAGCAAAACAAAGGAAACACAGCCTGACGTTGAAACCGGTGAGCCCCCCATGGTTCGGCGGGTAGAACAGTGGCAGCAGAAACCAAAGGCAAAGGCCAAGGCCAAGGCAGGGCCTAAGGCCAAGGCAAAGGCCAAAGCAAAGAGCAAGGTGCAAGGGAAAGGCAAGGAAGCAAAAAGCAAGAAGAACAGTAAGAGAAAAGCAGAGGAGACTGTTGAAGTTTTGGCCTCAGGAGAGGAAGGTGAGGTTCCTGAGGAAGAGGTGGCAAAACCTTCGCAGAGAAAGCGTGTTGCAAGAAAGGCCCGAGCCAAGTCTGCAGCCAAAACAGAGCCATCCGGCAGCAATGAGCATTCGGCCAAAGCCTCTGACAGCAAGGAAAACAAGGAGCCCCCCATCAAATACAAGCCAGTCACTGAGGAAGGTAAGGCTGACATAGAAGAAGCTTTCAACTGGGAGGAAGGGAATGGGAAGGGTCAGGCTGGTGAGGAATGTGAGAGCGTTGCTGGGTCTGATTTGGGTGAACATGAGAATCAGGAACCAGAACCAAACACTGACAAGAAAAAGAACGACTTGCAGTCTTTCGCCCGTCGCCCGCCCCCAAAGACTTCACCATCAAGGGACAGGTGGTTGGTTATCCGGGACGTTTTCAACGAGCATTTGGTGCCTGCTTTGAAGTTGGTGGGATTTCCGATCTACAAATGGGAGGCCTGGTGAATGATACCAAACCACAAAAAGGATGGAAAGGGCAATCTTAGTTACTGTTTTCCAACTTGAACCCTATATAATCTTTGCATCTTTATTTTATGTTCAACCTGAGAATTTAGTTCCTCTTGGTATCCATTGATCTTTGACTTTGAAGTGGTTGCTGTCCATTTCTGGTGTCAAATAACCACCATTCTATTCTTTAAACGGGGCTGTTCTTTCATCACTATGCCTGCCTGTGAACCTGTCCCTCAGGTTGAATGGTGGGAGTGGGCTATGGACAAGTTGACTGAGGACAGCGTGAGCAACGAGAATCTACGCGGCTTGGGTGGTGATGCCATCGCTGAGAAGTTGAAGCCTGTGGCCATGCACCAACTGAGGGAGTTCTGTCGCGACTCTTGCATTCCCACGGAAGAGTGGCCAAACCTGGAATGAAACGCTTTGGTCCCTGAAATGAAACATTTGCAATGTGATAAGAAATGCGCTAGATCGCTCTTAACATCTTAGCCTTGTTTCTAAAGCTGTTTGTGATTGTTTGTGCATTGTAACCTGGCCTGAGAGGGGCGCGAAGGGACTGACAGGAGAGCTTGCTTTTGGGAGGTGTGCATAACATATACTATGCACTATGCACCTCTTTGTTCCAAATTTCTTAGGGTCATGCAGTCTGAAGTGGCTGCGCAATTTGGGGATCTTACTTGGCAGCTTGATCATTCAACGTGTTTCTTAGCCGTTTTTTGCAGTAGCTGTCTGCTTGGCTTTGCCGGCTCTTTCAATCTTGCTTGTCGCTGGTGTCGGAAAATATGACAGCATTCAGGGAAGCTTTATTTGAACATCTCTGTATGAGCCAAACCATTCTTTAAATGAAAAGAACCTTTCAAAACGAATATGAATGATGAACCTGTTGCCTCGTGTACAAGCCTTTTTTTTCTCCCATTCCCATTGCTTGACCCCCCACGAACAAATGCTGTTTATTTGCACGCTGGCCAGGTGAATGCCCATCCAACGAGGATGCCGGAACCTTGCCAAATTCGGCATTAGCACAGTGACTACTGGAGGTGGTCCCTGCTGGTTTTGTGGTGTGTTGGGAGGGAGTATTTCGCGGTGTTCATATTTTGTCCATTCTTCTATGTTGTAGTGTTCGCCACAAGTTTTTTTTTTCAGAAATATGTCCATTCTTGCGGTGGCAGTTCTGGCTGAAAACAAGCTGTGATTGCAAGGGTATATTTATCCCAAACAACGTATTGATTTGCCATACATCGATGACTCATACTGTTGAAATCCACCAACAAAGCATGTGCAATGAATCAAGGTCCAATAAATCCATTATGCATATACTTCTCAAAATGGGGGATGCTCGAAATTATTCGATATTAAGTACTAGTAGGCGGTTTTCGAGCATCCACCATTTTGAGAAATACCCATGTGCATGTATGCACATGCATATAATCCAATGTAATATTGTATACCCCAAAATATCTGGTAACCATAACACACCACATCACACCTTGTTGGAAAACATATTTGAAAGGTGTTTCACTGTTTCACTTCTTCTAAAAAGATCCATTGATCTTTCGCCATGACCCCGCCTCAATTCGAGCTGTTCATCAAGCGGCTCATCAAGTTTGGCATCCCAAAAGATGCTTGTCCTGCATCCGTCAAGCCATGCTTCCATGGTGCAACAAGACTGGATCCCCTCTTGCATATATTTATACCCTTAGAAACTGAACTGAGGTAGTGATCTTACTCATCTTGCTGGTTTGGTGGCTTGACCTTCCGCCACAAGGTGACCCTTACCAAGTGATTGAGATGTTTGCAGGGGTAGGAAGGATAGCAGCCCTATCCAAATTTGCTGGGTTCAAGTCAGCGGCCATTGACCTTGAGTATGCGAAGGAAAGGTGGGAACGGGTGGGCAAACGCTCACCTATGGATATCAACTCTGATGCAGGATTATTGTCCCGAGTTTGCATTAAACATGTTTTCCAATCTGGGGACCCCATGGAAAAAGGAATGAATGAACCCATAATATCATAGAATTTTTAAATACTCTATTGCAAAGACTGGGTACATGGGATAGTCATACAGGCCAAGGGAATCCATTGGGCTTTGCTCCGGTTCAGCTTTCAGTGAGAAACCCTTGAACTTCAGGTTATGTATCCATTTGGTGTTGACTTCGCAATGGGAAGAACTGGTTGGCTTCCTTGCCATAGTCTGTTCATCATGGGTGCCTGTCAATCGCGGTAGTACTGGCAGGGGAATTCTAACGCCACTTGGAAATGAATCCTTTTTGGCAGTGAGGCGTTCGAACAAAATGACATCCAGGCCTTTGGGATGAGATTTGTTCAAACAACGTTGATTTAAAAAAAAAACATTCTTCAGTAGTGTGCTGTCCATCATGAATATCCCCCGAAATAACATACCCTGTTGAAGTTCAACAATGCTATTACAGCTGCTATATCATTTGGAACATTTGAATGATCTTTCTGTGTGGCCCCTGAAGGTGCATAATCATAATGGCTATGATTTTCGCCGCTGGAGGAACGTTCCTGGTAGAAAACCCTGCCAACTCATTGATCGCCCTTCACCCCCGGTGGGTCTGGTTCCTCGAATGCCTTCGTAAATACCATGTCTTTGTGCCTAGGCGATCCAAGCACTGTGTGTTTTTTTCGCTCCAAAATAGGGCATGGAACATGTTTATGATGAAAACATGTTTTGAACAAGTAATTAATCTCCTACTGCTTCCACTCTATATTGGGCCTATCCCAAGGTATGGAAGGTAGCGTTTTGGATGAGGAAATTCGGCGCTTTGTCATGGAAACGCACATGGTTATGGTCAAACAGTCGCAGTATCGGGGCCCTGGACAAGGGCCGTTTGACACGTCAAGAGCGAAACACTGCCAGACCGACTACTACAAGATATCGAGACAAATCGGGCAAACTAAAATTCAAAGGAAATGGAAACCTTAAGAAATCTCAGAAGCTTTAAAGCATTCATGTGCATGTGTGTGGTTTCAATTTGTGCACCACCTTTTCAACTGTATTGACCCAAATCGCGCTTTTGTTTGGGGATAAATTTTGTTTGGGGATGTTTGGATCAGGTTCATGTTCAAGAAATGATGGGTTCAACTCTCCCTATGTTTTATACACTCTTTAGTGGCCTGCTCAGGGGTTCCATGTTCTTGCATGGGTCAAACTCATGAGGATTTACACCTACAAGTATGCAGCAAAGTTGGTACAGCTCATCCCAGAATTTCAAGCTGACTCCAAAGCTCGTGACTTTCCCGTGGAGGCATTGTTGAATTAAACCATCATTTTCTACAATAATAAATGTCAATTTGATACTCCCCCATTCTATCATCCCTGATTTTCCTCTGCTCTTGGCCCTGGCAGGTGGAGAGTGAATCCACAGCCTTGGAACTTTTCGCTACTATGGCCTTTTGTGATGAGGGCCAAGCTTGGGACCAGGAGGCTGATCTTAGACGTGTGATTCGCTATGCCAGGGGGTCCAAGAGACTCCATATTCCTAGTGAATGGCGGCCTTTGCTCCCAACTGAAATCTAATTGAACCAAATTAAATGGCTTGGGCAGTTTAGATACCATGAATAAGTGCAATCCAGATACCTTTATTGGCACATGATGACCATCACACTTTGTGCTTCCTTCGCTTCCAATGCCCTAGCTCCTGCATGGCAGAGTGACAAGCTTGCGCCAGTGGGTGGAAAGGTGATATGGATCTATCCGTGGCAACTTCGGGATCGGTAGATTGGGGTTGGTATGAGGAGATTGTGGAAAATGTTTTGGTTGCCAAAATGCATTTTGATTGTAAACAATATGAGGCATGTATAGCCATATCCCAGATATTGTCCAAAGGACCCAATACTATCAACAAAACGAGTCTAGCATTCAGGATATCAGTTTTGAGAGATAAAGACTTCATGGGGTCTGGATCACAAAAAAGAGCTTGCCATGAGTATACCAAAACCCTTATTACTAAGATATTATTTCTTTTACTTCTTCCAATTGAGAAAACAAGGATGACTTCAGGGATGCCCAGTATCATCATGAATGCATATATAAGCACGGTCTATGAAGTTTAACAGACGTCAGGTATACCCTTATTACTATATACAATGGAGAAAACAAGGATGCCTTCAGGGATGCCCGGAAACATCATGAATGCATGTATAAGCATGATCTATGAAGTTTAACCGACTTCAGGGACCATACTGATCCATGAGCAAACCTCATCCATGAGCAAACCTCAGGGATCATACTGGAAATAACAAACTTCAGGGATCATAAAGGGGATGAACATACTTCAGGGATCATAAAGGGAATGAACACACTTCAGGGATCATAAAGGGAATGAACACACTTCAGGGATCATAAAGTTAATGAACACACTTCAGGGATCATAAAGGGGATGAAAGGAATTCCATGAACAAAGCTTCAGGGGTCCATGAACACGATTTTCATGAGTTTCTTCATGAATCACAAAAATTGTGGCCGGAAATACCCAGGAAAAAGCAGGAAATACCCAGGAAAAAGCAGGAAATAACCGGTCGTCCATCTGAGGGCTCATGCATTATGAGAAAATCAGGGAATCATGAACTCAGAGCATTGTGAAGAAATCGACATTGCTCATGAATCATGAACTCAGAGCTTTCTGCTAAAACAAATTCACAATAAAAATATCTGCAGCCGCTTGAGTGGATCATTTACCATTAGTATAGCTCTTATGCCCACTGAGCTTGCTTCAAGGGTGTTTTCTTCAGAGACGCTCGTAGAGGGTCTTGCTGTGGTGAAGGCTGAGATAGGCATGGATGACCTTTCTGGTGTGGATATTGCCCAAATGGAACAAGAACTCAAAGACCTTGAGGCCTGTCCCAAGTGTGATCCTGTGCCAAATGGATGGTAAAATCAAGGTGTGGTATTCACATGCATGTATAATATGCCATTGGTATACTAAATTTATATTCAAATGCTGGTTGGACTTTGAATCTTCCATTCTATCAGTTTTTCAATGGTGTGGCTATGCCTCCATCGGCAAAACAGATTCCGCATGATTCCACCATGAGTGCTGTAGGCCTTGAGAGCGAGCCGTGTCATTCCAACTCCTGTCCGAACTGGTGGAGAACAGTTGGGACCACATGAGGATACCATCCCAGCTGATTTGGAGGTATCTTGCATTCTTGATGCGTAGTGCCTCCTAGCTGTATTGACTGCAGTTCTATATATTATATGGTAATCTGTTTATTGATCATTGTTGCGCTAAAAAGTGAAACTTTGATTTCATTTTCAAAGTAATTACTTAGTCAGTGGGTTCCCTTACCCCCCAAAAAAACCTTTTTTGGTTGGGTGTGAAATAGATTAGATACCCCCTGGGCGCTTGAACCCAACAAAAAAAAAACTTAAACGTTCCCTCAGCCCTGATTTCATGAGTTGTTGTAAAGCCCAAACTGCCCAGGTAACGGCCGAACCAGCTGAGAGTCCTCCTTCTGGTGAGGACAACCCTCCTGACCATGGCATGTCGGTTCGGGACTTGGTTGATGGCTATGATTCAGCGGAGGATGACCCTTGGACTAACTGGTTGCTGGTAAAAGTGGCAAATAGTTCAAGTATCATCATCATCATCATCATCATCATCATCGATAAGCCTATCGCTGTATGTCCACTCTTATGCTGTCTCTGCATGTATTGAGGATGAATTGCTGAGACGCTTACAAACTGGTGAGTTGGCATTTCCTGAAGACTTCACCTCGGAGACCCCTGCTGTAGATGACCCATACTTCGGACTACCCAATGCTGATGATGCCCAGGTCTGGGGTCTCACAACATTGCTGACAAAATCAAACATGATGTACAATTAGCATTTAGTGCATGAATGCTCCAACATCATTGGTAAAGCAAACCAACATTTTTGTTTGCATGATTATTATATTGAATTTGACTATAATCACCTTCCATCCCTGTGCCAGCGTCATACAGGATCTGAAACCAGACCAGCTGGCGGTGATGGATGCTCTGGCTGCTGCTTTTGCCCAGGATTGGGGACTGGTGTGCACGGAAATTTTGTATACCTTGTATATAAGCAGAATTACTATATGTCACGGCCCTGAAGTGCCTATAACAGCAAACCACAGTCATGCCTTCGAAGCAACATCACATTGAGTGTATATCGAATTCAAAAACATGCATGCTTTGGGGGTTGATGCGCTGCAGGAGGATGTGGCGATGGCTGAGAAAGGGAATGAGAATTCCTTGGGTGATGATTCGAAGGTGCTTTACCTTAAACCAAACTGGCCGATGTGGAATCTTTCAAGTAGGAGATTGGTTCGCTTCTTCAGGCATATGTTTTCTCTTTAAAGCATTTGTGCTGTGTGTTTGTACCCCTTCAACATCAATGGGTCGCCTCCCGCGACTCCAGGTGGACACTGCACCCTCTGCATCCTTGACACCGAACCAAGACACCGGAACACCAAAGACCTACAAGGTATTATGGCTGCAGCTTATTTTTCCGTGAATGCATGTTCACTTCACAACTGCCAATTGGTTAGATTGAGATCATTACAGTGCAATGACTTTATCTTTGGGGTTATATTGGGCCTGCTCTTCTCCATGTTTTTCTGAGGCAGGTGAGAGCAACGCTATGAAATGCCTACGTCGACTTGTCCAGCCCCGTGCGGATGGATCCTTCCTAGTCCCTGAAGAGATCATTGCAAAGTTCAAAGATATTGCTGGGGGTGGGCGCTCGGAAGTCTTACGTTTATATGAGCAATGTGGATGCAACAAGGACCCTAGATCAAGTTGGAAAGAAACACACGTGGTCCTAATATTTATAAGATATGTCCCAACTGTGTTTCCCGAGGGTCTCCTCATTTCACATCCACAGCCGTCGTTGCAAGGATGCTTTCGTGAAGACCTGCCGTCGCAAGATCGAGCAAATCAGTGAAGAGGACTTGTATGTGGAGGGTGAGTTCATGGCTGAGGCTGACATGGCGGATGAGGGATACAAAGAGAGTCTTGGCACTATCACTATCGATATGTTTCACCTGTTGAGCCATGCCATAGCATGGGCACACCACATGAGGATTAAGAACAACTGTGATATTTTGAAGGTATCCTCTTGCAATGAACTTCATATAACTTCATGCATCATCACATGATATGCTTGTGGAGGAGCATTCTCGGGTCGAATGTCATCTGGTTATATTAAATCAACAATATTAACATGTTGTATATACACTGCCCGCTAAGGACCCGCATCGCCGCTATCAAAGCGGAGTGTGCAAAACATGAAGGTTGGATCCGGTCACCAGGCTGAAATTTATATGAGGTGGTCAATCAGAACAAAGCTATCAAAGTATATGCTTTATTTTTGCTTCACTTGCTGAAACAATTTTGAAGTGGTTTCATCTTGAAAGAAATGAACCCAATCCCGGATGGCTTTGTATGATTCTTGCTCTTGTAATGCTGACCCCTCTAGCTAGACAGGACTGACACCCCCTGGATCCAGCCTCTCCAGCTCCTCTATATACCCGCAATGGCCCTGAGGAGAGACAAGTATGAGAAGCAGGTCAAGCTCTATTGGGTGGAGACGAAGCAGGGTGGCCGCAAGCTGTTTCTTGGGTGCATTTAACTGATAATACTGTTAATGCATATATTATATGTATATAACTATATGTTTGTACCACTTTTCCCATCATGAAAAACATCAAGTGTGTAACCTTTCTATAAACAAATCACGCATGCTTTTTGAAAGGAAACGTAAGCGACAAGTTCTTGAAGAAGAAGATGAAATTTCGGCGGATGAAATGGAAAAGTTGAAGAATGAGATGGAGGGGTTCCCTTCTGACTTTGTCTTGCCCAAAGACACGACGGGCACCTCTACTGCACATGACATGTATATGATGCATGGTCTATTTACCATCATACACCAATTTGCAACATGTGAGATCTGTGCATGTTCCCCCTAAGCTCAAGATTGAACACCCCCTGCAGATCCCGTGATCTTGGTGGAGGCTGATGGCAACGTGGATACTCAGAAAGCGCTTAAGGCGCTGAGTTTTCCTGTGATGGACGATGATGCATTGCCATCAAGCTATATCCAGAAGATCTTGGGTGCCCTTGCAAAGTGGAGGGTCAAAATGAATGGTATCATTGAGACCTTGGATAGCTTGGAAGAGAAACCTGACAATGCTCAACCGTTGCTCACATCAAATAGCTGACATGCTGTAGCATCAAGTTATCTTGTGATATCTTTTGTTTAGCAAAAACACTGCTAGGAGTGACCCAAAGTAGATGCAGTGGACCAAGGTTGGGAAGTCGAGCTGGTCAAATCGACAAAGCGCTGGTTGAGGTGGAGTCAAAGATCACTTCTACCAACACTCAGGGAATCATTGAAGGCTTCAAGCCAGAGCCCCTTGCTTTCAACACATATATTACTATAGTAATGTAATCACTAAATTAATCGGCTTGTGTCAACGACATTTTGTTTTCCCTGCCCGTCCATTGGCCCATCTTCCCTTCTCTGCTTGTCCCCAATTGCGCCTGAGGCAGCAGGATCAGTTGGAAGAGATGTTCAAAGAAGCGCGCAAGCAGTGCCCTGTCAGGGAATGCGGTGGATGGGGCAGTCCCTGTCGGAATGCATTTTTTGCATGCATCATGCATGTGTTATTGGTATGGATTGCGTTTATGTCATTGTGCATGCATGTGCGAAATTCACCCTTTTGTTTCTGGTGAACGGATGCAAAGTTCAAACATTCTGTCAACATAAACTACACTATAATTATGATTCATTACAATTGCATGGTAAGAGAGGCTCAAATACTTTAAGTCCTTGATCTAGGGTCCGACCATGAGACCCCCATGGCCCATATTTATAATTTATATTAATTTATATTACCATGTAACTTTTTGGAGTCAAGACCGGATAGTATCCTTACAGCTTCATCATAATCATACCTCATCTACAAAAATACATGCATGGTCTGACTTTGCCCTGGTCCCGTGCAATGGACGAATTCTTCTTGGACTTGTTGACCTACACCTGCCCATTCACTGGCAGAAAACGATGTGCCATCAGTGCGGAACTGGAAACGCCTATGGCGGTTAAGAAACCACTGTTGGTTGAAGAGGATGCTTGGTTGATCCAAAATAATTTTCTGTGGTGCTTCAAGTCCTACAAGACAACAGGATTTTTTGAATTATGGGTTTTCCTATTGTTTGTTTCTCTTCATCCAACTTCCCGTAGTTCAGTCCTTGAATTTTCCTTCGCTTGCTGCCTCATGTCAGGGGCCCATTGGAATCCAAAAAAAGATCATATTTAATGTGGGCTGGAAGCAACCATTGATCGTTATTCTGCCGACACCCCTGCATCGAAACACTTAAGGAAAGAAAGAGCACACCAGTGTCCAATGCTGTTGAATGTGGGCAACTGCAAGTGGATTGGGTCCAGTTGCTCCGGTTCAACATCCATAACAAAACTATGAAGATCCAACCGAAGTTGCCAACATCGGGGAAAATTCTTGCCCATTGCAAAAGAATGGTATATGCCTTCCGGGAATCCTTGGATGTGAAGCTTTGTGTTTTCAAGATTGGTGTTACGGCAGACCCAATGAACCGCTTCTCTGACTACATGACCAAAGCATTCACCGTGATGTGGGTCCTCTACATCAGTGATGATCTGGGCCTTACCCATATGTTGGAGGCAGCCTTGATTTCGGAGTTTCATACTTCCACTGGCTGCAGAAATGCGCCAGAAAGTGGGGGTGAAGGTGGGCTCAATAGGAAGAAGCATTTGGGACCACCTTTTTTTACGTACATCACCGGTGGCAGAGCCGACCAATTAAAAAGGGTTGGGTAGGTATAGATAATTCGCTGTTTGCACATTGAATTGGTGCCAGCTGCTAGCTGATGTATCAGTGCTATTCGTTTCTGATGCTGGCAGAAAAATATAGATCGACCTCCACCATTCCTTTCCACTTCCCATCTTGCCATGTTCAAAATTAGCCCTGGCCTTCCAGCCTTTGCATCAACTTAGGTGCGCCGAAGCTTTGAGCCTTGCAACCAGGGCACAGTGACTGGGACGGATCCAACATACATGTTACAGCTGTAAAGAAAATCAAGATGATAACACGACGAAACCTGTTCAATCAAATGATATTTGAACCTTCGCCAACCTTCAAGAAACAAGATTTGTTGAGAACCTTCAGCCTGTCAGCCAAGGCCATTCCTTCAGCACATCAAGTCCCAGGAGAGGAAAAGGATGAAAGATATGGAGAAAGAGGAAAACCCTCGGACACCCGCACCTGCCCGTGTGAAGGTGGAGCCAAAGGCTTCCAGTAGAAGATCCAGATGAGCGACCTTGGCATGTGACAATCATGCTCTAGAGCTCGAAAGCGAGCTGCATGCCATGTGGCATGCCCCAGGAAACATAAAATGGCATTGGACTGAAAATTTGTAATCTCGATTTCTATCATACCACTGGTTTGTTTATGTTTTGCACAGCTGAAGGCTCTCAATCTCTGAAGGGGTTCTGCCAACAAGGGTGACAAACATCCTTGTTTGGATCACGGCAATTTGGCCATTTGATCTGTGAGCGATGCGTGCGACTACACGGCATCACTGGGGTTCAGCAAAAGCGTATGTATCTGTGCATGCATACTCTTGTTTTTTTGACATATGGTGTTTGATGACTCCATGATTTGAATGTGCTAGACATACTGTAAATGGATGGTTTTCAGATATCAAGTATAACGAACCAATTTATTTTTCCTAGTGCGGACGGCCTACTTCAAGCCAGGTGAACGCAACGATGTCAACCAACACCGCCCGCTACTGGAACATCTAGTGGAAAAGGTTGCTGATGGAGTTTCTTGAATGCAAGCCCGGTGGACCAACTCACCCTGTGGGCCAATTTACCCATGCGTAGGCCTCCCAATCCTTCTGCTGAGGCTCCAGCTGTTTCTCTGGCGCAGCACACTGAAGCCTTGCGAGAGGAGCTGGATGATAGGGAAGTGTTCTCAAAACTGTCAACCAGTGGGCTTGGTTGCCAACCAAAAAATGCATCAAGGCAATACAAACGCACAGTGAAAAGATTTGGGTTATCCGTGACACTTGGTTCTTTGCAATGGCTGAACTTATTTATTTCAGGGACCACCCAACTGAAGATGGATTTCCTCATGTTGATCCAGCCCCTATATATACTCCGCGCATTGCTTGCCCTCATCTCAGGAACATTCCGACATCCTACCATCAGTATGAGGAGAATGGGACTGTGGTCAGACTTGCCTACTTGCGGCCCACTGATATCTTGAGATATTTGTTGACCAATGAGCCGTGGCTACTCTTGGGTGGATTGAAGCCAGGGAGAGAAGCACAGAAGCTATTGTCTACATTCTGGCAACTTTACCGGAATGAACATGGATCTCATGAAGTCTTTCAGATGGCAAGGGACAACAAGGTCCAATTAGATCACACCATACCAGTGTTCATTCATGGTGATGGAGGGCGCACACAGAAGAAGACCCCATTAGAGGTTGTGAGCATCAGGCCGGCACTTGGGATTGACACAGAGCAGGCCCCTTTGAAATGCACTTGCAATGAGTCGGTGGTGTACCATGGTGCCAACAAACAGGATGCAATGTCAATGCGGTTGAATCAGAAAAACAATTCATACTTGACTCACTTCCTGGTATTTGCTTTTCCCTCGAAGAAATTCAAAACCACTCCTGGCCTTCTCCAGTCTCTCTTAGAGGCTACATCTGTGGACCTCAAGACAGCTTGCTGCGATGGCATTTCGGTTGGGGACACTTTGTTCCATATAGCTGTGCTAGGCATGTCTGGAGATATGGAGTACCATGCCAAAACAGGTGTGCTCAACCGGTCGTACCAAAATGTTGGACACAAGAACTTCATTCCATGCTGCCATGAATGCAAGGCAGGGGAACTTGCATATCCTTTTGAGGAAGTATCAAGCAACCCCACATGGACTGAAACCTTATATGCCACTCCTCCTTGGAGGGTGCCTCCTCCATTCAAGCATATCCCATTTGAGGATTGGAACACGGGAGGTGCTGGAAGATTCTTCAAGAAAGACCCATTTCATATTTTTCGACTTGGCATAGCCAGAAACTTCATTGGTAGCACCATCGTGCTATTCTGTCTTGAAGGTGTTTTTGATTTTGATGATTCCGACAGTCTTGGGATCGATGCGCGTTTGGGAAGAGCTTGGAGCTCATTTGCCTTGTGGTGTGACACACACCATGTGACTCCTGGTGCAATCCGGTCATTTTCAAAGGAAAAAATGCATTTACCCACAATGGGATCGTTCCCTTGGTGTGGCGGGAAGGGGTCAGATTCCATTCTGTTACTAAAGTGGCTTCGCTTTTTGGCTGTGCTGCATGGCCGCGAGCATCCTGAGATGGCTATTTTTCGCTTAGTGCTCAAAGCGTGCGATGGTGGTTTAGCTTTCCAGTGCATACACGCACACGGAATGTGGCTGATGCCTACGTGCAGGACCAAAATTATTCGAGCAGCAAAAGATTTTGATCAGTCCTATGCGCGGTTGGCCTACATTGCCTTTACAAATCAAAGGCAACTCTATGCTATGGTTCCAAAACTCCACGCTTTGGATCACTTTCCTGTTCAGTTGGGTTTGCAGGAGTACGACGATTACTCACTTAACCCGGCAGTTTATGATTGCAGTATGAGTGAGGACTTCATTGGAAAAGTATCAAAACAATCGCGAAGGGTATCTTTTGTCAATGTGGTGGAAAACACCCTATTGGCATACAAAGTGAAAACAAAATTTGTCATCAAAAGATTCAAGAAGAAACGCTTTCAGTAACTTTGCTACCTGTTGCGTTGGGAAAAGAGTGATTTTAGAAAATTGTGCTGACTATCGCTGTGCCCATTAAATGAAACATTCCTTGCGCAACATGGCTTTCTTGCCCGCTGGGATCCTGACGGCTGGATCATTGAACCGGCACCCCATGGCCACCGGATAAAAAGTGATTGGCGAAGTGCGTCAAAGGTGATCAAGAAAAATGTTGGTCTATCAGCCATCAGCCAGTGACTGGGATCATTGGTCTATTCTATTCATTGAAGCTGATTCAATTTTTATCAACACTACTGTTTCAAACATTAAATGTGGTTCATTTCTTGGATGAATTCCTGGTGGAGCAATGCTGCAGCAACTTGGAGCACGAGCGTTGGAGGCTGAGAACCCCTTGAAACTGCCAAAACTAATGGGTTCCCCAAAGTGCTAGGTATGGAAATTTTGATTAGGTATGAAATTCATGTTTGGGTATTGAAATTTTCAGACTTAATGGTAAGTATGAAAATAATGCACAAGGGGAAGCTTCAGGTATATATACACATATGATGATATAATATGTATAATAGGGATTTGATCGGAAAATAATTGGAACATTAGAGTAAGTATATAGCTATATCATCAACTAAATGATATTTAGGTCTGTTTGAAAATGGTGCATACCACAAAAAAAAACAGCCTTATCAATTTTAGTAGGATTAATGGTGATTGCAAGGTTGATTTTGGATAGTCGATTTTCAGACAAATCCAGTAGGTGTTTTTTTGATTCAACATCACGTTGACATGCAATGGTGGTTGTATACATAAATAGTTTACAGAAGGGGTTTTTGGAGGCACAGCCAAGCAAGTGACGCCCTCAGGATGAGTTGTGGTGTAGTTTTTCAGTGGAGTAGTGCGGTTTGTGACATCAGGCAGGATGACAAAATGGATGCTGAGCGTGATCCTGTATCAAGCCAAGCCAAAAAGATGGATACAAAACCCCGAAGATCCCACCAGTGTTTCTCATCTCTTCTCTTGATGTGGATCTGAAGCCTTATTTATGTTGTTGCAAAATCATAGAAGTTTCAACCTGCAGGAGTCTTCATTCCCAGAATTCAAGGGAACATGTACAGGAAACACCTACAAGTCCCCAAAATGATAGCCTCACTTATAACTTGGTTAACGTTTGGTTTTGGGGATATCCGGAATACAACAAAAGTTGAGGGGGCTTATAAACTAACAAAGAAAATATTAGGGGGTCATTGGGTCATCACCTTGTCTAACGACTGAAAGCCCATGGCTTTCCGGTGATTTGTTTCCCAACAAGTCGTTCGGAGGACGACTACACACCGCCAACTCGCTCCTGGGACATCACTCCTTTGAATGAGGAGTGGTAACGGCGGAGAATGACAGAGGAGTTTGTAACCTGGGATTGGCCCAAGAACGAAGCTCCAATTTTGCAGGATTTGTACACTCCATTTCTCTTGAAACATGGAGATGATTTCTGATTGGGTTTACCATTTTCCATCGTGGTGTCTTTGTTGATAGTTTGAATTAAACCGTTATCTTAAAATTCAGGCTACCATTTTTGGCGGCAGTTGCGGGAATATCGCCCCTGGAAAAGGTGAAAACCCATAGATGTTCTTTCTATCTCCCTTAAATCACCTGATTGGTTGTGGTGATGAGTGATTTCATTCATATGTTTGTTCCAGATCCTAAATGAAATATGGATGAAATATCAACATTGTTGCATATCAGTGATCAAGATTTTAACCAACAAACCCCGAATCAGACTATGAAACGTCCTCTTCTGCATGTGTCTCAGGAGGTGCGCGCAACCTTGGCGGAGGTGAACCAGCGCAAGGTAGGGTTCATTCGAAAGATCTTTGGCGCGTGGAAATTGGGAACAATTGCAGAACTGTCTGAACATGGAGATGAGTATCACATGGGGATCTCCCGCAAAATAAAGCGATTTCATTTCGAGTATGATGAGATATGATGAGTAATTCATTAATTCATCACTAGCCTTGCAGTATATATCCCATATTTGGATGTTTGGACCAACCTTTGTGGATTTCAACTGATCTTTAGCAATGCAACATCGACCTCCAATATGTCCTTCCGTCCTCAGGTAGCTGGTTGGGTAACATTCCCTGATTTTTTTGTCAGGCTGACAACGCCGAAGGCACGTGGGCTAAGATTTCGAATCCAGGTTAAACAGCTTTGATTCGACAAAGTTTCATAGCATGTGTATCAATACCTGGGTGTATGAGTAGTTTCTGCAATTCAAAGTCTACCATCGTCGATGCAAGTTATATAAGTCTGTTAGTCATGATCGTTTTTAAATTTTGTAGCTTCAATACCCATATATTTATTCTCCAGTCGTATTTAGGTTTCCTCAGAAATGGGTATATAGCGGTCTATAGACCAATCGGCGACATGGCGAAATGATGATCCCCCTGGATTTTGATCACCAGGCGATGATGATCAGCTGCCAACAGTTTCTTGGGAGTTGACTCCAGACGTTCAAGAGACTTTGCAAAAGGCGCAACAGAGGCCCCAAAAGGGGAGGGGGGGAGGCGCAGTTTATGGCGAAGAAAATCCAATAAAGAATAATCCGCAAAAAAATTATGGAATCTCAATTGTATCATTGTCCTCTAGTCAATTCACCGGAAATGTTACAATGTTCAATTGACTGAGATCGTTCCAATTTGGCCTTTGAATATGTCTATCGCTTCTGGTCAAGATCATTAATTTCCATAGTTGAACGGTTTAGCATCCCTTTCTGGAAGTGGCCACAGTACAGATCCCAAAACTATTGTTTAATGCGCAGCAAGTGGCTTCTAATCCCGATGTGTTCCTGTGATCTCCTATATCATATGTCCCGGCTACCAATCTCCATACACTAATATGATTCAGCTGAATGTATATATATATATATATGGCCAGATATACATGTATACATATACATAGTGAATTATATGATAGTTTATACATTAATATACATATATCATATATATATATACCTCACGGATCCAGGAGCAAAGATCGCCCACGGAGGAAGTCCTTTACTTTGCTCCATGAGGATCGCCGTTGCGATGTCGAGGATGTCCACAGTCCTTAAACCGGTTTAAAGACATTTGTATGATAGAGGTAGAAAGGGGATATCATATGGAACTGTGTGATAATGTGTATATATATATACGCATGGATATGGTATATAGCCAACATTATGATTTGCTTTGGCTTGTTTGAAAATGATGGCAATCACCCCGGACTCTGGGGGTTATCCTAAATACGAGAAGCCCATGTTGCAGTTCACGTCAAGAATTGGGACTTGCCACAACTGAGGTAATCATAGTGATTTACATACAGCCATTCAAAATGTGGGTGAACATCGCTTTAGAAAGTGTGTCTTACCGGTGGATTAGTTTGACACAAATGGGCATACATGGCTCATTCAGATCTTCACCTTCATGTCATCATGTCCCCGCTGAAAATAATCTACCTTCTGGTAATCAAGCAGGTGCTATAGAACTATCTAACCTCATCAAGGACATTTCATATCAACATTATCAACCCCTATCTAATATCTGAGGTTTCAAATCTTCTACCCTCTGGTAAATTAACATAGACCCTGAAAATCACCAATTCTTAGTGGAAACTAATCTTCCAACCCCTATCTGGCAGGGTCTATGTTAATTTTCTGGAGGGTAATTTAAAGGCTTACGCCTGACAGCCGGGCGCCAAGCAATCTTGGCCCATGTTGGCGCTATGTTGGGCCTGACAGGATCCGGCTATTCAAGATGCCATGAAATTCATCAGCGCGAGTCAAGAGCTGAAGAAGGTCGCCCGGTGAAGGCGCGGTGGTTGTCGGGTTGGTGATTTGTGTATTTTTTGATGGGTGAATTCACTAATTGCATCTATTTTCGGAAATCCACTGCGAATTAGGTTTTTTGTTTGGGCCATCTAGCAAATCAACGGACAGTTGGTGGTTGATGGGTGAAGAGGAAACCAAATGTGGCACTGTGGATAAATGTGGATAATGTTTTTGGACCATCACATTTGAGGCCATGTTGATACTGGACAAAAAATGACAGGAGTCGATAATTTTCAGTCCTACCCCCATACATTTCATTTTGGATACTGAAATCCTCACGTTTGGTTCAATAATTTTCCCAAGCTGCAGGTGTTATCCCGGCGCTCCTCAAAGAGCGGGAGAGGCCGCGAGATCACTGGGTGAAGCGTGGTGACAACGGGTGGACTGGGTGAACCTCAGGTATCGTTCGACAATGTATAATCATCATTCATACAAATTCATACAAAATTTCATATTTTGTCATAAATTAGGATATGCATAATTATGTATACCTAGGGCCTCCTCAGACTTAAATTTCAGCCCGAGCTCAAAAAGGCTGTTTTTCTGCCCGAGTTCTTAAAATCCGCCGGAGTCCCAAAAATCTGCCTGAAGCCTTTTTGAGTGTGGTGTTTTAACTACGAGGCAGCTTCATTCAAGAAACATCAAGAGCATGCAGTTTGGGAAAATCCGCCTGAATAGTGGGAGAATCCGCCTGAATAGTGGGTAAATCCGCCCGACTATCGTCTTTCAAAATCAAAAAAACAATGGGAATAATCCTTGAGCCTGCCCTGGTTATAATGGCAAAATCTGACTGAATGGCAAAACCCGCCCGAGGTCTAATTTTCAGCCCGAGGATCTAAAAGGATCCTTTTAGGAAAAGGTTTTAATTTTAGCCCGAAAGGTGGTGCTAGGTATATACCTGCACCTTCCAAATCCTCAGAATTTTCTGTGAATTGCGTTCTTCAGGAGATTCATCGATTTCAGCGTTTCGTGGCATACTCACGGAAGTCTGGAAAATCAAATCTGCCACATTTCTGTGTGTCCAGATGGCCCATTTTCAGTAGATTCAGTAAACTTCAGCGTTTGTGTTTACTATCCATCGTTTGCGCATGTTTGCGCCCAAAACATAGTCAACTCCGAAGTCCACTGTTTTTTTTTGGACGCTTTCGCCATATTTATAGTCTCGTTCTTTCAAATATAAGGCCTAAGGGATTGTTCCCCAGGGTATGCAGGATTAGCCATGATACCATCTACATATATTCGAGACATTTGGGGGGCAGAAGCATCAAGTATCATTTGTCGACATTTGTCTCTACAAAGTTCCACAAGTCAACAGAACGAAAGAAAAGGACGTAAATTTATTATCATAGGAATTCTCCTGCCGCATGAGTAGCTGTTGAACAATAATTCTTCAACAAGGCACCAGGGTCCAGGGCTGCCTTGTTTTTTCCCATGCCAGTTGACCAACCGCTTTGCGTGGTGTGCTGACCTTGGCAGTCGCGAGCGATCGTTTGTGCCACCTGAGCACAAGGCACACACAATGTCACCCCGGGGTTAATAAACGCGAACCATTGCTGATAGTATTTCCTATTCTGGTAACTGTAAGATACTCTAGTTCTCTAGTAGCATATGATCTTTTCGGGAGTAATCCCCAATTAAGACTAATTAAGAAACAGCGTTTATTCATCTGGGGTTGACATTATCACACCTTCACGTTGTAGTTTGTTGAGTTAGTATCAGCCAATACTAAATCCGGTATCGAACTTCTCAGGGTAGCTATTGATTGATTGCAATCATAGGTTTTGAGTTGTTGTGCGATGTAACATCTCTCCATGTGCCTCGTTTAGATTTGTGCCTTTCCAAGGATGTTTGGCCAATGCGGGAAGAGACTGGTCCTCCAGCTGTCAAGTATCAACGATATCACCGGTAGTAATCACTTGCTGTCATGTTTCCTCAGCTTCTAACCTCCAAATCCGATGTTGTGTGCCTTCCCCAATTGTTTGAGATATCCACAAAATATGTTTTATGTATATATAAAATGTATATATCTAAATGCACATGTATATTATATATATAATTATATATATAAATATATATATATGATTATATATGTACCTGTTCTGTGGCATGTCTGAATTGTTCCCCACAGCGCTTGACACGGTTCTAGGTCCCTGGTAACTCAGGCACCAGGCATTCATCAGCCATCAGTGTTTTCCCGCGTCAGCAGAGAGTTTCAAGCTGGCAGCCTCCCATATTTGGCACTCGAAAATGTGGGTGCAAAACATCAAGAATTTCACTGCAGAGTCAGTGTGCTGTGTGTGAATCGCATCAAAGCTGTGCAATATGGGAAGATATGGGAGATGGTGATCATCGACATGTAACTCGAGGTTTTTTCAGCGCGGAAGTCCGTGATGTTTGTCTTAAAAGTCCCAATTCCTGTTGCTTTGAAAACAAAAAGTCATTCTGGAGATATTGTTGTTGTTACATGGTGTTACTTTTGTTTGAATCTTTTCATCAGATGCTGTGGGGCTGTGTCATCCTGGTATGGCACCCTAAGTTGCTTCAGTAGAGCTGTGTTCAAGCCACCAAATACCGTAGTAACGCCGTAGTCTTTCCCACATCCAAGACTCAAAGAAACCCCGTCAAAGTTTCGAAAGGTCCAAGAGAAAGTCAGTTGATGTCAGTTGTCTTCCTTGTCATTCTGCCGCACATTCAGTATGCAGATCACGACCTGTAAGTCACCTCTAAATCTCTCATTAAGAAGTAATTCACAAGTCCCCATCTGGAAGTAGTTTGATTGGGTGATCTCCGCTGATTATTTCAGACCGTCCGGGACAAATTCTGGGATCGTCCCCATGGTTCTCGTCTTGCACAGCCACCTGCCCCCAACGCCGGGCAGGGCAGCCAATCCATCCGTCGACCGCGGACGGATGGTTTGATGTGTGTAGTGAAGCAGAAAAAAAAAAACAACCTGCAGCAATCTGGGTTTAATTTTTGGTGGTGGTGGGGGGTTAATCAACTGGTGGGCGAAGCGAAATCTTCTGGAATTCTTATACATAGCTCAAGTTTCTACACTTTTGGTTTCTGTTTGCCAGCCTAGTTCTCAGTGTAAAACTGCGTCAACATCAACAAAGATTCAAGACCCGGGGTTATTCTCCTCCCAAAAGTGATCAGTTGGTATTCAACCAAGGTGCCCGCAAATTCAACCAAGGGGGTGTGAAATCCAGACCTGACATATCTTGACATGATGGAAGGCAAATGCCAGGAGGATCCGGGTTTGAAGAGTTAAATATCCAGGCTCCATGAGGTTCCTGTTGCTTTTCCTCTAGTCAACTTGTTCGCAATCTGAGATTAAACGTTGTGATTTAGGTCATGCTGTCCAGCAAATATGTCGGAATATGTTAAACATAAATGTTAGGACAAGTGTCAGACTGCACTATAGAGTATATATATAATTATATATTATATGTCAAAACCATGGTTGCAACGCCTGTAAGAGGCCGTGTCGGTGATGACATCAGACAATCACAGGATGAATGTGGAAATGTCCGAAACTGTAGTAATTTGCGAATGTTTATTGTTCTTCAGTAAATTTGCTGTTAAAATTCCATGGAAGGGTCGCCTCAAAATTGGAAAATCTAGTGTTTTGCCACAACGAAAGTGTAATTTTGTGTCCGGAGAGCTTCGTGGAAAAGTTCCTGTTTTGTTTCAAGCACAACGTGCAAGAGAACGTAAGAGAACGTCCAGCAGCGTAGCATGACGTATGTGTGGAAGTGCAGGAGAACGTACGATGTAGTTGAAGTTGAAAAGAACGCTATTACCCCACCCCACCCCACCCCACCCCCCCACACCAAAAAGATCAACACGCGCATGGCCTCTTACTGGTTGACCAGTGGTTGACACCAAAAACATATGTCAGAGTCATGTCAGAATGTGTCATGTGAGTGTGTGTGTGTGCAACAAATGCCTGGAGAAATGTCAACGTATATGCAAGAATAAATGTCAGGAAATATATGTATACTCTAAAATGATGATATATACTAAACATACATGTCAGAACAACTTTTATGTTTGAATGTGTCTTTCCCCAATGGGAATCGCATGTTGAAGTACCTCATTGAATTCCAGCCAAAGAAATGTTCCCAAAGTGTCAGAAATGAGGCTTAGAAGAACGCTTGCAGCGATTAGAGAAGGAGGCTCCCTCCAGATGGGCGAGCTAGGCGAAACGGCTGGATCAGGCAATGTTGATACAAGCTATGTATCAAGTTATTGTATGTATTAACCACACCCAAAATGTCAGGTTTGGGAATCGCTATACCACTGTGCTGTCATTTTGTCCAGATGAAGACTTGGGAAGTGCTTAAGAACGTGGCTTACACCATGGCTATACCAGGATCAACCACGATCTGCGGCTTAACAACCAGTGAGCAGCGTAGCAGCGATCGTCCAGGTGTCACCTGGAGAGGGTTCACCAGGCCCATCAAGGGAGGGGTTCACTGGCTGAAGGGATTGGTTGATGTTGGGAAACCTTGGTGATGATGATAAATAGACGATAATAGACTGAATGACATTTATAACTTAGTTGATGGTCAATCATCCCTAATATAGTTGACACTACAACAACGACTTGAGTAAACACATATAAACGCCTTTTGAAGTGTCCAGACTGTGGACAGAGAATCACTAGCAAATCCATCCAAACAGCATCAAAACAACGTTTGAATTAGGAACAGACGATGCTGTTCAACATCCAAAAGCTTCTCAATAGCAGCATGTTTTAGGTGAACATGTATACAGATCTTCGATACATTGAAACTTGTGCCCATGCTCCCTAACCCGAACCTGCCAACAACTCTGAAAGACTTGCACCCTCGTAGGATAAGGGAGTCAATAACAGTACTAGGTTCAATATTGAAAACCAATTTCAAACATATATGATTGATTTACAAACTGCTCTATGCATAATTTTGGTATACACTTGTATATTGTTTGATTCTGGAACATGTGTTATCATCATCTGAACAGGGTGATATATACTGAAAAGCAACTGGCAAAGCCACCCTACAACGGTCAAAAAACAAATGATCTAAGCAAAAATCCAATCACCAACAATAATAAGTACCCCAGGAGCAATTGCCCACATTTATTGAAAAAACTGAAATAACACCAACATATACACCAAACAACACCCCACAGGAAAAAAACCTGAACCCGAATGCATTTTTTTTAAAGCTCACGTACAAGAAGGGTTCCTACAGAACAATGAAAAGCGAACAGGAGATGCTCGATCGCATTAAAAGCCACTCTTGCAGAACACTCTTGCTTGACACTCCTCGGACAATCATGTGGGACACTCTTTTGTGACACTCTTGTGGCATACTCTTGTGGGGTACTCTTGTGGGACACTTTGATGGGACACTCTTGTGAGACACTCTTGCCTGACACTCTTGCTCGACACTCTTGTGGCACACTCTGGTAAAACACTCTCTCTCTCTCAACACTCTGGAACACTCTTGTAAGACACTCCTGTTGGACACTCTTACTTGACACATCTGGAATACCTCGCCGTACTACTTTGTACTACAAAGCATCCACACAGTACCTCACAGTACTACTTTATACTGCAAATCCTGCACAGAGTAATTCCCAGTACTGCTTTGTACTACAAATCTTGCACAAGGCACTTCCCAGTACTACTTTGTACTACAAAGCTTGCACAAGGCACTTCCCAGTATTACTTCGCACTCCAGACTCCACACTCCACACTTGACTCCACACATCACACTCCACAGTCCACACTTCCCACTCCACGCTTCACACTCCACATTCCACACTCACTTCACACTCAACACTCAACACTCCACGCTCCACGCTCCACACTTCACACTCCACACTCCACACTTCACACTCTCCACTCCACACTCTCCACTTCACATTCCACACTCCACACTCCACACTTCACACTCTCCACTCCACACTCCCCACTTCACATGTCACACTCCACACTTCACACGTCACACTTCACACGTCACACTCCACACTTCACACCCTACACTTCACACTTCACACTTCACAGTCCACACTTCACAGTCCACACTTCACACTCCACGCTCCGCACTCCACACGCTCCACACTCCACACACTCCACCCTTCACACTTCACACTTCACACTTCACACTTCACACGTCACACTCCACACTCAACACTCCACGCTCCACACTCCACACCTCACACTCCACACTCCACACTTCACATTCCACACTTCGCACTCTCCACTCCACACTTCACACTCCGCACTCCACTTCACACTTCACCCTCCACACTCCACACTTCACCCTCCACACTCCACACTTCACACGTCAAACTCTTCACTTCATACTTCACACCTCACACTTCTCCACACTTCACACACCACTCTTCACACTCCATACTTCACACTTGACACTTCACAATGCACTTTCACACGTCACAACACATCATCTTTTCTCACTTTCCCCATAGACAGCGGCGACGTAAACATTAGAGACTCACGAAGCAACTTTCGCTTGAGTGCCACAAAGTCCCACGCTCGCCACGCGAAATGTACTTTTACACAACACATCACCTTTTCTCACTTTCCCCATAGACAGTGCGACGACGCGATTAGAGCCCCGCGACACGAAAACGACCCACAAACAGTCCACCACCCCCAGATTCCCAAGAAAGAAAACAAGAACCCTTCGCTACGCATTCGGGACAAACCATCAAAATCAAGGAAGGAAGAGTCATTGAACACCAACATAAAAACCACATCTGCTGAACGACTCACGTTTACTCCACCAACTATCTACACCTTTAACTTTTAAAAAGACTTTCCGTCGTACCTGGGGACCTTGATGCCATTGGACCAGAGGCGACGGTAGCCAGCTGCAAAAACGCCTACAGCACTTGGAGGATGAGGTCCTACATGGGGTTGCACGGCAATGGGAGATGAGGCCCTATGTTTTGATGGGGAAAATTACCATGAACCAATTTATTTTAGGGGTATATCAGATGTGTATTTAAAAATATATATATATGTATCATATTTCTGGACAACATCTCTATTGGTTCATAAACAAGGGGAAATGAACTATACAAAAAAATGGGGATATAATCCAGAAAATTGGGTATGTGTTTGACCAACTGATTTGGGTTTGATCGGAATCATCCATTTCGGGAGTTCCGCAATCTAACCTGTGGAAGGGGATGACAGACTATGAGAGAAGGTTCAAAACCTTTGGACACTGAATTTGTACCTGAAACCTTGTGACTCGGTAAAACTGCACGAATGACTGGCAAATAGATAAGTCTTCGGAGTCTTTGGCCATAGATTGATGCATGTTATCCTGGAAACAATGCGTTGAATCTCTTTTTAGGCCATTGTGACCATGACCTCATTGTTGCTGATCCCTGAAAATGTAGATGTTTCCCAAAGCAGTCAGAGACCTTCACAAACATTCAATGCACAACAAATGTATATATATAAAATGTATGGTAATTCTCAAGTTTCTATTCTGCAATTCATGTCATTGTAAAATGGAGATCCCAGCCACGGTCGCCAGGTGCAGATTGGGATGCAGCCCTTGAAACGTCACCAGGTGTCTTTGCAAGTCCTCGAAGAGACCAGCATGAAGGTGGAGAAACTGCACCTGGGCTGCCATGAAGTCATGAAGTTTCACCAAGCCTCCCAAGGCCTCGGGTTGGAATTGCCAAAGAGTTGGTTTATCCATGTTTATCCATGTTTTCATAGTTCATCATGGAGCTGGTTTATGGTTATTGCAACAAAAGTTAGATGGGGTTGATGCCCTTCTGGATGTTTCACCAGGGGTTTGAAGCCAAACTTATGGGTGTGTTTTTCTGGGGGTTGAATGGGTGATTCTAATATATTCTAATGGGATATGTGATGTCCATTCATGTTTGGGTGGATAGGGCCTATCCGCCTATCACCTTTCCAGAGGCTTGGTGCAACTGGGATCAACATGGATCAACGCCAAATGGGCTGGCTCTGATTTTCACCATGCCACATACATTCAGGATCTGGGTAGTATGTTGGGAAGCTAATCGTCTCAACAGGGTTCTCACCACTAAAACACTGATATGACATGATATATACAATAATAATATGACTAGCAACTTGGGATTGGTCAAGTCATTGGTGTAATCAATTAAACCAACTAAGATGTCATGTTCTCCGGTAAAACATGTGTTTCTTGGGGTGCTTTCGGCCCATGCCCATGAGAATGGGACAGGATGAACATGCTCTACGAAGCGACCGAGCTTTCTCAATGGTTCTGAACCGGTGCAACAATCAGGATATGACCCAGAAATCATCTATGCACAAGAACGTCTGAAAAAAAATGTGACACTCTATGACGCTACAATTTTTCACATAGAAAGTTCTGCATCGAACTTCCGGGGGTTTAACAATGGTTAACAATTAACATGTATTTTTTTCTACATCGAACTTCCATTTCTGCCCCTGGCTCTGCCGAGGCAGGAAACCTTGAAGCTTCTGCCCTTGGACCTTGCCCTGCAACGCTCCGAGGATGCCTTCAAGGCTTTGGAGGCGGCCAGATTGACCAGTGGTGAGCTCCAGGTGTTTTTGTCATATTTATGGCAGTCATTATCATTATCATATCATTATCATTACCCTCTGGTGAACTAACATAGCAATGGAAAATGGCCATTTATAGTGGATTTTCCCATGAAAAATGATGATTTTCCATTGCTATGTTAGTTCACCAGAGGGTATCTTAATATTTATAGGTATTTATAACTGTTTATATCTGTATGGAACATGTTTATGTCGATACTGATTATGATCATGATTTTGATAATACAAAAAAAAAATATAGCAACCCAAACAAAACGATGCCGAAAATACGTTGGAAACCCGGATATGAATTACCTCCCATAGACATCATAGACCTTCACAGGGTAAATTCTGGTCCATTGGTGAGCTGGGTCATTGCTTTATCGAAGATCTAAGAAAACATATGACCTCCCATGATCTCCCACTAGAACTATATTGTTTCTACAGAAATGTCTATATGTTTCGCCATAGTGCAGCCATACGCGTTGAGCAGGATGTTGCCCACAGATCCACGGGGCAGATGTCGTTGCTGGATGGCTATAAGGTGCAGGGTGGATGTTTCAACCCCCCAAAAGATGCTGAAAAGAAAAGGTTCGATTTACCTTGCTACTGTTAATTAACCTGTGTTAAAGGTTGACATTACTCTCTCAAGAGGAGCCCGGCTTTCTTCAGATTCCATCTCTACCTTGGATTATCATCCTCAAACGGCTGAGACGTTTCACGAGGGTTGAACCAGCTGTAGCTATTATAATTGTTGCTGATGTTTCCCACCAAACATGTAGAGATAAGTTGCAATGTCCATCACTTGCATCCCTGTATTTTCCCAAGGTTTTTTGCTGATATGTCATATTATGTCCATACCAGTATCATATGTCTATTTGTATGTGGGTATCTGAATATATATATATGTTAATATGTATACACATATTATTAATGATTGCTATATAATTATATATATACATACATCAACGACATAGTTTTCTTCGCCTTTCACCCCCAAAGATTTCCTCCAGATATCCTCCATCAGCCCCTTCCAGGTTCAAAGCAGCCTGGATCAACTGTATAGCGCCATGGAAGCACTCGTCCGTCAGCGCTCCGCGGATGTGCAGTTGGTGAACAGCTACCTGGGACGCTGGGAGCGAAACATCTGGAGTCGTTTCGGAAAAAAAACTATCTTTGAGATGTTGTTCTTTTGGTTGGGACGTTTTCTTGTATGGTTTTGGGCGTTTATCTTTTTCCCGAATGCGTAGCAAGGGTTCCCGTTTCACTCTGGGGGTCTGGGGGTTGAGGGTGTGTTCGCTCGAAGTTGCGTTTGTGGTCGCAACCGTCCGCAACTGTTCGCGCGATCCCCGTATGGCCGTGCCTATGGGAAGTTTTGCAGAGGTGGTCCTTTTTGGAGGTTTCAGACGTGTCGTTGCTTCGTTTCGCGTGGCAGGCGTGGCACTTCGTGACATTCAGACGTGTTCTGGAACGTGTCGAAAGTCGTTTTGCGTGGCAGGCGCAATACTTTTGTTACGTTTTCACAAGATGTGTTGCAGTTTTCGTGGCAGGCGCAGCACTTTGGACGTGTCCATCGTCATTCTTCGTGGCAGGCGCAGCACTTTAGACGTGTCGTGTTGCGTGTTTTTTGTAAATCGCATTGGCAGGGTTGCGTCAAGTGGCGACAAGGTGCAAATTCCGTGGCAGGCGTGGCATTTTGTGACATGTGCTGAAAATTGACGGAAGACGGAAGCCTCGCACGAAACATCGATTTTGAGGTTGCAAATTTTCAGGTTCTAAGGAAAACTCGGAGGAAAACGTCGATTTTGAAGGTGCAAAGTGTCAAAATTGGAGGAAGTCTCGTACGAAATGCTCGTTTTGGTGCTCCCACGTGTCTCGTCTCGAGTCTCTGGTTTTCCCTTGGCTTCGCCGTGTCTATGGGGGAAGCTGCAAAACCTGTCCTTTTGTTCTGTTGCCAACTGTGAAAATCGCCGGAAGTCTCGCGCGAAATGCTGGTTTTTCTGCATCCACGTGTCTTGTCTCGAGTCGCTGGTTTTCCTGTGGCGTCGCTCGCCGTGTCTATGGGGGAAGCTGGAAAACATGTCCTTTTCGAATGTTTCCAAGCAGGTTGTCATGTCGTTTTGCGTGGCAGGCGTGGCACTTTGTGACATTCCAACCTGTTTGATACCGTGTGGAAAATATCAAATTTGGAGGAAGTCTCGCACGAAATGCTCGTTTTTTTGCACCTACGTGTCTCGTCTCGAGTCTCTGGTTTTCCTGTGGCGTCGCCGTGTCTATGGGGGAAGCTCCGCACTCCACACTCTACACTTTACACTCCACACTTTACACTTTGCACTTTACACTCCTCACTCCTCACCTGAGACTTTACGCTCCACACTCCACACTTTACACTACACTCTACACTTTCCACTCCTCACTCCTCGCTCTACACCTTACACTCCACACTCCACACTCTACACTTTACACTCCACACTCCACACTTTACACTACACACTCCTTACTTTACACTCCACACTTCACACTCCACACTTTCCACTCCACACTCCACACTCCACACTTTACACTCCTCACTCCACACTTTGCACTCCTCACTCTACACTTTACACTCGTCACTTTACACTCTACACTGCACACTCTACACTTTACACTCTACACTTCACACTCTACACTCCACACTCTACACTTTACACTCTACACTCCACACTTTACATTTTACACTCCACACTCTACACACCACACTCTACACTTTCCACTCCACATTTCGCACTCCACACTCCACACTCCACACTCCACACTTTACACTTTACACTCCTCACTCCACACTCTACACTCCACACTCCCCACTTTACACACCACACTCCACACTCTACACTTTCCACCCCACACTCCGCACTCCACACTCCACACTTTACTGTGCACTCCACACTCCACACTTTATACTTTACACTCCTCACTCCACACTCCACACTTTGCACTCCTCACTTTACACTCCACACTCCACACTCTACACTTTCCACTCCAGACTCCACACTCTACACTTTACGCTCCACACTCCACACTCACTCCACACTTTACACTCCACACACACTCCACACTTTACACTCCACACTTTACACTCCTCACTCCACACTCCACACTTTACACTCCACACTCCACACTTTACACTCCACACTTCACACTCCACACTCCACACTTCCACTACTCCACACTCCACACTTTATACTCCACACTCCACACTTCACACACTTTACACTCACACACTTTTTACACTCCACACTTTACACTCCACACTTTACACACACTCTACGCTTTACACTCTACACTATACACTCTACACTCCACACTTTACACTTTACACTCCACGCTTTCCACTTTACACTCCTCACTCCACACTTTACACTCCACACTTTACACTCCACACTTTACACTCCATACTCCACACTCTACACTTTATACTCCGCATTCTACACTTTACACACTCTACACTCCCCACTCCACACTTTACACTCCACACTCCTTACTTCACACTCCACACTCCACACTCTACACTTTCCACCCCACACTGCGGACTGGTAACAAGGGAAACATGTACAAGACTGTTCAAATATAAACTATTGCAGAAAGGTATTGTGCGTGATTGCATAACCATGTGCTTTGACATCTGTAACATTAACATACGTGTGAGCATTCGGGTTCGTGGGCTTCATCTTGTTTTTCAGTATGTAGATATGTAGTAGGTATTATTGTAATAGGTAATAGTATGTTTCTTTGTTTTTCATTGCTGGCAGCCATCTGACATGGTTTGGGAAGGAACGTCAACATTTTGTTGAACGGTTGTTGAACATATAGTTGAACGGTTGTTTGTTTTGATGACCTTTGCATTCCGTCATCATATGGAAGTTTGAAGAGACAACTTGTTATTTGAAAATGACATCATGGAGTACTACTGTGCTTTCCTGAGGTGCAATCATGCCTTTAATTCATGGCCAAACTAACTCAAGATGTAAAATGACAGACTGTAATGGCACAGATTTTGTTAGTTGAATTTGCCAAGCCCCTCAGGCAGATAGAACCTCTTTTTTGGATGGCCGGGCTGGGGTTTCTGGCATACCTCAGGATTGTTTACTATCCATGAAGATCCCCATTTCTTGATGGTTGGCTTTCCATGTCATCGAGCTATGATGGGGTGAATCATCGCCAAGGAGAGGTCTATCAGCGCATCGAGCGCGATCTTCCCTCTGACAAGGGTCAAGGTGGGGCCCGGAATTTCTTCCATGACAAGGTCGTGGAAAAAGGTTGTGTTCAGGATCGTACATGTTGCACATGAATTGCATCACTTCATGCTTTCGCAATGATGAAAACAAAACTGTAATCAAGAGAATCCAATAGAACAGTAAGATCAAAGTGAACAGTGTTTATTGCGTCAATCAACATTTAATATAGCCACATCACAGACCTAAAACGCAAGAATATCTCTCATTGCTCATTATCATCAATGTCATAATTTCACTTTCAGCAATACAATTATCATCAATATGCTCTCTGGTTATTTAACAAGCCATGGAAAATGGCCCATTTAAATGGCCCATTTATAGATGGTTTACCTATTAAAAAATTGTGATTTTCCATGGCTGTGTTAAATAATCAGATGGTATATACAATTATTGATGAATAATTCTGGCACTTCTGCTCCAAACTTCTTGATCGAATCGACCTCGCAATCCTTTGTTGTGCCATTTGTCAAAGGCATTATTCAGAGCTTGGAGCAGCTGCAGTGCCACGGCCCAGAAGGGGTGGATTGGGCAATGAGGACACCATGGGGCTACAATTATGGGATATATATATATAAATCCGCCCGCACCGAAGGTGCTGGGGCGTGATCGTCCGGATGGCACTCGTAAAAGGTTACAGGTTTACCTGGGGGGGGGGGCATTTTTCGGCCAAAACCTCCTGTTTTTGATAGGTCGTGACGCTCGCCTTCAAAAAACACTGTAAAAAACAGTACGGAAGACACCTGTTCGTGAACGCGCCCGTCCAAAATCGGCAAGCGAAAAGTGAAAAAAACCGTGTTTTTCAACTTTTTGACCTCAATTTTTTGGTTTGCAACATCTTTTTTTGTGGTTCCGCAGGTGGCCGGGCCCGGAGGCGGATTTTTGAGTTTTTGGACCCGTTTTCGGACTGATTTTCGTCGTTTTGTGATAGCAGAAACACTGGTTTTTACAGTGTTTTTCTGTTTTCTGCATGCTTGACGGCTAGCTTCAAAACTTCCAAAAACCTCGTAAATTACGCTGTTTTATGTTACGGTGTGAATGAAAACATCGTAAATACCAGTGTTTTTTGACGTTGGTTAAAAAAACACTGTAAATTACAGTGTTTTTGGCCACCTGACCCTCAAAAACCATGGTATTTGCAGTGGTTTCTGCTTCTCACCGCGCAAAAACATTGTAAATAACAGCAATTTCGCCGTTTTTTCATGTTTTTCGTTATTTTTTGAACTGCGTTGGTCCGCTATACATGGCTATCAAATTCTTCGCGTTTTTTTTCCCGACAATCAGTACTTTCGGATGTTTTTGGTTTCAATGGCCGACATCATTGGCAGTTACGAGCGGTCGCGAAGGTGCGGTGCGGGCGGTTGCCGTCGCGAAGCGACGTGAATATTATATTATTCATGTCCTCAACTTAGTAACGTAGTAACATAGTAACTTGTATGAATGACGTAGTAACGTAGTTCCGCAAGTGACGTGGTACCTTGTGCATGGGAATTTTGATTCAATGACGATGGTCAGAGCATCAAATATAGGGGTACCCAATTTTCAGTCAATCCAGTATTTCCTGCGTTTGAAACGAGGTGCTCTTTGTCAATAGTTTCACGTTCATGTTCCATGATGTGTTTTCACACACTCATGTCCTTTGTTACTTCCATTCACGTCATGATACTTTGATACTATTTAGGAGAGTCTGAAAGTCCCCTAGAAATTCAATAATTTCATACAGAATCTCAAAAAAAAGCGCTGAAAATGCTACCAGCAGAAATTTGCACTCCTTCTGGCCAGCATGTTTGGTTGCTGTAAAGCTTCCGCTTCCTGGCGACCCAGGAATCAGCACCAGCTTCTCAAAGCCGAGTGTCGGGCTCTGACGGATGTCAGGTGCACCTGGCTACATCACATCACCTCACATCACTGGAATATATATATACATATATGGGCCTGTCTTTTTTTGATGCGTGCAGTTTTTAGTAAAGGCAGGAAGTTCGATTTGCGCGAATCATACCCCCGAATCATACCCCGAATCATACCCCCGAATCATACCCCCGAAATCTGCGAATCATACCCCTAAAAAATCAGGATTATGAATGTTTTTTTTTGGGATCGTTTGGGATTGCATTGGCCTCACTAGTTATAATGGACCTGACAAGCTAATTGACCAGTGTTGGCGAATCTTCTCCACGCGCACAGAGTCTCATCATTATCCCTAAGCTGGCTGGCTCTGGGTGGCGGCTGGCTGGCTGGCTGGCAACCAAACCAAAACTCCGTCGAAGAGGAACATAAGCCTAAGCGTAGCTGAGCTAAAGGTACATGAGAAGAACATCCAGAAGAGACGCCGGCAGGCCGGCGGATATAAATCATAGATGTGCATTGAGATCTTCACATTCTTCATACTCAGGTCCTGTCCAAGGTCGTCTGGCAGGTCGAGCCATTGCAGCCATTGACAAAGTAGCAATCGTAGTAGGTTGACGGTGGGAAAAAGAGACTCAAGCAACAAAGCTTCCTGAATTCAAAAAAAGATGGGTTTCCGAATCATACCCCGAATCATGCCCGAATCATACCCGAATCATACCTCAAACTTCCCAATTCTGAACCTTGGTACATTTGCAAGATCAGAACTTGTGTTTTGTGAGCTCTTTTCTTTGCAACCATTCGCCACGGGTCCTGCTGCTTCTGAGAAAAATCCGACAACAGCACCCTGCAGCGCGCAGCAGCACCCTTCACTAGCACCCTTGCATCACGAGTTGGGTACAGTACGTACCCTCCTTGCAGCACCCTGAAGCATCACCCCTTGCAGCAGCACCATGAGACCCATACACTCCATGTATGATATAAATGGCATTAATTAGCAACATTCGGACGATTTTGGGAGTAAGTATAGGTACATAAAGGGCCACGAATCATACCCACGAATCATACCCACGAATCATACCCCGAATCATACCCGCGAATCATACCCCCTAGTCAAACTTCCCGGGTTGGACACGGTATTTTGAGACGTCCCCATATATATATAACATACATATATAACATACATATATGACTTCTATGATATATGTATATATAACTTATATAACTGATATAATATATGTATATACATATACCCAGCAAATCTTCCGAAGTTCTTATTGAGCCGTTTCCATTTCGCTGGTGACAGGATTCCAGAGCTCGAGGCCAAACTGAGCCATGAGGCGCCCTTGGCGCAAGGGATTTTTTTTGCGGTTAGATATGGAAAAACCCTCTGGTAATGACTAACCTAGCTATTGAAAATCACCATATTTAATGGTTATATCAAGTTATATCATATATAAATGACCATTTTCCCATAGCTATGTTAGTTTACCAGAGGGTAGTACAAGGGAATATGGTCAAACTCTTTAAGTTGGTGATTTTTCAAGATGTTTGACCTATGAAAGATTGGTGACAGAAGTGGCAACGAGATGGTGTACCCCACACTTGTGACTAATTAAGCAGGATCTTGAGTTCGCCATTATCTAGGCACAAAAAACTCACCACATCATCATCATCATCATCATCATCAGCAGCAGCAGCAGGGGCAGTAGCAGCATCATCCTCATCCAAACCATCTCAATCCTCATCCTCACCCACCACCACCATCATCACTTGTCCTGAACGATATTCACCGTGGTTGAATGTGTTCGAATATGTTCGTATATATGTTTATTTGCTGATATCAATATCCCCCATGCTCTCAGTTCAATGGTTAATATCCCTGTTCAAAACATGGTGTATGTACAGTAAGGTTTCAAGTGTGTCCATGTCAATCTGAAAGAGCCACATGATTATAAACAATGATATTTTGTGGTACTCTCTTCCAGGCAGACCTAAATACCCATCAGAAACATCCAGACCATCAGGATGCGTTCCCTCTTACGCGGAAATTAAGCTTGGATAACATCAGATTTGCCACCAGGAGATCACGACTAGAGTCCATCGTTCGGAATATTAATGATTGGATTGGTTTAAGGGAAATTTTACAGGAAACCATAGATTTTCCCATTAAATATGGGGCGTTCCTGTAAATTTTCCCTTAAACCAATCCATTGAATTAAGGTTCATTTTTGGTACCCCACTTTTGACCCGCAGCCGCCACCCGCATATGGTTGCTGTAGTACATCCCATCCACTCGTGAAATATTTCCCTAGGAATCCCCATATATTATAGTAGTTGTTGTTCAATAGCCCAACTGCCATGTGTTGGCCAACCAAAATTGTTGGACATATCTTTTTTTCATTAGCCAAGTACAGAAAATCACATTAGATCCCCACAAAATGGTTGGCGATGATACCTCCAAAAGTCACATTATCAGGAGGTATACCGTAATTTTAATGGGCCGACCATATTGAATCATACCTGTTTTGTTTTCTATATGTCTATCTGAGTTTATCTCCTCATCCCTTCATTCTTTGTTGGCCATTTCCACATCTTGCTTCATCATGATCATCATCCCCGTTATAGTATACCCATTGTGGTCGGCAAACATCCCCATTTCCCCCATTATACTGTGTCTCTATATACTTCTACATGTTGAGATTATTATATATATATATGTGTGTACGTATGTATGTCTGTCTGTCTGTATGTATGTATGAATGTATGTATGTAATGTAATGTAATGTAATGTAATGTAATGTATTGTAATGCATGCATGCATGCATGTATGTATACATGATACAATTATCTAAGCAACATGACCCATGTTTTTGTCGCAAATCCCATCATGATCCGATTACATCCCCATATGTCTTCCATTACAAGGTGGGTCCCCCATTTATTTATTTACTGGTTTATAAGCTCCATGAACTATAGTAATTATTGCCATATACCAAAGTTGTTGGAGTTCTAAACCCACCAACTTAGCCAACTCAATCCCAAACCGATAAAATGACCATATGCGTGTTGGTTTTACATATACCTACAGTATCCTATAGCATCCCACAGCAATGTCGTAAAGCGGGGGTGTTTCCCTTGGCCCAAGGCCTCTGCAGCGGCAGTGCTGGCGCAGGGGAACCGGCAGCAGATCATCAAACTGGAAGTGGCCACACAGGTCGCCGCGGCGCCGGCGCTGGGCAGTGGGAAGTTGCCTCGGTTTTTTCTTCGGAAAAAAGCTGGGAAAAGGGTGGGAAATCAGAGAAAGATGTTCCAAGAAAAGGGAGCGGATCTTGCATTGTTGGGGGTTGGAGAATGATGTTCGATGTTTCTGAGAAGCTCTGAGAAGGGAGCTTTTTCATCCGAAATTCATGGTCAGACCGTTGGTGGGGAGTTGGCTGATTCACCAACGGATGTGAACGGTATAGGAACCGATGTTTGGGTCAAACCCCCGACCTAAAGGAATGGCGCTGTGAGAGTGTGAGTATATAGGTCTCAAAATGATCAGAGCCCCCTCCAAAAATATGGCTTACCTAATGCTGAACATTAGAACTTTTGCAGGTCCATGCGCGCCCCGGCTTTTCGTCATGTGAGCCACTTCAAAATGGCCGTTTGAAAGGCTTGTTGGCCACCATCAACTAGTGCTTGTTGGACCCCATCTTTTGGGTGGGTGTACCCTTGATTTCAATGATGCTGGTGAATGGTGGAGATACCATCAGTTGTGTGATTAACAGTTATGGATGTACCGATGAATTGATTTAATGGTTGACGCTGATGCCATGGACTTGGATCAAACATCTTTACACCACATTGGGGTATGAACACCCACAAATCCCATCTATTTTGGGTTCACCAGCGTACCAGCCTTTTGAACCCTTTTCACCCATCCCGATATGTCCTTCAAGGGTTAGAATATGGGTTTGTTTGAAAAAATGTACCCCCAAATCTATTGGTTGATTATGATATTCCTTGTGAAAATGGCCATACATGGGTGGTAAATCCCCATGTTCAGGCATGTCCAACCATATTCTTGTTGTCCCATAAATCTATAACTCTGCCCTCATGATGCTCCCATCATAACCACATGCAAGCCATGGTGTCCACACCCATATAGCATTCTCTATGTTTCCCTTGCTTCGACAACGCATCTGTGATGCAGGAGGCTGTGAACCAGCTGACGGCCACACAGGCGCGACTTCCTGCGTGACTTGCTTGCAGATGTTCCATCGATCCAAGTCCTGGAAAATTTGGCCCCAAAATGCGGAGCATCAAAGCCAATGGCCCCAAAATCTGCGTAGATTTAAATATGCAATTTAATCAAGGATACTGTAGGATACTGTTTGCTGTACCTCTATTAGGCCCCAAAACCCTGTGCAAAATTTGAATCTGTGCCATGTTTTTACTTCACCCACATGTTTGCAGCTTAAAATCCGCATGTTTATCGGTTAAACCATGTCAAACCCAATCATCCCAATCTTCCTTGATAAAACAGCATTCAAAAACATCATAAAGTCATGAATAGTCATGATGTCTTCCCATCAAAACATTGTAAAAACATGTAAAAACCAACATGGTTCATCATGTTTTCCCATATAACAACAATTTTCCTATGAAAAACAACAATTTCCCATGGAAAACAACCATTTTCATATGACAAACAACAATTTTCCCATGAAAAAGAACAATTTTCCCATGAAAAACCACAATGTTCCCATGAAAAAGAACAATTTTCCCATGAAAAAGAACAATTTCCATATATTTCCATCCCTTATTTTGGCACCGACTCTCCTATCTCAACGGCTCCGTTGCGCGTAGCGCCCAGGCTGCAGGACGCCACGGAGCGGCGCGCCGTGCAGGACGGCCGCCGCGAGGCCTTGGTGGCCGAGCTGCGGAAGGCCGGGCCGGGCGGTGGCCGGGCCGGGCGGTGGCCGGGCGGTGGCCGGTTGCGGAGGTGAAAAATGGCCAGTGGCCCAATGAAATATATTAATAGTATATTAACATGGTATAATTCACTGGGCATCTAATACCATTATACTATTAATATACCATTAACCATGTTAATATATACTATTAATAGTATAATAGTATATTAATAGTATATATTAACATGGTTAATGGTATTAGAATGGTATTTAATAGACAGTACAGTCATGATGAAATCCATTTCATGATACCCTCTGGTAAGTTAAGATAGCTATGGAAAATCCATTATAAATGGAGGGTTTTATTGGGAAAATCATCTGTAAATGGTCCATTTTCCATAGCTATGTTAAATTACCAGAGGGTAATGGTGCGACCTGGGGATGACTTGGGGATGGTCGCAGAAACGCACCACGAATTGTGAAAGAGCCAAGAAATAGTGCGTATAAACCGTATAATCCCCCACCCTCTGGTTATGACTAACATAGCCATGGTATAGATGACCCATTTATAGATGGTTTACCTATTACAAATGGTGATTTTCCATGGCTATGTCAAATAACCAGATGGTACTATTAATGGTATTAGAATGGTATATAATCCTTATAGTATCCCCATCGTGGTCGGCAAACATCCCCATTTCCCCCATTATACTGTGTCTCTATATACTTCTACATGTTGAGATTATAATATATATATATGTGTATATATATATATGTATGTATATATATACTGGTTGATGGTTTGGAATATTTTTTCTCCATATATTGGGAATAATCATCCCAACTGACTTTCATATTTTTCAGAGGGGTTGAAACCACCAAGGAGATGGTATCAGAATGGCATATAATAGACAGTGACCATTGTAGTAATCATGCATGGTACATCCAACTTTTTAATTGTACCTTTAATGATATGTATATATATAATGCATGGTGTATAATGGTATAATAGTAGATAATAAGCATTAATAATCACAATACGAACAATGGACACTAGTATTACAATGGATTATAGATAATAGATTACAATAGTATTACAAGACAAGTGAATATAATGATATATATATATATGTATATCGTGATATATACATAATCATTATTGTGTTCGTGGATATCCAACTATTAATGGTACTTTTAATTTAATTATACTATTGATGATGCTATGAATGGATAATCCCAATTATAAGTAGTCATACCCATGATAATGGTATACATATGATGGTATACAATGGATAAAAATCATAATAGTAGTAACGGATAATAACTTTACTAATTCCTGATGACTGATCATGATGAAGAAGGTGGACTGATTATTATTACTATATAATTATCTAGTGGGTATGACTCATAATCATCATTAGCAATGCTAATTTGATAATATTTACTAATGATAAGTATGGATTATCATGTTGGACAACAGTCAGACAGTAATGATTGATGATAATTGTTAATGATAATTTGATGATGGTATCTCTACTATTCTATCATCTATAATCATTGGAGATATTTTGATGATAAATATATATCAGACTAATGGTGACTGATTAGTAGATGGCCATACCACAGTTAGTGATTGAACAGTTTGAAATAGTGGATAATTGATTATATAGTTGTTATTTATAACAATACATGATAATATTATGCAATTATTCACCAATAATTGTTACTATAAGATGATGTTCTTAGTAGTTACAAGTGATGATTGATTAGTGTGTATAATCAGTAATCCTTGGTGGTTGATAATAACATGACTAGTGGGTTGAGAATAGCAGATAAGAACCAACTAATTAAATCGAATCAATTATAAGTATGAATCATTGTTTATTTATATATATAATTAGCATGTTAATCATTATACCATACACCATAAACATAATGATGATAATGATGATGATGATGATTCACTCCGATTGTTCAATGGTAATAATTCAGACAGTATGATTATGCATATGTTGTTAACATGGTAGTATGTTTAAGGAACACAATAATAATACCACAATGATCCATGATGATTATAATCATATGGTATTACTGAAACACTAATGATGAATAGGATTTAAGAACCATATCCTAAAGAGAACATTTAGTGGTTGTAATCACTAGTGATTAGTGACCTATACTTGTTTGTACCCGTGGATTACTATTGATTATTGAGAATGATGATAATAATAATCATCATTAATTAATTATGATCAATAACCATTAACTATTGGTTTCATATATATATATGTTGATTATGTTGTATGTTACGAATTACTTTTATTATTATTATTATTTTATTATTGGTCCCCTAACAGATGGAATTTGTTTGCCCAGCAGTGGATGTCTTTATCTATCCTGCGGTAATCAAACATGGCCAACGGATTTCCACTCATCAGATAGACTCCCACATTTTGGCATCGATGACTTTTCCACTGATAGGGATTTCCCATTGCCATTGCCATGTTTGCCACAGGATGCGGTTGTGGATCACCTAGTAGGACCTAGAAGTACCATGTTTTGGGGATGAACATCCATAAATCCTAGTATATGGATCCATAATACAATAATGGGTTATAAGTTATCCATGTAGAGAAAATATCCATAACTGGATCTCCATAAATCCCAGCAGGGTTTTGACGGATCCCCGTATTGGGGGGCCAAGGATTTGATGCATTTGAAGCAAGACTTTGCTCAGCCAGTGCACTGAGATGGGGCGACCCCTCGGAAGAGGAGTGGGTCTGAAAATGACAATTCCTATATATATATTGAATATATATATATATATTGAATATATATATATATATATACGTGTATATATATATATGTGTATATATATATATATATATTCTATATTATATGTTCTATATTATATATTCTATGTATTCTATATATATATAATTATATAGATATTTCTATATATATATTATATGGGGAAAATAATGATTAACGCTGATGAACCATGATTGACCATCAAAATTTGGAGTAACCTATCTTCAGACAAACCCATAGGTGACAAAGTTTTCATCCACGAATCGATTGGGTTTCAGGGATGAGATTGGTGAGGGCTCAAATCGCTGGGTCCGTTGTCCCAAACCGATGAAAAAAGGCATGGCGGGATTTCCCAGGACACCCGTTTGAATACCAGGGAATCTATTTTTTTTTGGTGCTGATTGTGACTTAGTACACCCCCCAATTTATATACTGTAACTTCCGCCCCAAAATGGCCATGATGAATATGAAACTCATATTCCAAACCACATCAAATCTTGGTTCCATCCTAAAAATTGGATATTTGGAGTGTGTCAGTTCACACCTCTTGTGGTTCTTGATCTTTCTTCCCATCACTTCAGTCCTCCAGTTTTATCCCCCGTGCCATGAGGTTCACCACGGACGGGAGTCTGGAGGTGGGTGGCGGCATTGGAGAGAAGTTCCACGCTAGAGGGGCGCCCCAACTGCTGCTTGAAGGGGGGGCTCTCAAAGCCACAGATGGAGTTTTCACGAAAATATGAGGGGAATACGCTTAATTCCCCCGGTACGAAAATAGATCGACTTTGTTTTTTCACGATTCCGGGGTACCTCTATAGATAGAGATTTGGCCAACCCATCAAGAGATTTTCTATGTACCAGTATCATCAATAGCATGATATGTGTATAATTGTGTATATACAATTGGCAATTTGCTGTCACCATCATCCCAGTCAACAAGGGTATGTAATCAACCAAGATCAATATCTATCCTCGATTGGTAAACAAACATGGCAACGAAACATCACCGATTTTGCATGACTTTCCTATTAAAACCTCAATGTGGGGAATTTTCCATTGCTATGTTTGATTATTGGAGGGTAAATGATTTGTCGGTATGGTCAAAATCGGGTGCAGTAGTGCAAAGTGGCGTGGTTGACCACGAAAACTAACAACTCCAGCAGACATGGTGGAGACATGGTGGGGATGGCGATCAACGGTGAGAATAGACTGACATATCAGTTGCAGGTTATGGAACGTTAGTGAGCTGGACAGAGAAAATATTTGGTTCAAAGTTCAAAGCAGTAAAGGGGGTGGAAGCCAAAAATAAATGATCCCCAAGTCCCCAAGATCACCAGAAATGGTTTGTTTCTGTTCAACTAATTCCTCCAAATTTGATGGTTTATTTTCGGGTCCATCCAGGAGTCCATCCAACATTACCTTCTAAAAAAACTGGAGGTCCCCAATGTCACGTCTCAGTCGCTGAGGCCTATCCGCCATGCAGGCTACACTCATGGCGCGGATCGAAAAAGAGGCGCTATCTTGGTGGCGAATGGGATCAATGTGCTCCATGTTTGGTGCGGTTTCCTCAGTTGGAGGAAAATATGTTGGTATCCCGTGGTATCCCAAAAAACCAGAGGACTCATGGAAGATTTGCGAAGATTCTCCCGATTCGATCACCAGGCCAAAGACAGCCGATCGATTCAAGACACCTTAGCAGCACAGATGCAGAGCTTGCCCGGGGGCCCAGGTTGGGGCCCAGGTTGGGGCCCAGGTTGGGGCCCAGGTTGGGGCCCAGGTTGGGGCCCAGGTTGGCCAGATTAGGATTCAACCCCTCAAAGGTGACCCCAGCAAGAGATGGTTGATGTTAAGCCCTTTTTGGGCCCGGGAACCTCACCTTTGGGGTTGGTTGAATCCCGATGATTGGTATGATTGGTGGTGTTATTCTTGTGAAAAACAAGATTGGGATGATTTTTCACAGTGAAACTCCACTCTACTACTTGCACACTATGTTTATGTTGGTTGAATCCCAGCATGTTATTGGTTGAATTCCATATTTTGCTTCTTACATAATGTTAAATCCCAGGTTGTGTTTTGGTTGAAATCCATATGTTCTTGGGTTAAATGCATTTAAATGCCATATATGGTTGAAGCATATGCCATATCCTCCGACGAAATCACCTGCACAGCCTTGGCTTCACGAGGCAGGACAGGCTTCACAACGCTGAGATGACTGGCAGTTCGGTCCTGGCCCTACGTTCTGGTCGATTGCCCGGGGTCAGCTTTAGGGTTACCCGGCCAGTGGATACCAACATGGCGAAGCCATGGCCCATCGAGGTTCGATGAATTACTGATTGACCTATTAATCTATATTAGCATGTTGTTGATTTTCCATATCTATGCCATAGCTATGTTACTCTGTTAGTTTACCTAGTGGGGTAATGGGGTTTTGAATCCCATGTGTTGGGTTCCACTGGGTTCCACCATCTTTATTTAGCGCATGGAATGACACGTTACTGGTAGCATCGCATGACACAGCGCCCTAAGGCCAACACGTTCATGACAGATCTGCAGATGTTGGCGCAAGACTTTGCTACTCGGAGCCACTAGGGATGAGGGGGGAGAATGGCTGGGTGAATTTATGGGGCAACCATCTGCTACCTCCCAGCATCAAGATACATCAATATCTGGTTGGTGGTTTGGAACATTTTTTATGACTTTCCATATATCGGGAATTTCATCATCCCAACTGACTCATATTTTTCAGGGGGGTTGAAACCACCAAATAGATATACATCAAGCACGTCTACATGCAAAACTGGGGGAGGCTCCAAACGGATGTCCTCAGGGGTCATCAGCTCCAAACGCTTGCCACATGAGGCCGCTCTCCGCAGTGAGGCCTGGATGGAGCTCATTTGCAGCAATCTTCAGTATTGTGGGTAAAACAATCATAAACCACCCATTTGGGAATGGTTTGTACCACCTATTTATGGTGATTTGGGGGATAGTTTACTATTGTTTTACCCACATTACATACTCTGATCGAACCTATCAGAAACTTCCAAAATGATTGTCTGCACCTGCAGACCACATTGATCTTGCTTCATTCATGGTCTGTGCGAAATTCAGGTGTTATAGTGTTTAGTGCAGAGGCTCCAAGTGTGTTTTCCCAGGTGTCTCAAAAATTCGAACTCAAACCTCTTACAGTTCCTATCCTATCTATTTTATGTGTATAAATTGTGCCTAGGCCAAAGCTCCGACTGGTCAAGCATCAGCCACCACCATCTAAGATTTGGCGCATGATCGAAAGCCTTCTTTCCTGTACTTGTTTCTAAGCAGAACAGTAGTTGACCCCTCGCATCAAAAAGTTGGATGATAAAAAGATGCAACTTGATATAATTCCAGCGTCTTCCCGCTATCATGAACTATGATGAACTATGCAAATGTGGTACCTTATAAGATTCCTATACTAACCAACCTATCTATCACCAACTATCATCAACTATCACCAACTATCTATCATCAACTGTCACCACTAAAAAGATTTGGATCATCAAGTCCTATGTTTTCCTGGTATGTGCACTTGTGACCCTGCGAGTCTGCTCGGGCGGATGTGGAGCTTCGAGAACGTGTCACCAGGCATGAAATGGTGACCCTCATGGAGATTTTACCGATTTAGCTAAGAAAAATATGGAAACATGATGAACAAATGGTGTATAGAAGGAATTTGCTTTATAAGACAAATTATGGAAACATGGGGATATCGGGTGGAAATAATATATATATATATACACTGTATATACATATTTTACAAATATATACAATATTAGATGTATGCCAATTCAATCTGATTGGTGGGTTCAAAGATGTCCCTATCTGCGGAAATGGATGATCCCAGCTGGGGAGCCAAAGAACCATCAAGATCTGACATCATCCAGTTTTCGGAGCAAAGAATTCAGATTGGCTATTGGCCATGTTCATGTAAAACCACGCAGTATTTGGTGGTCATTTGAGCTAGAAGGGGCGTGTGTGGTAGCAGATTAACTGGAAGAAATCATGGTTTACGGATCTGGGACCGGAGGAAATGTTGGTGGACAAAGGACCCTGGGATTTCGTTCTCAAGCATCCAACATGGTCGTTTTGAAGGTCATTAGAGGCACTCTTGAGACAGATTCCCCTGACAAACTGAATACAGTTCATTCATCCAGGATTGACAAAAAGAGATAGGAAGGAACATGACTACAACATGGAACTAAAATCTTAAAACACTGCAGAAAAATCTTAAAACACTGAGTGGATAGAAGGGAGTGAACTTACCACAACGAGGAATTACAATACTGTAGCGATGCAATCAGGGACAATGGGTTCTTGTCGTGGCGAAATTGTTGGATCAGAAAAGGGGACCCAACTGGACCCAACCAACTGCAATTAAAACGTGAAATGAATCAGCGAGAACGGCTGACACGGCCACAAGAAAAGATGGATTTTGTCACCAATGATAGAGGTTTCTTTCCAACACTGCCAAGGATTCCCAATCGTTTGGCTCAAGCATGAAACTGATTTCCGGAAATTCCATATGTAACATTATGTAACCTATCCATTTCTCCCATGAATATGTTCGCATTCTTGACTGCATTGGTGTTGGCAGATATATATGATTTGGTTACAACTTTGCAAGTAACCCAACGATGGAACCAGAGTGCTCTGGGCCCGGATGGCCTCGAGCAATGCGCTTTGTATGGTGACTTATTGCTGGAGGATGCACACAAGACTCCAATCGAGCTGCGACCTAGGCAGTCCTCGGCAAAGCTGATTGACACTTTCCCATTTGGCAACGCCTATGAAGTGGCAAAGAAAGCATGAGACATCCATGGTTTGTTGCCGGAACATGGTTCATGGAAAGTCCGCCCATGTTCATAGAGAATTACCCATGGGATTCCTCTAGATTGTTCCAAAGAAACGGAGCCAGGGATATGTCACTGCCAGAAGGTTGGCTACTTGGGGGTTCAGTTTGACTACGTGGCTCATTTATTCATTTATTCATTTACTCAAATTAACTTAAGTTTTGTATCCCCATCACAATCCTCATTGTTGATGTTAAATTCATATATATATATCACTATATATTAATTATGTTCAAATCAAGTTGAATCTCAATATGTTCTTCTTACCTGAAGGCATTACATCCCATTAAATCCCATCAAGTCCCATTAAATCCCATGAATATCAATCCATCGTTCACCACGGTTCTATCCATGTCTTTTTTCACCCCACTTCCAGTCGTCGTGCCATGGCATCCACCCTGGCGAAGCGTGGCCTGGTGCGCTGGCGAAACGTCCTGCGGCCTGAGCTCTGCGCAGCGCTGAGGGCAGAGGCCGTGGCGATGCTCGAAGAGGTGAGGAATTTGGCCCGGTGATCGTGGCACATCGTGGCGGAGATAGAGGAGTTCCAGGGATTTTGTTCAAGGGATTTTGAGGGATTTTCAGGGTTTTTTCGAGGGATGTTGATGGATGTGTTCATCGTTCGTAGATGTTGGGGGATTTTGCCGGATTTTCACGGATTTTGACCAACCAAAATGGTGGTACACCCAACAACCAACCAACTGACCATTTTTTTCCCGATAATAAACCTCCAATTTTGGAGGTTATTATACGGCCTATATTATTTCTAGTGATATTTGGCATGGTTTCCTGGGTTTACCACAGTATACCAGGGGCATACCTTACCCAATGAACCTCAATTGAGAATGGTTTATCATTGGGTCTACCTCATTACTTGTGATCATAGCTGACAGGTGTTAATAAATCAGAGAAAAGATCCAGGAAACCGTTTTTTAATGCTAAATAGCATCCCCCAAGTCACAACCACAAGCACCGCACACCTAGTGGATATAACTCTCACCAAGGTTTACCCATCATCATTCAGGGATATTGTGGTAACCCCAACAATAAACCTTCTACTTCTATATCCTGTTGTAGTCATATAATCATATGGTCTTTTCCCAAAATCAGGTTACCCCCCAAATCATCCAAAATTAGACCATTTTAGTATTGAAACCCATGGTTCTGGGGGTACCCCTATCTTAGAAAACCTCCAGGGGATCCCAGAGTCTTGACATGTTCCGCGGGGGCTGGTCACGCTGCAAGCCCCAAGTCGCAGGTGTCACGGCCAAGTCTCAGCGCATTTTGGCACCAATTGCAACGATGGCTCCTGGACCCCGTGCGCGAACCCAAGGCAAAGTTCAGCGAAAGAGTGGCTGTGATGATAGCTGGCTGGTACCCTCTGATAATCAAACATTTCTGGTTGGGAAATCCACGAACTAAATGGAGCTTTATAGCTGGCAAGATCATCTAGAATCCATAAAAGGTTGATTTTCGATTGCCATGTTGAATTTCATCAAATTACCAGATGGTATATCCCATGATTATTCCATCAAATCTCCATTAAATCTGATTAAATCACATTAACATCCATTATATAAATCCCAATAAATTCCCTATAAATATATAAATCCATTATATATATATATATATCATTAAATATTCCATTCAAAATTTCCATGAAATTCGATGGTTAAGCGCACCCGGAATCGCCAGGCACGTCACATCTTGCGTGCACCACTGACCTCGGCGGTCCAAGAGGCCCTGGGACCCTTGGCGCAGCGGGCGAATGAGCTGGAGCTCAATGGTGCGAGGCCCTGGAGGTTTTGGTGATCAGAAATCCAATGGTTAACTATGGTTGAATTCATGGGAAAATGATGGGAAATCCCAATGGTTAACTATGGTTCATGGTAGATATATGTAGATCATGTAGATATTTCACATGGTTCGTAGATATTTCATGGTAGATATTTCATGGAATGTAATTTACATGGGAATTTTCATGGGATAATTATAATGGGATGCAATGGGAATTTGAGGGTGATTCTGGTATACTTTAAAAAAAAGTGGGATATTTAATGGATTTAAGGGATATATAGAGGATCTAATTTAATCGGAATTAAACAGTCAGTAATTGGGATTGGATAATTACCCCCTGGCAAATTAACATAGACCCTGCAAGTCACCGCTTTTAAGTGGAAACACATCTTCCAACCCCTATTTGGCAGGGTCTATGTTAATTTACTGGAGGGTGGCATGGGTTGATAATGGTTTCGAACTGATGATTAGATGTGAATACTACACATATAGATGTACATATATAAATAGATATGATATAAATAGTAAATAGTGATGTAAATATGTTAAATAGCCAGGGTAATGCCACGCACCAAACTCACTTATAAGTCACAATATGTCACAATCTATCTGGTTATCACCCGGATGTTTTTTTTTGGATGTGATATCTCCTTGCCACAAAGATGGGATAGAACATGTGTTTCCATGTTTTTCCCAGCAACTTTGGCAAGTGATGTTCGGACACATGCAAGGGTATTTCCACTTGACTCGGTGAATCACTGGATTTTGAAGGGAACATCTTAACCGGAAACCATCGTTTTCCCCATCAAATATCGGGGGTTCCTGTAAAATGTCCCTTAATCCGATAAGTTAAGTTTGGTGAATAGCTTGGTTGATGGATTCATGTGTAGCCCCTTCGTTAATGGATTGGGGCACTCTCCCCCTTGAATTGGCGTCTCACCACACCAGCCAAGAAGTTGTAATTCGCGGGATGGTTATCCAAGTATGACAAGTATCATTTCCCCCGAGTAGCTAGAATATCCATGAATATCAGGTGGTATGGTGGATGAATATTTGAGAAAGCTCTCCCAATTTTTAGCCCAGGGTCCAAGTATGTCCAATGGACGTATCCAGAATCGGATGGAGCCTCGGAGCTGCGCATTTGTTCACTGTATGTTCAACCATATCTTGGATATGTAAACTGTAAACATATGTACCCTCTGGTAAACTAACATAGCTATGGAAAATCACCATTTTTTATGGGTAAATCCACTATTTCTATGGTCATTTTCAATAGCTATTTGTATGTTTACCAGAGGGTAGTGTGTATAGTGATAACCAAACCACTTTTCGGGGAGGGGATACATGGCTCAACCAATGCCTCCCTGGAGGCTGGTAGAGCTGAATTACACCATCAGCCAGCCGGGTGCCCCCGCTCAAGCACCGCATAGCGACATCTCACCGCTCCAGTCGGTGCCACGTGTGCTGCTCAGGAAGTTGAAGTGCGTAGCTTGTGGGTTTGAGACGGTTTGAACGTTGAAGATGGAATCCCATGTTTTATTTATTCATCATTATTACCCTCTGGTAAACATACAAATAGCTATTGAAAATGGCCATAGAAATAGTGGATTTACCCATTAAACATGGAGATTTTCCATCGTTTTTTGTATGTTGACCAGAGGGTAATCTATGTTTATATATTTCTGTTGTTCTTGGAGGCGGACGATGATGTGTTTTTTCGAAAACGCCATGGTGGATCTCATTCGGCCGACATGTTGTTGGGTGATTTAGCCTCTGGTAAACATACAAAAAACATACAAAAAACTCATGGGAAAATCACCATGTTTAATGGGAGAACTCACTGTTTCTATGGCCATGTTCAATAGCTATTTGTATGTTTACCAGTGGTTAACCAGTGTCATGATTACAGCATCAAAAACGGCGACAAAACGTGGAGTTCAGCTGCCTTAGATCCAAGGTATTGTCACGTTTTGGGCTGCATTGCAAGACACGGACTTGGCTATGGGACCTACGGTGCAACTTGGCCATGACCTGGGACAAATCCATGGCTATGGAGGGCATATACCCTCTGGTAAACTAACATAGCTATTGAAAATGGCCATTTATAGTGAGTTTTCCCATTATTTAAAAATGGTGATTTTCCATAGTTACGTTAGTTTACCAGAGGGTAGCCTCCTGTTCGTTCCAACTCGTTCCAACATCATTCCTTCCATCATATTTGTTTGTCCGCGACCTGTTTTTTCCGGGTGACACCTACCAGTATTTGTTACTTGCACGCACCCCACTATATCCACGGATCAGGTTACGTAGGGGTGGTCACCCAGCAAAGGGTCCTATCGGGTCTCCATGAAAAAACTCCCCAACGAATGGGACCCCCAGACTCAACAGATGCAATACATTCCATCAGGATCTCAGGGTGATATTTATTCGGAGGGGATCATATTTCCATGAAGGTGACACCCCCCAAAAGAAGGGTCCTGGATCACTTCATCTCAACCAACCAATAGGAGGTTGGATTCAGTAAATCACATGAGTTGGTTCATTCAAATCGCCCCTTTACCATGGATGTCCTGTATGTTTTCCCGGAATCACGCTGTCCTATCTCATCTTGATCCACAAAAAGATCGCCATTTATCGTGATTTTTGGCATCACGATCTGGCAGTCAAGTATGGTTTGCTGGAAAATCCACCATTTAGAGTTGATTTTCCCAGAAACAGCCATTTAGATCCATTTAGTAGGCTTTTAACCATGATTTTCCCATGGTTTCCCCCATGTTTGTCTGATTTTCCCACATTTTATCGGGATTTCCCGGCCATGTGGCAGATGTTTCCCTGCGGTCTCCCAGCAATGCATCGGATGGCAGGATTTGGCCCAGCTCTCATCGGCTGGCCCGAGATTTCATCCGTCCCTTATCAGAAGATCGGACGAAGTCAATTTAGGCGAGTTCATGTTATATGTTGTTTATTTATTATAGGATTTTTTATTTACTTGTAGTATCTTGTAGTTGTTTATTTGTGTACTTCTTTTGGTTTCTAGTGTATAATGGTTACTGTAATACCACGAAAGGTCAAAAAGCAACACGGTTTATAAGCATTTTGCTGCTTAAGTGTCTGGGCAGACATCCACAGCCAGCTGAAAGTTGCTCCAAAAAGTGATAAACTACCATTGAAACTCATTGAAATCGAATCCTTGTCATCTCAACCAGATTCCGCAATTGTGTGTTTTTTTAGAAAACCTGAGGTATAGTAATCCGCAAAAGATAGAACCGAACGACCATGTATCAGTGAATCACTATTTTTATGTCATTTTACTTTTCTGTCTTTTTGGGGATTGCCATACAACATGTTTTTTGCTGCCAGGAAAGTTGCCTGAAGAGCTGCAAAAGCCCAGAGTCGTGCTCCTGAGTCGTTATTGATATCGATCCAACAGGATATGGCGGATATGGGTACCATGGAAATACAAAAGGCTGGTCATGTTCAGATATGTTTTCTATTTTATCAGCACAAATCTTTGGGATCAGGAAAAAATGTTGAGCCATAGCAAATATTGAGCCATACCAAAAAATATTGAGCCACAGCAATTTTGAGCCGTACCATATTTAGTGCTGTTCACTCTGGTTTTTCGTTTTTCACCATTTTTGTTATCCTTCTTGTGTCCCTGGGTTTCCTATGATCCCCATAGCGTAGCTATCTACTGCACTGGCTCGTCACATAGCTATTGAACATGATAGAAATCGTTGATTTACCCATTTTAATGGTGATTGTCCTGTTCGCAAACTGTAAACGTTTACCGGATATGCTCAGTAGTATGAAAACCTCCCCAGGATTGCACCAGGTACCTGAGTATATGTACGTCGAGGGACAGCTACAGGCATGGGGATGCTGGCGGATGGGATGTTCTTTTCCCACGGTTTGGTGGATCAGCAACAAAGGGGTAACCCATGGTTTCACCCCTGCATCAAATTGATCATCTCCTGGGGCTCCGGTCATCGTTGAGGCGGTATCCCGCAAGGGACAACCCATTCTGGAGGAGCAACTTGAAGAAGAGAGGCAGATCATGGCAGATCTGCAGGTCTTTTTTCGACCAAAAGTGCTGTGTTGTTACTCTGTGTATTCCTCAGATGATTCTGAATAAGCCTAAACGATTATCCCAAGGAGGTGTTGTGTGTCCTAAACATGACACATCTGGTTGGTGGTTTGGAACTGACTCATATTTTTATATTTTTTTCAGAGGGGTTGAAACCACCAACCAGCATCTATATTATGAAGCCACATCCATCTCAGAGGCAGCAGTCGGCGGAAGCGGCTGCTGCCCTGCTCAACGCGATCACGGCCTCGGGCCCCAAGGAGTTCATGGCCATGGCCACGGGCGACGTCGTTTCTCGTGCGGTGCTGGGCTTTCAGGAGGATTTCATCAAGAAAACTTGGGATATGATGAGAATAGCATGGGAATTTGAAACATCAACAAATAACAAGGGGTTACCATCAAAGATAGGGAGATTGAAGGAATAATTAGTAGGACGTATGATGGGAGTGTGAATATAATGATATTGATATATCTTAGAGGCAACTGAGTACTGTAACTAAGTAAGATTTTACCACAAATAGGAATATCTGCTCAACCATCAAACATGAACTGATCATTAAACTTAATTATGGGATTTGAATAGATGCAGTATGAATTAATCATGGTCAATCGACAAAATATATAGGGGGAATGTGCTGACCAACCAAGGAAGGTTGAACATGCGTGGAGCTAACTATAGAAAATGATAGAACATGTGGTTTCATAGTTTATGTGGGGTTCACAATGGCGATTGCGGTATGTGGGTCAAGTGATGTGCCACGGGCTTGCGGTATGTGGGTCAAGTGATGTTTGATGTCAAGGGACTTCTTGATGCTTTTGATTTGCACTCTGGGAGAAGAACCGCAGAAATGAGGTGAACCGACGGAAGGATATGTAAGCAACCAAAACAGTGATGCTTACTTTTGTGGAGGTTTCCTAAAATAAGGGTACCCCAAATCATCCAAGTCATTAGACCATTTTTGTATTGAAACCCATGGTTTTGATCCCCCATTTTAGGACCCATGATCACCCCAAGTGCACCTGAGTACCATGGTGATATCACGCTGCTGTTCTGGTTGATCCGATCTACAGTCGCGTCAGAGATGGCTTATTGAAGATGGAAAGACTTCTATTCACCTGGTTCAGTTCTATGGGTAAACCTTGGTGCTTCCTTTCAGTTCCATGGGCAATGTTTTGCCGGTTGGAGGCTCTGAACATTGCCTGGTGACTATAGATACTATAGGCAATTTGTGATTAAACCCTTTCAAAAGGTCATGGTGAGTTGCTGAAACAAGAGGAAAGTCAAGAGAACACACATTTGAATTTGTGACTCCTTAGCAGCTACTGCCCTGGTGAGGTTGCGATGGACTGCAGAGTATTCCATCAAGGTGGAGCAAATATTTCTTCCAAGACGCGTGTTTTGTTCAACGCGTCCTTTCAGGTGGATGAATCTTGGTGCAAAAATGTGGTCGAGAACGGCTGGTGCTTTTTTGATGCAAAAATGAGTGCAAAAAGGCAGAAGTGATGCAGAAGTGCTATGTTGAAGATTCAATCATGGCCACATTGTTTTGCCTTCCCCAGGACGTCGAACGAAGTGAGAGTACTGATTCCTTGCATGAGTTGAGCCCAAAGATTAATGGCTTCACATATCATTGCTTGCCGGAAGTGGCGCAAGCAGCTTATCGAACTCATGACCTGATTCGGTTGGCCACAAAAACATAGCCACTGATCTCGAGACAAAAAGCTGCAGGAAGTTCCAAAATCCAAAGTTTTATTATCATGTCATCTAGTGCTAGATTGTAAGATTGGGCCAGGGGTATGCCAAATTTCTGAAGGTGACCCTTTGGTAATTTAACATAGCTATGGAAAATCACCATTGTTGATAGGTACGTCATCCGTAAATGGGCCATGGCTTCCAGTTTGCTATGTTGAATTGCCAGAGGATACAAAATGCTGATCCCTTGGAACTTGAACAGCCTCAGGTTGATGGGCTCATGGCCCTCAAGTCTTGTCCTCCATTTTAATACTGCCAGACATGGCTGAAGTTTGGGGTACCAATGTACCACATAATTGATTGTAAACTATTGTAAAAATGTGGTCTATGGTATTATATAATTAGATCATCCAATTTCTGATCCAAGTTGAGGGGTTACTTATTTTGAGCCTGAAGGCCACATGGGGATGGGTGTAGACGTCTTCAATACAAAAACTTGATGCAAACAGAATGGTACCATGGTTTTTTAGCATACTCACCATGGATTTTTCTGTACCTGCCATATTCATTCTGCTTTGAGCCTGTTGTTCCTTTCCATCCTGGTTGAAACGGTGAATGACTTTCCGGGCTGACTAGTGACTTTCGTTGAAACAGCCAGCTTCATTCAGACCAGCATAGAAGTTGACGTACTGGCTGGTGGTTTCATGTTGAAAAGAATCCCACCGAGCAGGAGACCTCAATTTCCCCTTAGCTTCGCTCCATTTGAACGCGTTCAGGGGCGAACGGGAGTTGAAGGCAGAGATCCGTGCAGCACAGCGGTTGCTGTTGGAGGTGAGGACAGGGCGGCGGATTTCAGCATGAAATAGGGATTAATAGTGATGCATAGTGATGAATAAGGTTAGTATGGGGGTAACTATCCCAAATTAGCCGAACTTTTCAGGTTAGTGAAATATGATTGATCATTTACCCAGACAGAGTACAGAACCACCCAGATTGACATGAGTACAGGATCTTCGAATGAGCAACTGACAATTTATGAACATGGTAAATTTCAGTGGTTTACCTTTAACCTGCAGGGGATGCAGATCCTTGTAGGCACTATGTACATGAACCAGCATAGATAGTGTTGTCAGCAGAATGTTCTTGAACCAAGCATACGGATTTAATCAACACAATGATCACAATGCGGATATTTATTAAAGGATGTATCCTCTGGTAAACTATATAACAAACATAGCTATTCAAAATGGCCATTTATAGTGGATTTACCCATGAAACATGGTGATTTTCCATAGTTATGTTAATTTACCAGAGGGTAGAACTTGGAAAAAGTCGTGCTGTCGGTTTGACCAGATCTCACGACCTCATCTCCTCCACGACGGGCTCGTCTCGACGCCAAGGTGGCGGAAAGTGCACGTCACATCTCGCCTGAACGACTCACGGCATCGCAGATGGCTGTGAAAGCTGCGGCTCCGAAGGTGCGCTAAGTGCTGTCTTCCAAGATTGTCCTTGGATGCACAGATATAATAAGATATATATATATATAGAGAGAGATAGGTAAGCATGGAAACATCAGGGAAGATCTATGAAGTAGCAACATTGGAAATCTGAAATGTTAAGAGCATTCTTTTTGAAACACATGTTGCCTTCGCCCTGAAACGTGCAATGACTGAATGACTGGAGTGGAAACTGATGTCATTTGTTTCATGATATCTGTATACGGATCTGGGTGGTCATGTCCTAGCTCTGCTTTTTTCAGCATAAGTTGGAGACCAATTAACATATAAATATTACTGATTGGTGGTTTGGAACATGAATTTTATGACTTTCCATATATTGGGAATTTCATCCCAACTGACGAATTCATGTTTTTCAGAGGGGTAGGTCAACCACCAACCAGCAACAGCTGAGATGATCCCCAACTGGCCCGGCGTTCGTCCGCCCGCAGGCGGACGCACCGGTGGGCCCCGGGCCTCCGTTGCCTGCGCTGCCAGGTTTCGGAACTGGAGGTTCGGGCTGGGATGGTGACATTTCATGACATTTCCATCATGATCCATCATGTGTTCTGAATGTTTTTGTTGTAGGTTTGCCTGAAAATAGGCTACCCCTGGAGAATCATGATTATGCCTTAAAAATGGACACACCAAGAAGTCTTTGCAGGGGTCCCCGAAAGGCGAATTGTTAACAAATCACATGATGAAAATAGTTTTTGTGACTAAATATGCGCCCTTTTTCAAGACCCCTCTACATACCCCCAGTTGTTTAACGAACATTCCAAGTTTTATATAACACTTTACAACCATCCAACACAATCTGAAATGTTAAGACCCAGGGAACGGTAGAAACTGGCGATGCTGCTGGGAGAACAACTGGATTTTAGCCATCATACGGACTTAACGGACGGCTTCTTCAGAAAGGAACCAACAAGACAGGGGAGGTGAACCTAAAACTTCCTAAAACCACAAATGAAAACAACAGGCGACCTTGAAATTGAACTTCCATGGATGGATTCCATGTAGGTGAAGCCCACGTCAATGTATTTTCCTATATGCTGCTTCCCATACGTCACATATAATTTATACCCTGGCAATACATATGTCACATAGACCCTCACAATATTTCACAATATCTCACAATCCTCTAAATTCAACAAGTTGCTTACCAAAACTGGTCAAAGCTTTCAAATGCATATATAATAATAAATATATATATACACACACACATGTGTATGTTGCATTTGTCTGCAACCGTATTGAATTCAACAGGTGGGATGATGAGCCAAAGTATTCTCTTCCAGTAGCTCTGGTAAACGTTTACAGTTCGCGAACTGGAAAATCACATGTTTTAAAAAAACAATGTTCATAGCTAAATCAACTATTTCAATGGGCCATGGCTTCCAGTTCGCTACATCTTTTTACGATGGGCTCAAGCACCAGGATCCAGCAGCGTTTTGGAAGATGTTGGTACCTTGACGGCGCACGATGACATCGTGGAGCGGTGGAGTGTCGTCGTGGAAGCTCCCCCCAAAAAAAAACATGATCCCCACAACAAGACTGACCGATGATCATCGAAAATCATCACTGTATACTAAGATATTGGATGATATTGATGTATCCAGGTGATCTTGATGTCGTGACAAACTAATTTGGCCTTTTGAATGTTTCGAGCGTATCATTTGTGTTGTCAATGCTGATCCCCTGGTTATTGTTGTGGCTCACCGGTGTGGGGAGCAGTTGGTCGTTATGTTCTATGTCCAGACATATTTATATATTCTCAAGATTCAGACATGAGACAGCTCTGGTATGATTTGGTCATGAGGTTTCTATATATTACACTGCTTGCAATCAGCGTTGATTTAAATTAATCTGATACATGTACATATTTAGATCTATATACATGCACGCAGAAACATAGAACAATTATTTTTTCTTGGAGGACATGTACCAAAACAAATATTCTAAGTGGATACAATGTCTACTCATGTGCGACGTCATGCGACGTCATTGGTGGCAGGAGTGGAATGTCCCTGGCGTTCGCGCTCGTGCTCGCGTTTGGGGCTGAGTTTGTAGTGTGTAGGTAATATGCATCTGTATGATCTATATTAGATGTATATCTAATATGATCTAATATGACGTTTATAATGCCAACACCGGATTAATAACCCCCCCCTAGAAGGTAGGAGGTACCTTCTGAAACACCCGTAAATAAACGGCCCTGAACCATAAAATTCTGAACCATAAAACTTTGGATGTGGCTTACGTCAATTAGATCTTAATAGAATTCCATTGGATTTGTTAAAATTTCATGGATCAGAAAGGTGGTTGATTAATCAGGGGCAAACCATGGTTATTATTAATGGGGGATATGGGCTCATGGGGGGTACCCTTTGGGAGCTATCCAAACTGATGTTTTTTATAAAGATTTTTATTAGACATCGATCATTTGGGGAATAGTTTTTTTTGAAATTTTCAATGATCAACTTAAACCTGAAGTATAACAATGATGATTAAAAAAAAGGTAAAAAACAATTGGAAATAAATAGAATTGGAAATAAAAAATGTTGGATAAAAAATTGGATTTCAGCACTGGTGGTTGATTAATCGGGGGTAGGCCCACCGGTTTATTCATCTCGGGGGACCACCTGTTTTTAAATTACATTTTTTTTTTGGGCAATGGTGGTTGATTAATCGGGAGGGGATTATTAATCCTCACTTGACATTATTTAGGATCCCTTAAAAAACCTGTTGCTTTTCCATCGTCGATTGCCAGCTGGGTACAGCACATCCCCTCATCTCTGAAGCCTTCGTTGGGGCAGCCCAGCCGAAATCTGTTGGGAAGTTATTGGGGATGGACAATTTCACATGGGAAATATCAGGGGAATATGATGGGAATATGATGGGTAAACATCCCAGGAAAAAGGTGTAAGATAATGGTATGATGGGTAAACACTGGGAATACGATGGGTAACATATATGGTGCAAACATCCCAACACTGGGAATATAGTGGGAATATGATGGGAATATTATGGGTGAACATGGGATTGGGATAGCGTGAAATGGCTTGAAACCATTTGAAACCACCAACTGCTACAAGCGTTTGTTTGACTCATGAGAGAGGGGAAATCACATGTTAAAGATGTATATATAGTTGGTGGGAAAATGTGGTAAGTGGGGTGCTGACCTAGGCTGTAGTCGGGTTTATAGGGGTTGTGAAACGAGCAGAGCCCGTGAATTCTCACCATCCACTCTTTGGTGACTACAACGGACTGCAATACCCGTGGAAAATGTCCAGGATGTCAAACCTGTTGGGAAACCACACTTGTATCAATAGGAATCCGGATTTTTTTCAGGGAATTCTCCCAGAAAGTGCCATATTTATTCCATATTTGGACTGTGTTTTCACAGATTCGGATTCGCGGCAGGAAGTGCACCGCTTTCCAGATGTCAAGGCAAGCGCGCTGCGGCTTGGGAAGGAGTCCCAGCCAGCTGGTTGAATCCACAGCATCCATGTGGGTCCATCCAAGTTGCGTGGCCATTCCATTCAACCATTCAGTAGTCTTATAGAATTTACCCTCTGGTAAATTAACATAGACCCTGGCAGATAGGGGTTGGAAGACTAGTTTCCATTAAAAATGGGTGATTTTCAGGGTCTATGTTAATTTACTGGAGGGTACATAAATTTCACGAACTTCACTTTCCACATTGGTATATGTTGGTATATTGTGGTAATATATTTGGGAGGTGTGTGCCCCAGTCCAGTGGCACATGTTTTTGACCCAGGCCTTGCGCCTCAAGAGCCTCGGCCAAAAGAACGACTTATGTTTTCATGCAAAGCCCAGGCGTTGCGCGTATATATATAGAGAGAGAGAGTTGTATGTATGTATATATATATATATACAGTATACATATAAATATATACACACACTTGTAAAGGTCTATATAATTAGGTGAATTAGGTATAATTAGGTGTTATGTTCTTTGGGCCAAACATGTCCTCGAACATGGCGCATGAGAACGATGAGTGACTTGACATGCGTTTAAAGAGAATGCGTAATCACAGCTTACATCTATATCATTTATGCAATGCTGTGTCTTTTTGACATCCTCAACTTACTGGTGCTAAACGTAGGGAATGGGGGTGATATCCATAACGATTAGAATCATCATCCCATTCCTCCATTAATGGGTTGCTGAGGATTTTTCCACTGGGCTCCCGAAGAAGAACCAAGCCTGGACATTGCTCGGTGTATTTGACGGGACCTCAAGGCAAGTACTCTGAGCTGGTCAAGAGTTGGAAATTCAGGAGAAAATCCGGACATCTTTTCCTGGACTTGTTTCAGTGGGTGACTTTGGACTTCATGGTTTGATCGTCTTTAATCGTTTTTTATTTGGTAGATCCCATAGTGAACAACCCATTCGGGGATGGTTTATAAAAATCGAGCAATTCTAGGGTTTACCACGTTACCAGGCAATGTCAAGTCGTTCAGGGTAAAACGTCCTTGTTGAATATCACCCCTTCAAAAGGTGGCAGTACAGCAATCACTATCAATCCATTCCAATCTGCAGATCGAAAGTATATGGATCATCTGGAGTCTGTGCTTTCCATCAAGCATGACCCACAGGTACCCACCTTCAATTCATGCTGCGGATGGGCTCTGTGCACAGCTTAGCTAAGCTCTTAAGATGAAGAGCTCGGAAACGCTTCGGGAATTCGCGGCGAAGAGGTGTTATGGTGATGTTTAAACTGTATATCTTAGGGGAGTGGTTTAGTGCTTCATCTGCTTATTACTACTTATCTATTTAGTTTCTAATCTGTTGATTACTTTTTGGGAGTGGTTCGCACGCACAGTGATGTTAATTAAGTTCCATCAAGAAACTGGCGTAGCCGTTGAACGGACTTGGAGCTACTTACTGCTTGGGCAGCATCCGCAGCTGAAGACCTGTAAAGTCAGAGATGCTGATCGCCGACCAATGAATTTTAGTATAGATCTTCCGAATTTCCGGGGTGTCCACATGTAATTGACCCACTTATACATCATATATACATCATATATACATCATATATACATCACATATACATCATATATACATCACATATACATCATATATACATTATATATACATTATATATTATATATATACATTATATATACATTATATATATACATTATATATACATTATATATACATTATATATACATTATATATACATTATATATTCATTATATATTCATTATATATATATATACATTATATATACATCATTATATATACATTATATATACATTATATATACATTATATATACATTATATATTCATTATATATTCATTATATATATATACATTATATATACATCATTATATATACATTATATATGCATTATATATACATTGTATATACATTATATATACATTATGTATACATTGTATATGCATTATATATACATTATATATATATATACATTGTCTCTAAATATATCTCGTTGTGTAACAAGTTGCAGCAGCCATCAGATGCCCACCCCCAGATGCCCAAGCGAACACACTGGACCAGGTAGAGCATGGCCCCCTGGAGTGCATCTTTGATCGGCCTGAGAAGGCCCACCATCCCCAACTAGGGGTCTTTTTTTTGAGCCACACCCACACAGTGTTTGATGATGCAAACCCAGCTGTGCTTTGTCCGTTCCTTTTTTTGAAGTCGCCACCTGGCGCCATCAAGTGGTGGTGTCATAGACAATCATCCTGATACAAGTAGAACATCCACGAGGTTGAATTCTACCGGTAGGTTGATTATCCAGTTGGGCATGGTCCAATGATGAATGATATGTGGAAAATTGTAGAACTATACAGGAACTCCCAAACAAAATTATTAAAAGATGTAATTATTATTTACCCCTAGTTTAGGAGTGGAGTTTCCTTTTTTAAAAGGGTCACTATATATTTCCATATGTTTCTGATATATAAATATCTATCCTATTTGCTGTTTCGCTGGCGATGTTTCAGGACAGTGGCCGTCACGACTTCTGTGCGTTGGAAGATGAGTTGGAGGTGCGCCCAACGATCGACCAAAAAGCCAAGAGGGTTGCATTTGTTTTTGCATGTCTGGGCAAAAAAAATGTCATGAGCAAATTATCGAGTTATATTCATGTTATATTAATGTGTATTAATGTTATATATATTATATTCTGGTTATGTGTGGTTATCTCTATTCATAAACCCAACTGCACCCCAAGTAGCTCCATATCTATGATGAGTTTGAAGAGTCGCCTTTGAGACTGAGGTTGATGGTAGTGCTGCGGCTGCTTGGAAGCAAATGCAGTAAATGCAGATACGAAACGAACACCTGGTGGATATGGAATGATTGTTTGTCCTTAAGCCTTGGCGGGTCTTTTTCCTTGCATCTCGCAGCCTGAGTTTGGATGGTGAATCACCAGTGAAATCGGAGAGAACTCGATCGAGCTCTGGAGATTCAGACAGGACGAGAAGAACACTTTTACAAATACTGGCAAATACTAGGGAATATCATGGGAATATCATGGGATCGCATGGACATTTTTATGATTGGTATCCCAGACATGACTTGTTCTGAGCTGAAAAAAAATAGGCCGAAGTAGGACGGATCTCCTGGAGATCTGCATGGTGTGACGGGTAAAGAGCACGGGTCGAGTTGGGCACGGTGTCGTATCAGGTCCGCTTGACAGTGCTCCGTGCGGCTGGCGTGACGTTGAGAAAGGGAGGGTAAAGAAGTTGAGAGGTCAGAAATATCATGAGGTAAACCAAACCCCACATGGTTCATTCTGGGTAGAAGCAGAGGAAATGTGGAGTTACATCTCAATAAATTCATGCATGGGAAATTCTACGGGAAACTCCGGTTTTGAACCCCACCTGTAGGTCATTGCGATGGGTGGTCATTGCGATGTCTTGGTTTGAGACATACCCATCTGATCCCATTTCTCACAACATTTAGCATATTTAGCCAGGTCTTGGATTTTTGACTTCAATGATTCATATAGAATTTCATAGATATGAAATACATCGAACTACTATGATATACCCATGACGGATCCATGGTGCTGGTATATATGCTAACATAAAGGGGGTATATTGATGGGATCCATGTTACCATATATATATAGATATGTAGCATACATGGATCCTATGGGTTATGATATACCCTGGACATCCCGTTTTAAACTCACGGATTGGCCCGGCGGGTGATTTGTCCGATCGCAGCTGCGCAGCTGCGCTGCCAGGTGCCGATTTCGTCCCCACCTGACTTGGAGGCCGGAGGGACTTCGAGGCCTCGGCGTTAACTTCTTGGGGATTGTACTAATTGGCTTATCAAATGGGGATGGCTTGCCATTATGATGATTACCCTCTGGTTATGTCAAAATAGCTATTGAAAATCACCATGTTTAATGGGAAAATCCACTATTAATGGTCATTTTCAATAGCTACGTTAAATTACCAGAGGGTATCATATATTATCATATTATCATATATTATCATATATTATCATATATTATCATATATTATCATATATTATCATATATTATCATATTATCATATATTATCATATATTATCATATATTATCATATATATCATTAAATTATTTGTTGGGTGTATCATGATGCTGGGGATTATGAACTATGACTATAACCCATGAATCATATGAATGTTTACTGTTGTTTACTAAGAAACCAGAACTTCATGGGATGGGATGGGATAGGCTATTTTTCATGGATCAAATGACTTTACAGAAATGGTTGGCATAAATCATGAACATCGACTGGATATGATCATAATTGGGCCTCATGGAACCCAAACATAGAAGAATCGGATAGGAAAATCATTCTCCTGGCCCTATATGTTGGGGTTTGTGTTAAATATAAGAAGTATATCTTGCAGAAAACTTGCAAGGTTCGACGGTCGCAGTTTTCACAATATGTTTCGTGTGAGGAATTGGCAGATATTCTTGAATGTTAACCCCCAATAGGTTCGCACCGTTAATACATGTCAATAGCTTCATAGGGAGACAATCAGCATTTCATCGAATAGACCAACCATGTCAGCCATTGTCAGCCATTGTCAGCCTATGGAGGCAATATTTACAGTAGCTGCTCAGTTAATGTGGTTCTGTCTGATGGGGATACCCAATGGCAGCTGTGGGGAAAATGGTGATAAACCATCTGATTGGTGGTTTGGAACATTTTTTATTTTTCCACATTTATTGGGAATAATCATCCCAACTGACTTTCATATTTTTCAGAGGGTAGGCATACCAGCAACCAGCCATGATAAACCATGGAATTGTGTGGCCTGTTGAAGACCCTTTCCTTCATAGGCCAGCGTGGCCATGACGTCACTCCTGTGTGCTGTGCGCACGCGAGACGTGACAAAATGTTGCACGCGAGACGGGACATCCATGAAACTGGGAAATCTTTGGAATTTTGGAATCTGTTGTTTTTCCCCATGAATATTCCAATATCCCATGTTTATCCCATTAAATGACCCTTTATGGTTAATATATGTAACCCCATTGATGTCATTCAAATCCCAGAAATCCTAGGTTTTTTTCGGTTGAACATTGACCCAAGGAATCCTTTTGGACATTTTTTTTTCGGTTCAACTGGGTATTCCATGGTATTTCTGTTGATGGAGCACTGGGAAACCCTCATGTTGAATGGGTACCCTCTGGTTATGTCAAAATAGCTATTGAAAATGGCCATTTATAGTGGATTTACCTATTCAAAATGGTGATTTTCCATAGTTATGTTAGTTTACCAGAGGGTAAGTCATCTACATGATTGCCAGTTGTGTAGGTGAATGAGAGACGCATCCGTGGCTGTTGATATGACATGTTCAGATACAAAACAAAGCGTCGGAAGAAAACTGGTAATGTGGTAATGTACACCGGTGTACCGCTATTCCGTGCATTTTGGATATGTTTGGTTGTATGTCGGAACTTGGTAAATAGCACAGTAGCAAACCTCCCATTCCATGGTGTCAAGACAGCTTCACCGATGCCGTGCTCAGCTGAAGAGTGGTAAGCCACCAGACTTAGCACAGGGCAGCATGCAGCATCAAGACTTCACATGTTGTGGAAACATGGCAGAGACAGAAATGACATGGGACTTGGCTTGAAACAACTAAGACGCAACCCCACCTTAGACCTTAGCCCAGTCGTTTCCAGTCCTTGGTTTCCTTTCACCGTTTCAGCAGGGTCCGCATTTGCTGAAGCTGAATGGAATTCTGCCAGTTTGGCGACTGACGTATGATAGCGTAGATTTTCGCTGCACTTGGACAGAGAACACGCCACCGACAGGGCATATTGCAGGCAGGGCTGCTGGAAGTTTGGGGATCGACACAATGATACAGTAGTAATTATATATATATATATTAAATTATATATATAAATAATTATATATATATATGTATGTGTATGATTATCAATGAGTGTCACCATCATAGATGATAGATGATAATAGATCATAGTATATTGTATATGATTCATATGATAATAATACTATCACAATCATCCTAATATCAACAACAATGCCCAGTCCTTGAAGGATGATCAGAAAAAATCATTTTGATTGGAATATATATATACTGGCATATTAACTCAATATACAAGGATTCCCATTTGATGAACGACCACAAGGATTCCCTTCTCATATGATGTGTCTGAAATATCCCAATGGTATCTCATTATTAAAATTATTATATTATATGAGCCATGGCAAAAACTCTGGCATTAGAAAACATGTAAGGGACGGACATTGCTTCTAAGAACATGTGCAAGCATGAGGTAAGCCAGGTAAGCGATGGGACCTTTCCAAATCGCGATAACTTCTGTGAAGGTTCTGTCGTACCTGTATACATATATCGTTCCCTTTCAGCGATACCCCCAAAAATCGTTGCCATACAACATGTTTGTACAAATGTGTGGTAAGCGATGGGACCTTTCCAAATTTGTTGATGTCCTTTTCGTGAACCTTGAGTTTCTGATATTGCTCATATGATCATATATTATATCCCAAGTACATATCATTACTTTCTCTTATATTCCAATTATATCCCAATGATATCCATAGTATGAGAATATCGGGAATATTCCCAAGATTTGACCAATAGTATGATATCCCCATAGATATCCTGGTTGGTGGTTTGGAACATGAATTTTATTTTCCCATATACTGGGAATAATAATCCCAACTGACTTTCATGTTTTTCAGAGGGGTAGGTCAACCACCAACCAGTCATGTTACCATCTGGTTATTTAACAGTTCGCCATGGAAAATCCACCCATTTTTAAGAACGGTAAACCGGTAAACCATCTATTTCGATTAGGGCCAACTATACCATGGCGAAGTGTTAGTCATAACCAATGATGGCCCATAGAAATATCCTGTTAGTCATAACCAATGATGGCCCTTTTCACATGATATAACATATAACCATTAGTCATAACCATTAGTCATAACCAGTCATGTTATATCCCAAAAACCAGATGGTGTATATATGTATCTATATATACTATACAAAAATTATGGCCCATTAAAAATCTGGATTTACCGTTCTTAAAAATGGGTGGATTTTCCAATGATATCCCCATTTTATATCCCCGCAGATCCAGGCCATGGGTAACGCCGTGGATCTGGGGATGGAGGCCCCGAAGCCCCAAAAGAAGGTGCGGTGGCGGTTTTGGGACGGGAGTGCCATGGCTTCATGGGAAACCACGGGTGGTTTGTTTATCTGGCGTTATCATGGTTGGATCATGGTTTGATCATGTCATGGTTTTATCATGGTGTGTATGACATGTGTTTTTTCTCCATGTTTTATCAACAAAACATAACAAAACTAACTCTGTGGGCAATTAGTCATAGGAAATATAGGCTTTAAAAGTTAAAACGACTGGTGAAGGGTAGCGTAGGGAATGTTAGTGGATCGGTAGCCTGAGGGAAACATGAAAGGTATCTAAGACATTGGTGCCTGGAGGGTCAACGATGGTCATAGTCGGATCAGGAGGCAGCAGAGACAGTGATGGAACGATGGTGTATATACTGTGTATAGATACCTTTATGTGTTTAAGAATCCAACAAAAATGATACAGATGATGGGTTTGATTGGGATCTAGCCCCCAAAAGAGGGGCTAACTCAAGCACAATATATGCGAAATAGCTTGCATTTAGTGGATCTATAAATGGTTGGTGGTGTTATTCATGGTGTTCTGCCTTTGATCAACCATGGTCCCAATCGATTGTTTGAAGAGTTGGAACCATCTTCTTCCAGTGACAAAGAATCGGCAGCAAAAGGCCATTTTTTCGTCTATGAAATCTGCTCTGAACCATAAACAACAATGTGTGATAATGTTTGGAGGATGTTGCAGGCAACCAGGTATAGTTTCGTTTAGTGAATGGCTGCAGGGCCGTTTGAGGTACAAGCATATTGTCCACCCATTCGCATGATCAGCATTTCTGGGGCAAAGGTAGCATTGAAAGCAAAAAAAACAAGTTCTGTAAGCTGTCCTCTCAACGGTCGTGAGGCGTCAGAAATTTGGGTTGGTGCTTTAATGCCTCCAATTTCCAGTCGTGGAAGAGGAAGATTGCAGAAGAGTCTTATACCCAAATGTGGAGGTTTCCCAAATTTCTGCAATCTTCCTCAGTCACAGGGGTATTCCCTATATGGAGGTTTCCAAAGTCACGGGGGTAGCCCAAATGCATCATCCATCATAGATGACCAGGGGCGGACTTCCAGCATGGTCCTGGTCGTGGGGCACATCCGGACAGCAGGGTCCCAAGGAGGTGGGCTTCATCCAAAATGAGGGGATAGCCCATGACAGCCCCAAAAACTGCCAGGGAAAAGGATGGGTCTGAATGCTGAGATATGCGTAGATATCCCAAATCCACTGGGTAATGGGATAATCATGGATAATCATCATACTCGCATGGCCCATGAAATGATGATATTGTTGAAACATATTGTTTACCCCATTTTCGGGTAGACTCATATGGAAAACGGATCGATTTCCACCACCTGTTCTTTTCCTAACATTTTCAGACCATTTATTGGGAAGCTACGGCCCCTGGGTCAAAGATTGCAACCTTGGAAGCCATTGATTTAAGGGCGATGTAGAGTAAAGAGCCAATTTTGTTCGCATCTTCTGTAACTTGCAATCGTAGGCCATTTTTTGGGACATAAATATGTATACATACATACATATTATATATATATGGACAGCTTGCGGTTGAACTTGCAGCTTCGATGCAAAACGCGCTGTTGGGTTGGGCTGCGATGAGTGGATGATTGATCAATATACATATATAATATACATATACGCACAGTCTATACTAATAAAGTGCGAATCCAAACCAACGGAATCTCAATCTTATTAAAGAATTTAAAGAACAACAAATTGGATAGTTCTCCAATCCAATCTTGACAATCTCACTGCAAATCGACAATGGGATGAGGCTGACAAGAATCTGCCGGATGGAGTGCAAGAGCGCCGTGTCGAGGTTTGGGTACAGGCGCATCCATGGCGCCATGGCGCAGCGCTGGAAAGAAAAGTAGTGGAGCTAAGGGATTTCCATTCTCCCGAAGTTTGAGATTTGGCCAAACATGGTAGCTGAGATTGCCATTGGGCGGGTGCCATTTGGGGGATCGATGGGATGGTTGAGGCTGACCCAGATGCCACCATTGGTTGGGTCTGGAGCTCAGACAAACTTCCTGCCCAGTAGCATGTGGGGTCACTCTATATACATCATGACAAACATGTCATAAAAAATGGAGGGAAATCGCCCCCTTTTTTTGAGACAAAACTCGGTCGTATTGTTGGCTACATGATGCTATATGGGTTTGTTTGAAAATAAATGGTCCCTGAATCCATCAGTTCATCACAACGTTCCCTGTTTAGAATTGCCGGAGATATAGCTCATTCTCAGACGCACCCAAGGACATCAAATTGGTTATAAGTTATAAGTTATACGTCGATAAGATCCCATTATAAACTCCATTAATAATAAATATAATTAAATATATATATATACATATACAAAAAAAAACAGACGCAACTATGTCCGGTTAAGGTTTGTCCGTGGCATCAGGTCCTGAGTCGAGTCATTGAGGAGTTGGCCCGCAAGGAGGTCCTGCCCGCATTGAACGTTGGAAGGGTCTGTACTTAGGAAACTTCCCAATGATATATAGATATACTAATATTATATGCTAATATTGGTCACTTAGTAAACTGCACCAAAATATTGAAGTATATATTTGGCTAATATGAGTAGCATAGATATAGATAATATACGTATATATATATACTCATATACTCATGATTTGATTAAGTTAAAGCGTGATGGTAATTAGTAATGAGTTCTTCAGGGCCGCTTCGTCGAGTAAGACAACCAGTCACCGGATGGTTTTTTGATCGACTGTAGATCAGACGAATGGTTGCCCCATGCGAAGCCACGGGCCTGACTTTTTTGTAGCCCATCACAGGGTGAGATGGGTGGTGATACATAACTAGCTGCAAAATAAAAAGAGTAATAATAGACGGCTAAAACTCACAATGGGGGTTGTCAGCTGTAGAAATTTTAAAGGGATGAGGACTCTATGATTCATTTGCATTCGGCCAACACAATAGTCTTGGTTGTGTTCAACACCCCTTGACCGTGTTTCGAGGTTACACCGCCATGCAGACCCATCTTGAATGGGGTTTATCCAAAGATGCATGAACATGGGAGATACTCCAAGCTCTTAGTCTCCCTTTTGAAAAAATAGACCATTGATTATATCCCCACCACCCAACGATTCTAGCCTCCCGCACGATGCCCGTTTGACGCAGCCTGATGCTCCATCCATCGTTGGCCTTCGAGTGATGAAGGGCGGCGCAAAGAAAGATGGGGTGCGCCCAGCGGAATGGTTCAGGGACTGGAACTTGGGGATGGTCAAAATTCAGGGACCTTCAGAACAGACCACGTGTCGCAACGTGTCGCAAATTATTTGTCAGTCTGAACAGACTGTTAGGTTTTTGGCAGTTTTGATCCAGAACCAATGCTATTGTCCCAACAAAAAATGGATGTCTGATACTAAGACTACTTCATCAAGGCCTCGGTTCAAAAGATTGAGTTGGGTATCTCAACATGCCTATCCCGGTCATGTTGGCTGTGTCATGTAAACCTCAATCCCACTAAATCCTAATTCTTCATGGTTAACTATCTCAAGTATAGTTGAAATCCCACTAAATCCGTCTAAATCCCTAATGTTGATGGTTAAATACCCATTAAGCCCATCCTTGGTTGCATGTTTGATTCTTGTGCCAGCCATGGCCCGCTGGAGAGGATGGGAGTGTGCGCGGCAGCTCACAAGCGAGGCTAGGTCCAGATGGCGCACCATGGGAAGCGCAGGGAATCGGAGTGCCCCCCAGTTGAAGCTAGTTTATAAACTTCATTAACAATATATACATCTGGGTAGATTGTAACGACCTCACTGCGACCTCACTGGAATCATGGTTAGTAAGGGGAATCATCCCCAAATGGCCTTAATTCAGGTTAGTGAAATATTATAATTTACCCAGATACATATATATATATATACCATAAATCCTAGGTATTGTAGTTGTAAAGCAACTTAGCTAATTATGGAGCACCACCTTATAGAGAATGGAAAGAGAGGGAAGGAAGGTCAGCAGGATCACAAAATTGGTGGGTGACTCTCTCCCCAATTTCCAGCAGGAGACAGGGCTATGGTGCTTCACCTGCAGCTGCACTGGCTGGAAGGAGATTTCCCAATGGTGGGACCATCCACGAAGATCTAGATTTGAACAGGAGGGTGCCAGATCTTTGACGCATAAAGCCGACCTTTATGAGCGTAGCGAGAAATGGCAGCATGACGCATTGATAGGTTTGGACATACATACAATTGGAATTCTGCAAGCCTATCGCTGGAAAGAAAGCATGCAAATCAAGAAAAGACAACTAGCATGGCATAGTTGTTCAGCTTTGTTGCAAGCACAACCTGGAATAAGTATGTCATCAAAGAAAACCAGGCCAGTGAGGGAAAGAACTGGTGGTGCCACGAACTGCAATGGGGCTGGAAGCAGAAAAAGAGAGGCGTAACCAGCCTTAATCAGTTAAATTGTTTCTTCAGCCAACAGACATGGAAAATCATTTTGCAGTACAACAAAAGAACTAGTGTCCCAGTGAATTCATGTGAATTCCATCATAGTACTAGTTGTAGATTTTGCGCTATATTGCACTATATAAATAGTAGGCTACTTCCCCATTGAAAGTCAGGAACTGCGGCTACGGAGCTTCTGCTCCCAGTGATCGACAGCCAGATGTGGGGCTCCTTGGGGGGCTGGTGCCTTTTGGGATGTGTGGATTGGCTCTTACGAATTGCAGTCTCACCAACAAAAACCCCTGGGTTTTACAGACAAACGTTGCCATCAAAACCAGGGATTGGATCCACACTTTTTTGTCGGCTTTCACACGGAGAAATCAGCCCTACAACATGTTCATGGGATGAAACACCCGAAAATGCGGATGTTGTGCGATATGGTTGGTGGTGTGATTCATGTCTTATATGTTATATTCATGTCTATTCCAAAAATATCATGGTGAAAACTGGTGAAAACTGATGGTCCCAGTTCACTTGAAACCACCAACAAAAGGAGGACCATCTGTCAAAGCGGCAAAGAGCACACGTCTTTGGTATGTTCAGTTTATTTGGGCAACGCTGGAAATCCATTCTGTTTGGTAGTTGCATGCGGTTGAATCTTACTGGTGCTTAGGGAATGGGGGAATGATCCATAATAACTATTCACAATCATCCCGTTCCCTCATTCCCTACTAAGCACCAGGAAGCAACGGAAATGATGATAGTCCAATTTGGCAATGGGCAAACCCCACCAAGCAGCGATTGCCGAGGACGATTACGGAAACTTGGAGGCTGGGTGTGAGACACATAGGACCTCATAACGATGCATTCGTCGATGATTTGGTAAGGGGAAATCATCCCAAAATGACGTTGTTTTCGGTGCATGGATTATTGGTAGTGCGGCCACCTTCAGCCTATCCAGGATAGTTGGTGGCTGGTGCTTTCGATGAGAAGAGTTCCATCTTTGCAGAATTTACCCAAGTTGTTCAGGTTCTTTTCATAGGCTGAAACCAAGGTGGAGAGTTTGCAATGTCCAAGTTGATGAATCACAGTTGCAGTTTCACAGATGTACAGAAGTCCTTCCTTCTTGAAAGGCGGATCATGCTTCGTCTCTGTGAGGCCTATAGGAATGTTTCTAGATCCTCAAAATGTCCAGTCCATCAAACTGACCGGTCCATCAAACTGGTTCCCAGCGCTCTCAGAAAAGAGCATCAAAATGGGATCAGTGATTTCTACTGCTGGGATTTACTGAGTGGAACTGAATCAAAATCTACATCTTTTGTTTGAAATCTATGTTTCCAAAATGCTGAACAAGAAAAATAATGCTCTATATAATATGATCTAATTCTCTAAAATCTAAGGCCCGTAAAACTACCCGCCCCTAAATTTAACAGGAGTTAGGAAGATTAGTTTCCACATGTGTCCACCAAAAATTGACGATGTTCAGGGTCTATGTTACGTTGGGAGAGGGAGAGGGCAAGATCCTATCCCACTTTCTGACTGTTCATTCCGATTATATCCATGCATATCCCTGAAATCCAGTAGATTTCCCACTTTTTTTGGTCAAATATACCAGAATTCCATGAAATCCGTATTGAATTCCGTTGAATCACCATCATTCATTCCCAATGCATCCCATTGAATTGCATCCCATGAAAATTCCCATGACATACCCTCTGGTAAACTAACATAACCATGGGAAATCACCATTTTGAATGGAAAAATCCACTATAAATCACCATGTTCAATAGCTATGTTAGTTTATCAGAGGGTATCTACCATGAACCATAGTCAACCATTGGGATTTCCCATCATTTTCCCATGAATTCTAAAATGGAATTCTGCCGACAGATCCCGGGCAGGAAGAGATGCTGGTGGACTATGGCCTGGTCTGACTCCCCAGATTGAAGTGGTCAGTTCACCTGTTAAACAGGAGATGTTTTAGCATGAAAAATGGTGATTTGATGGTGACTAATTATTACTAATAATGATTGATGCTTTTTTTTAGCATAAAAAATTATGATGGCATACCAACAAAATGGTGATTTAACCAGCAAGACTGGTAATTTTACCATGAACAATGGTGATTTTTTTGAATGGTGATCAATGGTTAGCAATGAAATGATATTGAAAATTTATTAACGGTGATTAATGAAATGATTAGTTGCGATCGATTGAATATTAACCATTGAATGAAATGGCGATTTAATGTTAGCAATGAAATTGTTGATGGAATGCAATGGAGTATATAACCAGCAACCATACAAAATGGTGATTGAGAGTTCTCCAGCGAAAAAAAGGAGATATCATGGGCAGATAATGGAGATTTAATGGGTACTGTATATAATGATGGGAGACTTCTGTATATAACCATATTAATTAACCCACATAGCCACGGTATGACATGTAGACTATATGTTTTTTTGAATTGTTTGCGAATCTCTGATGTGGATGGGCATGGGCCTCTGCTGGCTACCGATTGTAACAGGTGTTGTGAGGTATGTTTAGAGGGGGGGCATTAGAATTGGCCAAGATAGGAAACCTCGTCAGTGGATCATGTGAATCGTATGTTGATTATTTTGCCACAAGAAATATGCGTTAATATTGATATATACCCATAATATCACATAATTATGTAGTTAATTGGAACTTATTGTAACTATATATATATAACATACATGTAAACATAGAACGGTATTTTACTGTATATAATTCATTGTATCATACACAAGACCAAGCCTTGAAGGGCAGCGACTGCTTGAATACCCAACAAGTGGGTAGTAGATACCCGGGAACGCCTGAGAAACCCACCCGTGTGAACTCTCGCAAAGCATCGGCAACGGAAAGTCCCTCACTTATATTTATCAAATTTATAGATTGTTGATTGACGAGTGACTGCATGAAAAATCCAGCTTTCTCCGTGTGTTCAAAATTACCGGGACGATGAACCGAGATCCGCGCCCAGGCAGTGTTGGAAGTGTTAGAGGAAGGAGATTCTTTAGAGGTGATTTTTGAGGTGCGACCAGTGCCTTGAGGTGTTCAGTTCGGCCAACCCCCTAAAGGTGACCCGTTGACAAGAGATGGTGGTCCATATTGCCCCTGTTTTCTGTTTGTTGCTGGTTAATAAAGTGACAAAGTCTGGATTTTTCCATGTTGCCATAGATGGTTGGTAATAGTTGGTATAAACCTTGTTGATTAGTAACTTAGTAGGTTAACGGGTCGTTTTCACTGCCAAACATGTAGGTTATACATGGTTATACTGTTGTACTAGAAATTAAGTTCTTGGTCAAGATCATATCTATGATATCAAACATGTGTAGCTTGCGAAACTTACCAAACTTGGCATCGGTCAACCTTGAAGAGCCAGAGGAACCAAGAACTGCAGAGGTCTTGTTTTGTTTTTCTTTACTAATGGTATCTGGCTATGAGTCAAAACCCTGGTACCCCTGGTGAACCCCAAAAAATAGCTGGGATTTATGGATGTTCATCCCACATCATCCCACTATAGTAATGGTATCTATAGGTATTGACCCAATGGCCCATACCCATCTGCCAATTTTGGGTACCCATTCTGTTACCCATACCGGCTCGCAATCTTTTTTTTTTGGTTTCAAGGGCTGGGGCAAGCGGTGTGCCATGCCAGGGGGGGGCGTAAGATTTTTTCGGTTGTGGCGTAAGTAGCCCCTGTACTCGTCAAATAGAGTAATTTGTATGTAGTGCATGAAATCACGTTTGAAATCAGTAAAGTTAGTAAAGCAGCCAATTTCAGGGTTCAGAATGGAGTACTGTAGATCAACTTCAAAACCGACCTTTTTTTCATTAGTGTTATCCCATGTCAGGCTTCGTTCTAGCAGGAATAGAATACCCTTTGATATTTAAACATTAATTACAATGGAAAATCAAACATTTATACTGATTGGTGGTTTGCAACATATTTTATTTTTCCATATATTGGGAATTTCATCATCCCAACTGATGAAGTCATATTTTTCAGAGGGGTAGGTCAACCACCAACCAGATAATAGATGATTTTTTCATTAAGACTTCCATGGGGATTTCCCATGGTTTCTCAGCTACTGGTAGCCATGTTTACCAGAATATGTCTGCATGTCCGCCAGGTGCAGGCGCCTACGAGAGTGGCCAAGGAGAGAGTCCCTCGTGGTTCAGCGTTTTCCCGGACATTGCCATTTTGGGTCCCTATGCTCAGACACCCCAAGTATCAAATATGTACTTAATTTCTTATATGTTGTATTTCATATTGGTGCTTTTTTTTCGCTTTCTTTCTGCTCTTAGTTTGGATGATCTCACTTGAAAGTAACATTTTTGGCACGGATTGAAACGGCAACCAACCACCAGTGGCCATGTTCTTATATATATATATGATATTTATATGTGTATATATTATATCAATGTATACCATTTCTATACCATTAATACGTATATTTGATATAATATTACATTTTGGTATAGATAATTTATATAGTCATCCCCAAACATATGGAAAGTAAATCATAACCAATATACTATAATATACTATGGCTTAGTTTTTTTTAAAAATATATATATATATGCACTGGTAAAAGTGTTCGAAGGCACGGCTGGATGCAGGAGACGATCCAAGAAGCTGGTGTTTCCGTGGGCGACTTCAAGGCGCGGACACTGCTGGATGAAGAAATGCCGTGATTTTGCCATGAAAAAGGGTGATTTTACCAACAAAATGGTGATTGAAGCATCAAAACAGGTGATCTTACCATCAAAACTCGAGCAGATGTTTAGAAACCCTAATGGGGATTTTACAACATTTTTTTGTTGTGTGTGTGCCTTATTGAAACAATATTAACGAACAAAAATACGAGAATAGAATTGATCTGTTTTTGTTCGTTGAAGTGTCCAAAACGCTCTGTCATCCCTTTGTACTAGTTGGCGGTTCCCATAATTGGTCATAATCCCCAATAAACCAGGAAGTTTTTAGCAGCTTTGAACAATCTATCATCCAGATATCCAGGATTTTGGTCACTGCTCATTTGTCAGCTATATTTTCCATGGTCCTATGGGATATGATGAAATGATGGGATAACGCGTGTTTTTGACTGGATGTAGATGGATGTGTCGGGCAAAGCTGATCGTGAACTTTTTGTGATATGTGAACTACCCTCTGGTTATGACTAGCAGTTTGCCATGGAAAGATCCACCCATTTTGAAGAACGGTAAACCATCTATTTCTCTAGGCCATCTATACCATGGCTATGTTAGTCATAACCAGAGGGTAACACTGGAGATATGACCAACACTGGCAGCCAGGCGGGATACCCCACTGGATAACCATCTATTTCTATGGGCCATCGAAATAACCATGGCTATGTTAGTAATAACCAGATGGTATATGTATATATATATATATACTATACAAAAATGGCCCATTTATAGTGGATTTACCTATTAAAAATGGGTGGATCTTTCCATGGCTATCGAAAGTGTTTCCTTTTGACGATCTCGAAATCAGTGATTCGACCGACCCGTGTCATCGACGTCGCGACAGACCATCCGCGTCTTGGGCACTGGTGCCTCCTGTCGAGTAGTACAGGTGCGATGAGGGAAGGGCAGAGATTTTCCACCCAAGATGAACAACCGGGGAAAACCTTTTTGTTTTTTTCCTGGTTGGGAAAATGAAACAGACACTCCTGATATAGTGCACTATAGAACTTAAGGGTGGAGGTGAATTCTCCGCCAGTTCCTGTCTACAGAGTCTACACGAAATATATACTGTGACTTAAATAACTTACACGATGTGCTTTTGCAATAACTTTGCTGCAGGCTATCTATATAAGTTTGACCATGTTAAGACTTACAGCAGGTGCTTCCCGTTGTGCTATGATTGATGTGCCAAGGCTCCAATGGCTTCGATGTTTGCACCGTGTTTGGTAGTGAAAGCTACCTATATATAGATACTGATATCCCAACATGGTTTAATGATGTTTAATGATGTTTAGTATGGTTTTAATCATGGTCGCTTCATGGTTCTAAATATGTGTTTATTGTCCATCTATGAGTTGGCTACCTCAAGTGTATCAGCATGTTCCGCATTCAAATAACAATCTTGGGGATAGTACATATCATTCAATGGTCAAGCGCGGAATAGTTATGATATTGTTGGTTTTACATCCCATTATGTCACCAAAATATCTGCATAATTATGTATGTTGTTTGCTTTTTTTTATACCCCCTTGTTTGTGTTGGCCGAAAACTCACCATTTCTGGGCAAGTACCCAACAATATCTCCATGTTTGCTGGTCATTGCTGTTTATAATTACCCGCCTTTTGTCCCGATTGTTTTCGGATTTTGGTCGCAAAATCCCCATTTCTGATGATTGAATATGTTACCCTTGGGTAAGCTATGGACAAACAAAAACAGTTTAATAAGTAGATCATCAGCATAAATCATATTATTGAATCATCCATAAATGGGCCATTCTTCCATAGATATGTAACAAATAACCAAAGGGTAAATGCTCATGTTGGGTAACTTGTTTTGGTGGTTATTTGGTGGAGAAAAAAAAAGGCCGCCTCCTGGTTCCAGGTTCGACATAAACTCACTGGCAAGGAGTATGCTGTGAAGGTGCGGAATCTCACTGGGATGGTTGAAATCCAACTACCTCCTGACAAGGTTTAGGTATCCCCCGAAATACACCCAGATATACCTTCAGGAGGTACTTGGATCCAGAAGGATTTGCTTAATGATTCTGATGTGTGTATGTGGTATGTATATAATATATCTTTGATTATCTATATATATATACAATTACATACACATGTGTATCTATATACATATGTACATATTATAATACATATTATATATTATGTCTATGTTCTCTTGCTCTCAAATGCACGTGCCAAGAAGATGGCATGCCAGGTGCTGAGCAAGCGGAAACTGGTGACCCATGACAAGAAGCTGGAGCGCCACTGGGCGGCATCGAAGCATCGCCTGTGGGTTTCACTGGGATTCTGATGGGTTTTAGTGGCATTTAATGAGATTTGCCCTCTGGTAAACATACAAAAAACGATGGAAAATCACCATTTTTCATGGGAAAATTCACTATAAATGGCCATTTTCAATAGCTATTTGTATGTTTACCAGAGGGTAATTAATGTAGTGTTTACTTGTTTTACCCCAGGTTGACTAGTTGTTTAACTGGGATTTGATCAATTGAGTTTTGACCAGCAAAAAGGATAGTGTCATTCAGAAGTTGTGGTTGGATTTTCCACTACAGATTAAATATGTGGATAGTCACCAAGCGCTGAAGGTAGCGGAATGAACAACTGATTCTCTTGCCATCAACGGGAATGTAAATACTAACCAGTCAGCTATGTGCTTTGTTTATGTATTTAGGATTAGCAATGTTTTGAGCAACTATGAGGATGCACTCACATTGAATCAAAAAAGCTGGAATTGAAGTTTCAAAAACACTTCAAGAATTTGAAACTGATCATCAAAGATGCGGACTTAACCGGCAAAATTGGGGGTGTCACTCACCAGCATGATTAATGTTGATATGGGTGCCATCCAGTAAACGGACCTGGTACTGGAAAAGACGCGTTTCTAAAAGCGGTTGATACATCTTTTGATGTGTGTATCTCGATGGTCAGATCTGAAAATTTGAGCACCTGTTTTTTTTTGTACCAAAGAGTACCATCTGGTTATTTAACATAGCCATGGACAGATCCACCCATTTTTAAGAACGGTAAACCATCTATAAATGGGCCATCTATCCCATGGCTATGTTAGTCATAACCAGAGGGTAACACTGGAGATATGACCAACACTGGCAGCCAGGCGGGATACCCCACTGGAAACCGCAGGGATTTGGTATGATTTGGTTAATATCCTCTGATCGTTTGTTCAGCTACGGAAAATCGCCATGTCAATAGGTACTGGGTAAAGCATCGAACGAAATTCGGGATTCAGCGGGCCATGTTCCACAGTGTTACTATGTTTGTTGACGGGGTCCAATGTTTTGAATCTTAATTGAAATCCCAATTACCTTCTGGTTATTTAACATAGCCATGGGATAGATGGCCCATTTATAGATGGTTTACCTATTAAAAATGGGTGGATCTTTCCATGGCTATGTTAAATAACCAGAGGGTAAAATCAAAAAAAAACATGAAACTCCATGGAACTTTCATTTCTTGATACTTAAACCAGCCATCTCGCAGGATCCCCAGCCGAGGTGCCATCGCTGAAAAGCGCGTGCTTGCACGGTTACAGCATCCGCGGCTCGGCGCTAGGGACAAATCTGTTAATCTTTTGCGATTTTAATAGGAATATCTACGTTCACCAGCTGTGTATGATTATATATATATATATAATATGTATCTGTTTTCTTGGAGGGTATATAAGATTGGCAAGGATTATAGGCATTTACATGGTGATTGTATGGGATTTAAGGGATTTAATGGATTTGATGGGGATTTAGTGGTATTTTGATGGATTTGATGGTAATTTGAAACTTGAAACTTCGACACCCCAAAGCACTTTGGTCAATTTTGATTCAGGCTTCTCTTTATTGTAATAAGGAATCCACTGGCTTCCGGAATTGTAGATCCCATTGGTTCCCTGATTGGAATCTGGTTTGATATCCTGCGATATGTTCTGCCATCAAATGCATGTTTCTTAGAGTTCGTTATTGCCATCGGCTTCGAGATGCTTGCCTGCAAGGTATACAAGAGAGGGAAAAAAGGATTTGATGATAATTTTTACTCTGGTTTTTTCGAACCTGGCTATGGAAGCCATGGCACACTTAGTTCGATGACTTTCCCAGCTCTAAACCTCCATAGATCTGATAGGATCTGATAGGGGATTCACCATTCCCATGTTAGCAGATTGACGAAGATTTCTGGACAGCCAACCCTGGAAGTGTTTTTTTTGGAAGGTACCCAGTTGCTCGAAAACTTTTGGAATCCAGTTGATGGTGTTGACTTTTTGCCACACCAATTACAGTATCTGATTGGTGGTTTGGAACATGACTTTTATTTTTCCATATATTGGGAATTTCATGATCCCAACTGATTAATATTTTTCAGAGGGGTTGAAACCTACAATTACAGTATTGTTGGTTTTGGAAAAGCGTCACACCCCAAGATCCCCCACGGCCGTCGATTCGTGAACAAGGTTCGTGGTGCAGATGCACTGGGCCTTCCAAACACAAGGGCACCTGTTCTTAGTCTTGGACTACTGTTCAGGCACGTGGTGACGGGAGAACAGCTGAAGCCTGGGAGGAGGTTGCTGCTTATTGGCTACATAAATATCCGTTGCCCATTGGTCGATTAATCGTTGGGTCGTCCCAAACAATGATGATAAATCATGTGGCTTCTTTTGTGAGCCGAAGGTACCAAGCCTTTTGACACCCCATTTGTCCCTCTCCACGTGGAACCCGAGTAAAGATGGTTAGGCGGAGAAAATCACGGAAAGAGGATGGTGAACACAGTGGTTTAGTTGCCTGTAGTTTTTTTCCCTGAAGTCATTGTCCCCAGTGAATTTTGGAAGACTTGTTGAAGTGCACGGGCGTAGATGTGGGACGCATGGACTGAGTATTGCATTTTGAATGCGGCAAAACCCTGTAGCAGGAACCATACTCATGGAAGTGTATTCTTAACATTCAAAAACGTGGTGTATGAATGTGTCCAATCACACATTCAAGTGATCCTCATGTGGTTTCGTGCACATTCGGTTCCACCTCGCTGTTTGGCTCAAGCTTGCTGAAAGATTTGAATTTTCTGACAGCGCCGCCGCATGAAAAAATGAACGAAACTGCCTATGTTGACCTCCCTGAAAGGCACAGGCAGCTGAATCAACAGATTCTTTGCTATGAGAAGCTCTCCCAACTTCATCAGGCTCGTGCTCCAGTGCCGCCATCTGGACCAGATTTGCTGAATGGTGAAGCTCCTCAAAAGATTGAGCGGAAGGTGCCAAGGGTGGAGTTGAAAAAAATGCTAAATCCATCTTCTTAAAATCCATTTGGCCCAAACACTTTGTCATTACCACTGATCATCATATCCTTTCCCATAGTGTTTCATACATTTTCCCATGTGTTTTGTTTTCTGATTTTCCTATGTTTTCTTAGCCCCTTTTTCCGCCCAGGGCGTCGAGCTCTTGGCGAAGCTCGGTGCGCCAGGTGCGCCAGGTAGCGGCGCGGCCCTGTCGGCGCAGCAGCTGGCGCTGGCGAGTCTCTCTGCGCAGCTGAAGGTCTGCGAAGAGACGTTGAGTCAGGAGGTGCCACGGCGTTTTTTTAAAAAACCAGGGGGGCTATAGCTATTATTGGTTAATGTAATGTATAATGTATATAGTTCATGATGGTGCTATAATTTTGTTGTGGTTGATATAGTGGTTGTTCACAATAGGTTATAACATTATATAACGGTTAAGAGTGATTACGAAGGATTAATGAACTATGGATTGATGATGGTTGATGATGGATATGTAATTGTTAAATAATGCTTGACGATGGTGGATAGTGCTTAATGAATCTTAATGATGATAAACCATGGATTAATATCTTTATTGGTTTTATTCGTATTATGGCTTGGACTATCTAACATACTTACTTAATGAAGGAGTCATTATACTGGTTAATGGAGGTTGTATACTGCAAGGATTGATGGTGGTTAGTAATGGTGATGAGAGAAAAACGATGTGCTGTTGGGGTGTCAACACCGCCCTGGCAGTTGATGTTTGGATGTGAAGTGGTAAATGTTGCATAGTTTATCAATGTTTATCATCAAACATGGAGATTTACCAACAATGTGGGGAGGGTGTCATTCAAAATATGAGTGAAATGGGTAGCGTCAATCAATGGGGATGGGTAAATGGAGGTTTGAACTTTCCCAAGTAAGAAGTAGTTGAGAACTCACTTGGGTCATACAGTTTTAACATATATATATATATAATCATATATACAATATACACTCGTAAAATGACTGCTATCCATAATATCATATAATATTGAGATGCTCATCAAAGAAGTCAATGGGCAAATTGGTGTTGAATCCAACAACAATGAAGTGTACCCAATATTTTTTTATGGAGTTGTGCTTGGTGTTCAAGCACAAAGGAATTGATGTGTTCGAACTTGTGAAGGTTGAATGCAAACAGGGTTTTGTGGTTTTTCGTTGCTTTCCATGAACAGGGGCTATATAATGCTATATATATATATATGTTTATTGCCTCCTAAAGATCTTGTGATTTGGCTGGATATCCAGCAGTCGCCTGGTTAGGTGTCCAAAAAAAGATATGTTTCCATGAATCAAATGGGAGATGTTGAAGTCACCAACATCAATGGGCTTCACGAAATGGGGATGAACACTTCATATCTGAATAACACCAAAATGGTAAAATGGACGCTTCGAATGAAGTTTTTGCGTTTCAGCGCCACAAACCATGATGATTCTGGTTGTTTGGCAAACCGAGATAGGGCGAGCTAAAACAAGATGGTGTTTGAGTGTTTGGATCCATTGGGAGGATTACAAAAAACATCATTACCAAAAAAAACAGAGAGACTACCCCTTGGTTTCACCAGATTTTTTGGCCATCCATGACTTCCCCTGTGTCCACCGAGGTGGCCACCTTGGAAGCCAAAGCCAAACCGGCCAAGGAGTCCAAGGCACCTGCGGCACCGGCGCCTGTGAGCTGCCCCATGGGACCGGTGGCACCCATGGCACCGGTGGCACCGAGGAGCGAGCGTGAACTTTTGAAGCAGATGCTGCGGAGGAACGAGGTCTTCAAGATTCGGTTCCTCATGCGCCGCGACGGATTTCACCACTACGATTTGAAGAACCTGAGAAGTGAGCTATGAGATGAGTCACGGGTGTGTCACACAATGGGATTGTACTGGCCATATTTAAAAGATGTTCAAAGCATTTAATGAAATACAATGAAACGTACTGGAAGAAGTTTTCCATGTAATATTCCCATGAGCACCAAAAGATCCATTTTTGCGGCATTCAATGGGAAATATGATGAGTACAGCCAGTGAATTTGGGGTATACCCCAGCTTTCGACAAACTCGAATAGCTCCTATAGTCCCTCGGGTATTTTCACGCCTACCAGAGCGCTCTGGACAACTCCAAAGCGGGGGGATAACTGGCGTATGTTTCACCTCTAGAAAATGAACTCAAAAACTCAGAACGCGGGAATGAAGAGAAAGATCTGATTGATGAGTGCTGGTTTCAAGACATAGATGATGATCTCGATGGACTGATTTTATGGCTAGAACAGCAATCTGATAATCTGGGTGTTGAACATTGAACCATAATGAACTCTGTCAGCAAAATATGTGCTCGTCAAAGTCTCTGAAGGGCTATCCTCGCTGCATGGCTCTGAGTTTGACCCGCCGAACGAAGTCGCCCCACTGTGGGCACCCTCAGCATGAAATCTCGGAGTCCCTCGGAAAATGCTGTAGTAATACAAAAAAGACATGTACTGAAAATGCGAAGCCAGAAAGGTATCAGCCCATGCAGATCTAAGATGATCTAAGATGATCTAAGTGTTGAGTTGGAAGCATCTTGTTCCGCCACACGACTCGCCGCCTGGATTGATATACGACGCCTTTGCCGCGACCTCGGTGAACAGAGAAGTGTACCGGTTGTCTCCAGATGTCTAAGCTGATCATTGGAAAATCACCATTTGCTGCAGAGCTAATTTGATTTAACTTGCCTATTTTATTATTGTTTATTATTGTTTATTATTGTTTATTTATATATTAGTATGTGTATGTATGTGTATATATATATATGTGATTATGTGTGTGTTTGATTTGTCTATGTACATCCATTTACTGATGATCCTCTTGTGGTAGTTGTTGGCATGCGGCTGATACGGCGCCCTTGGAAGGGTTGTCGATTTTGAGATGTGCCATTTACGATCCCGTGGAAGGGTTGCAAATTTCAAAAATGAGGTTTTCCGAAATGGGGGTATAGGATTTGAAATTTTCGATTTTTTAACGTGTTGCACATGGAAGAGGCATATGTTGCATATATTGTCGTATGATCGTCAGGGGGGTGGGGGGAGGGGGGGGTGAAGAGGGGCCCTAGCGTCTACTTCAAGATCAGCTAAGGCGTCTTCCCCAATGACAGCACTCTTTTACTCAGCCTGTTGCCGGTCAGTGCTATGTCTACAGGGTTACTCTATATACCTCTTGAGCCTTGAAGGGCACATATAAATGTGCTCAATACTCATGCATAGTACCTGGTAGGTATTAGGTCGAAACAAAAACATGGGGGGGGGTGGGGGGGGGATGTTAACGTTCGTGTCGAGCGCTTCCATCACGTTACGGAAGAGGCATATGTTGCATATGTTGTCGTATGATCGTCAGGGGGGGGGGGGGGATGTTAACGTTGGTGTCGAGCGCTTCCATCACGTTACGGCAGAGGCATATGTTGCATATGTTGTCGTATGATCGTCAGGGGGGGTGGGGTAAATCATCTAGAACCATGATTGCTGGAACTCAACAACTTGATGGAACTTGGACACACTTAAAAAAATGGCGACCTCAATCCATGCTCCACAAAAAGAAACAACAGGTGTACCAAAAACGGTACAGTTATGCTTACAGCTGGACTTGGCGTCACAACGCTGCCTTGTTACAGACTGTAGCATCAGCACTGCCACAGGCGCTCTGGCACCGCTAACCTCGAACAGTGGAAAAAAAATAGGAATACCGCCTTGATTGATGTGATTTGGATGACTCAAAATCATAAAATTCTAATGTTTTTTTTCCACCCGTGAAGAGAAAAATCGAGTCACCGCGCAGGCGAAATTCAAATTTTCACTCTTGAGTCACACGCCTGCCAATCGAAATGAATGTCCATGTTGTACACATTTTTTGACGACTCCTGCAAATACCAGCATTTTCTCTCTTACCCTCAAAAATGACAATTTCAAATTCGTCACCCTTACAAGGGCGCCGAGTCAACCGGTTGCCTAGTTGTTCACACGTTTGCTGCTCATTGCCCTGCAAGGTGACCGTTTTATCGGGCGAACGTGGTAACCCGTGGGTGGCTTCCCTAAGGGAATCTGGTTCTTACGATCGCCAAGGTTTTCTTAAAGAGTTTTATCCATAGTATAAGCATCTATTTTTGCATGGGATGAACATCCAGAGACTGGTGAAAAGTATTGAAAAGTGAGTTGGCTAATTTGATAGTAGTATAATGGTGATTTTCAGTATTTTTGTATGTCACCTGAATGTAATCAGCTAATTGTGGTTGCTTTTTTCCCCCCCTGGAAGCCAATGCACAAACAGGACGAAGTCATGGGTCCTCGTCGGGCGACGCCCCCTCAACGTGCACCCAGCTCCAAAGTGTCGACTCCCTCGGAGCAACTTGGCTGGATGGAGCGGAAATAATCAGATGGCATATGGGTCAGAAATGTTGAGAAAAGCAGGTACCCCCATATAGGTATCACTATGGTGTTTTTGAATCAGGATGCCCCAAAGCTAAATAGCTGTGGGTTCTGTTGAGAATGAGGCCTAGGATGGCTTGCCAAGTCATGGTCATCTCACTCCATTTCCAAGGTCTTTCCACGTCTTTACATCTCACAATGCCCCGCAACTACAGATGTGACAGTGGACTCTCAGAACTTGCTGAAGTTAGGATTACTGTATTGGCTCAGAACTGTGCTGCCCGTCCAAACATTAATATATATATATATACTAGTATAATATATTATAATATATAATCATAATATACATATATATATAATATATATATACTGTACATATGATTTAAAACATGTATATGTTAACATTTATGTTTAATGCATGACGACGAGGTGGACATAATCCTTGTACCCAGTACACCATCCCAGGGTCCCAGTAACGTCAGGCCGCCAACGCCCAAGAAAGAGGTCTTCAATGGTCTCTTTGGAGGTCGTCGCAGGGGCATTGCATCGGCGAAGTCTGACATTTTTTCCCGCAAAAAAAATCCAAACTTCACAAAGTTCTAACTGTTCTATCATTCGTATTCATTTGTTACATGTGTTTTCACGAAACTCTAGTTCTAATTGTTTGATCGTTCTTGCAGATTGTATGTGATGTGTAATCTTGACAGCATCGAATCATAGTCTCTCGCTTCTGCGTGTCCATATTCATCCATGATGATCATTTGATCGATGGACACCAATTATATATATAATATGTTAAATTTGCCTTCCTTCTGCAAAAACATGTGTCAGATTTTGAGAGTTTTGAGCTACAGGTACGCATGGAAAACTCAAGAAAAATAAATGTATGTTCCAATACACACATGGGCGAGTCTGAAAGAAGGCGGCAAAAGAACACGAAATAGCAATTCAAATAGAAAATGATATGATAAGCTATGATATCATATGGATTCATATGGTATTTAACTGATTTCACTCCCCATGGCCATTTCAGGTTATATAATCCCACGCGGAGAGCCAGTTCGAAATCGCCGCAGGTTTGGATCTCACTTTTGACGGCGGCCCAAAGCCGGTGCCCCAGCCATGCGCCGTGGGCTATGGGAGAAGCTGAGAAATCTCATGGCTTCAAAACACCAGAACTTGGGAGGTAACATACAATAATAATCATAGCTATACCATAATTATAGGATATGTTATAATGATACTTCATGATACTTCCAGATTTTATTGATGAGCTATCTGTGACGGAAAAGCAGTTTAGGTTTGGACCTGATGGAGAACCTCTTGAGCACAATGCGCAACTCGTTTGAAGGGCGACTGATGGTCACGTGGGTTGGAGAAATCAGCAAAGATATGTATGTGTATATGTAAGTATATATATATATAATTATATATATATATGCATAATGTAAATGTATGCATATGTAATATGTATCATCGATATGTTTAAAGTCTTCCAAGTTTCGAGGCATAGTGTCTATATGGTACGACCCATATGTACCCACCATGATGTCTTCACTTGCTCTCAGACTTGGAAATACTGCATTGCAGCAACTCAACCGTCAGATGTCGGCATACACAGACTAGCAAGCACTTGATTCTGTCGGATGTGAAATTAACGGAGTCACCTTTGACATGCTTATTAAGTATCAGCATAACTATCATAACTATCAGAACTGTCATAACTATCATAACTGTCATAACTATCATAACTATCATAACTATCATAACCATCATAACGCATATAGAGTATCTTATAGGTGTTAGCTGCGAAACAAAATCTGAAGTCGCAGTCATCGCCTTGCCGCGTCGAAAAAGAGGACGGGCCTGGAGCACACCTTTGGTCAGTTTGAAACTCAGCGGATCGGATTTTTTGACCGCGAAGTGATGATGGAAATATGGGAATGGGTCAAAACCCTGGTACCTAGTGAACCCCAAAATAGCTGGTAAATGGATGTTCATCCCACTAAAAATGTATCTATAGGTATTGACCCATACCCATATATGGAAATAAGGCACCATATCAATTTAATTACAAGATAGACATGACATATACATACCTTCACACATACAATATATATATATATACACCTTCGTACATGCCGGTAGTCAATTTTGAATACATCATACATACAGTGTATATATATACACATCATATGCATGTGCATACATAGAGAATATGCAAAGGCTATACCCAAACATCCCAGTTTTAAGTCCAGCGGATTGGGCTAATGGATGTGCTCTTCCACTGGTGGATGACAAAAAGAGGGGTAACCCATCAGATAGCCAGAGTAGATATATGATTTAAGCCTTGAGTTGCATTGCTGGGATAGAGCTTGCTTTTTGCATCATGACTGTTTCGACGGCGATTTTGGAAAAAAAACATACCAAAGAACAAAGTCTAGAAGTCTTGAGAAGCAAAGGCGGGCAGTTTTTTTTGTCAAGAAGGGAGTCCCAAAACTTACCCTCTGGTAAACTAACATAGCTATTGAACATGGCCATAGAAATAGTGGATTTTCCCATTAAAAATGGTGATGTTCCATAGTTCTGTTAGTTTACCAGAGGGTAAACCTCCATTTTCCTATGGTTTTCCTATGGTTTTCCCATAGAAATAGTGGATTTACCCATTGAAAATGGCTGGAAAATCCACTTAGTTCATCTGTTAGTTCCCAGAAAACTTCCAAATCTCGTGAGGCCCAACGCCGAAGTCGGAGACATGGAGCATACCTTCGGGTGGGCTCCCCAGGTTCCCATGTAGAAGTTGCTAGATCTAGCTGGCTGCCACTAGAAGTAGAAGTGGTATGAAGTGGTAGTATACCACTTAGTTGCAGCAGTACAACCTTCCTGGTTTGCTGACCCAACGAAGTACTGAAATACGAAGTAATCTCCCGCTTTGGGATGTTCCAGCAGATGGAGATCAAGTGATTTGGCAACAATGGAACTGTGGACAGCATAAACCCTCCCCAATGACCAGCACCGGCACTAGGTCACTAGGTGCTATAGAACCATTCATCCCCTTGTGTTAATCCCACATTTGGTTTGCCCCTGGATATTCTTCTAGGTTCTATCACCTTGAATGACTTTGACCCACCAAGAATTGTACTGTAGCATCCCCGCAAATCCCACGAAACTCAACGCCCCAATTGTTCCGATTTCCCATGGGTTGATAAATCCCGAGTAGAAAAATGTCCCAAAAATCCCAACTATCCTAATAGCTGGTAGGTCTAATTGTACCAGGGATTGAGATTGGATAAAAATTGACATCTATCTCCAAAAACAATATATATATTCCAATTTTGATCATAAAAGTTATGGAATCGGTGAACTACGAGTTGGAATCCTCACTTCTCCAGGAAACGAGAAAAGGTGGAGTTAAAGACTACGGCCTGGTACCACGCGGCCGCTTGGACTAGCCCAATGGTGTCATCTGAGAGGGTTAAAAAAAACTGGCGATGGGACTGAAAATGGTGCGATTGTCTAAGGAAATTTGAGGATGTGTATGGAGAATGATGGAAACATCGCAACTTAATACGAATTATGGATATATGTAATTATGACATTTGTTTTGTAGGGAATATGATGATTCACTTCAGTGGACAACATATGATGATTCACTTGTTTTAAAATGTGGTAGACCCCATTTTATATATTATGATATATTATGTGCTTGATTTTTGTTGGTATACCTACCTACCGACATTGGGTATTTGACCATCAAACACCACTGGATTTTACGCGTATACCACCAGCACCTGGGTTTTTGAGCCGCTTAGCCTGTCCAAACCTTCAGCTGTCGCGAGCTCTGTTTGAAACCAGACACTTGATAAAGAGAAGGATGGTTCGACATCCGTGGGACCGTTTTTTGAAGGATGAAGATCATTGAACATCCATTTCCATCCATTTCCCAGAAACTTTGGTGTGAAGACTTCAGCCGTACCGACCCAGAAGGACTCGTTAAAATTGGATATTCTAATATTAACTGCAAGTAAACTCACAAATAGAGTTGGAAGTGTTTTCCGGACTCTTCCCACGTTTCAGGACAGTGGACGGCAGCAATTGGAATATGCTGCGCAACGTGACTTGCAGGTGGGATCCCCAGCCTGGAAACTCCCAACTTGTACGGCTGGTCCCAACAGCCCAGATACAAGGGGGAAGATATGAACAAATCCCAGGCATGACCAATTTCCCCTCTGGCTGTGATTCAGCGTTATAGGTTGGAGCAATCCCGTTGGTTAAATGATTGGAGGGTACATGTACTTATTCTAACTACTGTTTTGGGGAGGCGATTGGGATGACATCCAAAAAATGCGGCATTTCTGATATATAAGGGGAAAGCAATGGTAACTTGGGGTGCCCCAGTTTCAAGAACCACTCAGTTTGGGAGGTTTGAGACTGTAAACAAATGCAGATCTTGTATCAATTTGTGTCAATTTTGGGATGGTTACCATCTGGTCAACTAACATCGCTATGTAAAATATTGTAAAATGACCAGTTTTAATGGATAAATCATCTATAAATGGGCCATTCTCGCTATCTGTGAATTCCCCGAAGGAAAAAAATCACCCCTGTGGAGGCCATTTGTGAAACGGTGGAAGAGATGAAAGCTCGTGGACGATGTCTCACAGGTCAGCAGATGGTGATTTGAAACACAGCTCAACCTTCAGAATCCACCCGTTGATGAATTAAACCCATTTACCCTCTGGTTATTTAACATAGCCATGGAAAATGGCCCATAGAAATAGATGGTTTACCGTTCTTAAAAATGGGTGGATCTGTCCATGGCAAACTGTTAGTCAGTCATAACCAGATGGTAAAACCTCTGTGGTTTTCATGAGGGACATCAGGGGACATGAAATGATGTGACCTCTTTGTGGCTGTGTTCACTGCTAGACCCAAAAAGCCTGGTAGGCAAATTCACCAACGACCCAGAGGCCGGGACACAACAGCTTGGTCAGCAAAATTGGGGATTTCCAGTGTCCACAGGTCTTTTAAAATCGAAGGACAGAAAATGAATCTTGATTTATGTTGATTCCTTTGTAGGCGGAGCTCAACGGAGTGTGTTCTCCTATGAAAAAGTCAGAACTCCGCAAGGTCAGACATTGAACCCTGGCCGACCTCACCGTGTCGATGATGGCTTTATTGGCATTCATTAGCTTCCAATTTGGGAATAGCCGTAATCATCCAGATACACTGGTTTCCCAAAGCCCTTTCACGACTAGAAACAGTTCACGCAGAATGTGAAGTGCAGTGCGGGTCTGCATTGTTCATTTGAATGTGACAGTCGCAATAGTCACATAGAGAAGTGATTTTTGAGCCAACCAAGAAGTGACATAGCCCATCTCGGCTGAAATCTCTCACATAGCCCATAAAGTAGATGTTTATGGGATAATAATGGATAATATATGGATAATATATGGGATAATATATGATTATAGCAAATCTTCATCATTGTTCTTCCGATTTCGGCAAACCTTTCCAGATGTTTTTGTTTCCCGGGAGTGGCTCCCCATTCCACCGGTCGGCGCCAGATTATCCCGGACCGGAAGTTCCCAGAAGTTCTTCCATTCCCACCAGAGATGGCGCAACTGATGCTGTCACTCGGCGATGATATTTAAAAAACCCATGAATTCATGCAGAAAGTGTCCAACCACAATAATGTATAATAATGTATATATACATATATAGTAATTATAAGTATATGTTAAATTTTATACATCATGTATATATATATATATGTATATATACAATATGAAATTGTGTGTATACTTATACAATCATATGTATATATATATATATGAGATGAGTTTTCCTGACATGTTCGGCCGTTCTGCTTGATCAGTTGAAAATGATGTCAACCGGTGCCAGTTTTTGTTCACACATCCACTGCAGTAAAAACTTCATTTTGGGTTTGTCTCCATTGGGATCCATTGGGTATTTCCCTCAATGTCTCGGACTTTCCAATAGGTCAGTCGGTTTGTTGGTGCATCCATGTCCCAGACTTGGTTCAGGGGATAGTCTATAGTTAATATATAAACCCCTGATATTTGGGTTGTCAAAAACCAGCTTTTCCTCTAGATCGTCCCTTTCACTGGTCAAGTGATCATGACATAATGGGTTTTTCGAAGTAATTTTCTGTTCATTTTGGTATGGCAATGTTCCACAGATTTCGGCCCCAAGTGGGGGTCTGTATTTTTGTTAGCCAATCTCACTTTGCTGATTTATTTGGAGGGCACCTGAAGCTGTTCCAATTCACCCAGTTGAGGCTTCGCCAATGCATGGTTAAACTAGGCATATTAGACCCTCAACTCGGTGTTCATTCCGCTGGTGACTCATCATGTTCCAGATAAGGATGGGACTTATTGGGGTGGCCCAACATTTGATGGTTCATTCTGGTTGATTCTGGTTGATCACTTAAAAATGTAAGGCAAATCAGAATCATCAACCAGATCAACCAGATTCCAAATCTTAAATTTCTACACAAAAAAACGGTACTTGATTCTGGATGATATCTGAAAATAGTATTAGTATTAGTATTAGTATAGATATCCCCATGATATTCCCATATAATATACTAATACTAATATATATATATATATATGGATCATCAATTAATTCGTGTGCTTTTCGCCATCACTATCGTGGTAGCTCTCCACGACCAGGCGTCGCCAGCTGGATGAGGATCCTGGGCGCCGGGATTCGTTTTTTTTGTTGTTTGAAGGATTGGAACATGGGAATATGTGGAATTATATTGAATTAATCTGGATTAATAATGAATGATGATTCTTATTGTGTTTTTAACGGGGACAAATTTATGAATTATATATTGAATGTATATCATGTCCTTTTTGAGTGTCGGCAATGTGTTTCTCGCATGTTCTATTCTTAGATGATCAACTATGATGATTCTGCTCTTGACGAGGTACAACACCATGTTGGACGATTGCCCTTGAACAACACCGCCGTTTGAGCAAACAATCGATGGTTTGGATGGCCTCTAAGTCATCCAATCCTGAGGGCCTGTAAGTCATGTTGAAATCCGTGCAAATAGAGATGAAATTTGCCAAGTATTCTGGTTTTTTCCCCAATGTTTGAAATCACCCCATGAACTAGAGATTTATATGGATTTATGGGATGATTGGCAGTTTTTGTCATTTGGAGTCCATAAATCCACTTGAATCCATTTGAGCAAAGACCTAAAAAGTCCATGCAGAAACCCTTACTTGAGAGGTCTTGCGAAACTACACAAAGCGATAACCCGACAACAATGTAGTTGGCGATGTTTCGCGAACTACCTAAAGCGATCACTTTTGCAAAAATGAACCCAACAGTATCGCTTTGTGAGCCCAACAGTTGTGGTCCCTCATTTGAAATCATCCCATGTTTTTTCCCCGCTTTTCCATGGGATCGGTTGTCGTTTTGAGACAATCCGCCAGGACGTAGAGGACGAGGCAAGGCAACGGCAAGAACTTGTAAGAGTTGGAAGATGGGTAGGAGGAATCGTTCCAACAATCTACTAGCTTGAAGAATTGGAATGTATTACATTTGAACAACAAACTTGTCAGAAGAATGAGAAGTAGGATTGGTTATTGATTGTTCTATCGTTCCTTGAGGTTCAGGTTGGTGCTTCTTCTTGAATTCAACCTTCCAGCTTTGTGTTGTATTAGGATTCAGCTGTGAAGTGGCATGAGGGTGACAAATGGATTAATTATTTATGGAGGGTGATCCAACCCAAGGAAGACCAACTGGCGGTGTTTTCCCTGCCATGACAGGATTTGGAAGAGCCGACATTCCCAGGTAGGGCAAAGAGAAATCTGGGAGGGTGGGTGGATCCTGCACTTTTATGCTGAGACATGAGCTTTATTGAACTTTATTGCTGTGACACGGATGAGAGAAACCGGAACAGCTTATTTTCAAAATGCATGTAAGACATAAGTCTGAAATTGCTTTGGTTTTGCAATTTGTTTGGACATGTCATGCTGTTTTGATTTGTTTTGAGAGTCCAGGTACTTTGACATCTACTGAATCTACTGTAAACCTCAATTTGAGAGCGACACTTTGTAGCAGCTGTGCAATGGCCGAACCTCCGACGGTTGTTGATAGCAGGTATTTTTTTCCCATATATCACTTGGTGTTTGACTGTCCGCACTGAAGACCAACCTCACCATAAATTGATGTTTGCCAGGAGACACCTCAGCACAACATGTTCCTTCAAGAATTGATGATTGATTGATATGGACAAAAAGCACCTTCGTCGATGTGTCTTTATATATATATTATCTGTTAGTTTATATATATATATTATAACAGTTTAACATCAACAAATGGTAAACCTGGCGACCTGGCAATGAAATCCATGTCTTGGGATATCACCCAGCCAGGGTTTCTGATCCCGGTCGTAGCTACAGAGCTACCCGGCATGGCAGGATACACGGCATGGCATCGACTCTCCGAGCCGGGACTCCTTTTGGGAGCATCGACTCCGAGCTGTTTAGCTGTTTCATGATTTTGCAGTCTATAGATGTCTATAGCATAAATTATTGACATATTTATATATATATATTATTTTATATTATTGAACAATATTGATCAAATATATGTGATATATATATATATGTGTGTGTGTGTGCAACTTACTAGATGTACAATGTACAATATACCCACCGTCCGACCGTGCTCCATACGTTCGGAGCTTTGCGATAATTTCAAGCGCTTGGCAGGTTTCAACCCTTGGCAGGCGGCACGGCGCGTGTCTTTCAGGAGGGCAATTTGTCGTGTCTTGGTTGACTTGGCAGGGCGTTTTCACCACGGATTCAAGGCGCAATTCCAAAAACTGTTGGGGATGAGCCAACCATACATCCAAGTTGTGTTCATGTCAGTAGACTATGGTAACCCTCCAGAAAAACATCTCCAGGATGATGATTTTTCCCCTAGAATTTCCAGATGTCCAACTTCTTCGGCATCTTTTTGCTGCCAAGATGTGCCGAGTTGGGGCATCCCCGGCGATTCCGAGGCATTTGGGTCGTGTTTTTCCTGGACATTTGGAGAACATGTATCTGGTGGAAGCTTTGAACGTGCCCTGGCAAGATGATCATGCGTGAACGACATGGGAAAAAGATAATTTATTGTGTTTCCCTCAAAATCTCAATCCAAATCATTGAAAAACTCAACAGCATGCTAGAAATATCTGTGATTTGATGGGGTTGTAAGTACACCAATTTAGACCTGGGATAGCCTGGGGAGACCCGAGTCCATTTCGCCCAGGCCGTGTCTCTTCGCCCCAAATTAGCACGGCAACTATTCCTTTGCTTTGATCAGGAGTGCCTTGGACCATCAAAAATGCTGTAGAATGGAGGAAATAAGTGGAATCAACGCATCTAACTTCATCTACTCTCTGGTAATTTAACATAGCTATGGAAAATCACCATTTTTAATGGGAAAATCCACTATAAATGGCCATTTTCAATAGCTACGTTAAATTACCAGAGGGTATTACATTTTTTTAAATCCGTTTGTTGGACTTGTGTGCATAGTGCGCACGTCATTAATCTATGTTTTGTGCTTTTCACGCCTTGAGCTTTTAATCTCTATATAATTAACAATACTTAGCACCAACCGGATGAACGTTGGAGGATTCAACCATCAAAAACAAGATATTTGGACACCAGCTTGTGCAGGATAATGGATTTAGCGTCGTAAATCGTCGCTTGACCTGGTACTCGTACCTTAAAAAAATGTATTGTGAGTTAAGTGTAAACATTTGTGTAAGCGACTAGCGAAGGGCAGCTTCATATTTGAATCCGTTGCCATCAATGGAGAATGCACCAGTCAGCTATTTTTTTACGTGCGCAGCCATGTGCGGGAACTCCCACTGGTGCTTGTCCCAGAATTGATCTCAAGGAAATTTGCAATAAGTCCCAAATTGCGATTCGATGCTTCAAACCAGCCTCACGCCCTCAAACTGCCAGGGAAACCAAAAAAAATAGCCTTCAAGTTCTGAGGGCTGAGGTTCTTCCATTTTGATCCAGTATGTACATACTGTGTGTATACATATTAGGTGTATAATATCTATAATATATGTATGTATATACACAACTTATTTTCACTATATCCATATCACTCCACCATCTACCTATGTGTACATACATGTGTATTGACATGCATACATAGGTGCATCGATACATAGATACACAGATACATTGCATTGATGCATACATAGACAAATCACAAATGAGAGCTAGATACATAGACAATGAGAGCTAGATACATAGATATATGAATAGATACATAGATACGCAGATACATATATACATACATAGGTAGATACATACATAGTTACATAGATAGATAAATAGATATATAGATACAGATAGGGAGATAGGTACATAGATAGATAGATCGATTGATTAGATAGATAGATTGTTACATGGATAGAAATAGATAGATAGATAGATAGGTAGATAGATAGGTAGATAGATAGGTGGATAAATAGGTAGATAGATGGGTAGATAGATAGGTAGGTAGATAGATAGGTAGATAAACAGGTAGATAGATAGGTAGATAGATAGGTAGATAAATAGGTAGATAAATAGGTAGATAGATAGGTATATAGAGACGTACGTACAGACATTGCATTGCCTTTCATTGCCTTTCATTGCATTACATTGCATTCCATTTCCTTGCATTGCATCGCATTACATTGCATTACATTGCATTACCTTACATTACCTTACATTTTTACGTACATGCATATATATTCAACATTATTTAACCATATATACGTTGATAGAAATCCTGTTTCAATCCCTTGCCGCATGCATCAAGCGTGGCATTGATATATTTGGAGGATTTTGGGCAGCCTGAAAGAGCGTCAAACACACCATATTAGCCCCTTAAAGATGAACGAACGTGAGCATGCAACTCAGAAATTGCCATTTCCCCTTCCAAAGCATTCCAAACCGAAACAGGCGAAAGCCATGTTCCAAACCATCTGTCTTGACGGTGTTCATTTAAGTTTCCCCCAGGGAATGGCTGATGGCTGGCTAGGACACTTTTTCGGCAACCACCAAAAGGCAAATGATTTTGAATGATAGAAAATGGTCTGGTCCCTTACTATTTTCCCATATTTAGATCATTTTTGATCATTTTAGATCATTTTAGATCATTGATATCATTGTCCCAGTTTGAGCTGCTGCAAGGCTCAAAACACGACCCTGTAGAACAGAGGGATTTGAACCGAGGATATGTTTGAGAGATAGTAAACAACAAATAATAATAGAAAACACTAATCACATAATTACAGTAAAAGAAAACAACAGTAGAAAACAAGATCCCCAGTGCTTCCCGCTATTTTCGATAGGCCCAGGTGGATTGAGAACCAGGGCGTTAGATTCAGTGATATATTCAGTTTTGGCATGTTTGGAAAATTACACCATTTATCGCAAGGTCTTTTTTCGTCCAAAGTTTATGTTCAAGCTGATCAATTTAAGCTTAAACGACAAGTTTCTGTTGTTCCTTGCTGACCGCGATGCTACAGCTGGTATTTTGTGAACATGATCCAAACTGGAGCTGAGGGTTGAACAAAATGACCGCCCCAAATAGACACCCCCTTTGGACCGAACACATGATTCTCCCAAAGCATCAACACAAGTTTCCAACCGCCCATGACTGCCACTTTGGCTTGATGGTTTTCCGTCGGGGGAAGTGCTTCCGCAAAACAATGCCGCCCACCACAAAGAAGCATTGCATTTGCACGATGCTGCTCCTGGTACAACGTGCTATTTCCTAAGGAGTTGCTTATGGCTCACTGTGCGAGGTTCATTCGGTTTGGTCCGTCTACTTTCTGGCAGCGGGAAGAAACGGCGCAAGAACACTACCGAGGCGCGCAGTGTACATCTTATCCCTCTTCAAGAACGGCATCTGGATGAAAGTGGAAGTCGCCGGCAACTCAACGCCTGGAGTGATCTGGAATGTGGGATCGTGCTTTGCGAAAGATGTCTACATGTGACCTACATGACCAAGAAAATGGAGGAAAAAACACAAGTGATCTTATTGTACTTCCAGTGATCCCCACCCCGACAAAATATCTGACAAAGTTTCTGGCATATCATTTGACATTCTGGCATATCACCTGACAATTTATCTTTGGCATGCATATTCTGCCATTCTATCTGACTGTCTTTCTGGCAAATAGTTTGACATTCTTTCTGGCATCCTATCTGTTATCTATTCTGGCATTCTATTTGACATCAATCCTGGCATATATTCTCACATTCTTTCTGGCATATGTTGTGATATATTTTCTGAGGATTCTCTCTGGCATTCTTGCTGGCATGCGTTCGGGCACTCTTTCTGCCATTCTTTTTAGCATCTATTCTGACATTCTATCCGGCATTCTTTCAGGCATAATGTATTCTGACATTTTTTCTGCCATTCTTTCTGGCATCTATGCTGACGTTCTATCTGCCATTCTTTCTGGCATTTTTTCTCACATTTTTTCTCCCAAATATTTCTCGCACCCTAGCTGGCATTTCTGTCAGGTATTCTGGCAACGCGCCCAGACTGAGCCGGAGCTCCCTATAGGCTTCAGCTCTGTGCGTGCCCAGACTGCCATGGAGCCTGTGATATGTCTCGGGTGCCGGGGAAGCAAGATGATTCCACTTGAACTGGCACTTGCTGTGAGATCTGTGAGATCCGGGCCCTTTGGTGCCCACCGTCAAGTTGGCGGAAGGAGGAAGAAGCAAGAAGAAGAAAAGGAAGAAGGAGAAACCGCACCTTTCGTTAAAACCTGGAGACCCTCACCTGGCAGGTGAGGAACTATAAAGTAGTCCAAGTCACTCGTGCGTTGCTTCACGCAAGGTGCCACGCGAATGGTAGGAAAACTGCTGCATGTGGAATATTTTGATATGGTTTCAAGATGTGTTGCGAGTTTGTGCTCTGAATTGCCTCCAAATTTTCAGGATGACTATGTGCCAGTTGTGGGAGGGGAACCACTTTGCTGCCGTGTCTTGGAGGCAACTCTTTGTAGCAGCCGCCTATTGATCGACTTGGTCCCACTTGGCCAACCTTGGCCCCACCGAAGATTCGACCCTTTATCCCAGTCAGATTAACTTTTCATGCGTCCCAACCCGTACGGGACAAAACTTAATTGTGGAGTACGACAGGCTGAAACGCCGTGTTTGATTGTGGTTGTGAGAGCCCAAGGGCTGGCCGTGCCTTGAAGAATCGTGGAACTTATTTTTCCCTTCATTGATTTACATTCAGTCAGTCTTTCAAATTTGACAATCCTGAAACTAAGTAGACCGTTGTGAGGTATACATCGTGCAACATTTTAGCCGGGGCAAGGATTTTCGTTTCATGTCGATGGCGTTTCTCAGGTTCAGAGAAGTTTCCACATGTCCTTTGGTGGTCCCAGCCATGTTGAATTGGATCCAAGATACACCGGGACCAAAGAACTGACATCAACTGAGCCCGTTTGATTTCGGCATTGTTTGTTCTTTGTATCCAAATAATGTGAGCGCATTTCGTATTTGACAGTTCGCAATTATTTAGCAACATTACATCCTGGTTGTGGAGTTTCTGCGTGTGTTGGGTCATTTTCAAGTGCATACGCTGTTCCTGGACTGTTCCATACCTTGACATAAGTTTGTTTTGTTCCAGATGTACAAAATGTACTGAAGATGACCAAATCTGATTGGCCACAAGTCAGCCATGTTTGAACCATACGAATTTTGAGAACAGGTTCACGCTACTTGACGTTAACTTAATTTCAAATAAGATGGTATGTTACTTGAAGTTAACTTCATGTAACATAAATGATGCTATGCTACGTAACGTTAATCTCATGCTTAATTGTAAAATGTTATGCTACTTGAAGTTCACTTCATGTAACATAGATGATACTGCGCTACTCAACAATAACTTCATTTCAAATGAGACATCTCTTGTGAGAAAGTTTTTTTTAAGCCCTGAAAACCGCAATTCCACTGGCCCAAAATGAAAAAAGGCTGGCCTTCTTGCAAATACCCACAAATTTGAAGCCTTGAAATTTTGACTTCCACATAACAATGCTCCGAAATGCAGGTTTTGAGCTCTTGCGCTTTGATGTTTCACCATGGTTAACCCCTTGTTAGGAAGGGTTGCTCCACCGAATTATAGGTGAACATTCTCACAAGAGGAGTACATGATTAAATGGATCATTTGGCCTCTTCATCTAGCCGTTTTTTAGCACCCTCATAATCAGGGTGTTGGGAGCAACCCTGTCAGGGGGATTGGAGTAATCTGGTACAAAAACAGAAGTTGTTTTCCAGCGCCAGGCCTTCTCTGGTGGAGAAGGCATATGCCAAGGTGGGGTCTGACGACTTTTGAACCTAGGAGAGCCCCAAAAAGTGAAGATTTACCTTGAGGTAAGCATACAAAAAGATATGGAAATCCATAGGTTCAGGAAAAAACAACTAAAACTGTTGGTCTATCCATAGTTGATTCACTAGAGGATTTTACTATGAAAGTTTTTCTATGTGGCTGGCTACATCCCTAGTTACTGCAAGATGAAAATAGTACCACTAGAAAAGCGCAAAATATTTTGACCAGGTAAGCATTTTTGCTGCGCAGACTTCGGGTAAACACTGGATTTGACCGTATATTTTTTTTAGTGAAAAAACGATGGCAGGGGCGACGATGACCAACTTTGGCGAAAGCAACGGATGAGTTGGGTTAATCTAGGGTTCAAAACGGGCATATCAATGTGGCCTCAACCAACAATCAGCAATTATTTCTAGCCAAACCGGCTGATCTATTTTGTTCTATTTTTTTTACTTGTTGTTTACATGTTCCTGCTGGATTTATTGGTAACCCAGCCAGAAATTGCAAACGTGTTTGCTGCATATCCAAGAGTTGCCATGCCAATGGACCCAGAAATGGTTTGGCATTTTGGTGTTGAAGCATCCAATTTGGGGGGTTGGATCATGTGAAGCCATTGCCATCTATTGCAACGGTCAATGTTTGGCAAATGGATACACAGTTTGAAAGAATATGGAAGACTGTTCTCAAATTCTTTTTCCTTCCGGGTACAACTACTGGATTGTTGTGAACACATTATCGTCTGGTTTTTTGTGCGGATGTGTAGCCAACAATCATGGGGTAGATCACCACCCAATGGTGAGAATTAGCAAAAATAGTAGTGGGGTCGCAGCCTCAAGGTGAATTTGACCATTTGGATGGGGGAGTAGACACCAAGCCAGGGTTCTTGATATATTCCCAAGTCGACTGGTTCGATTGCTCGACTCCAACCCACATGTTCGTTTGGAACGATTTCTTGGTGAGTTTCCAAGATCCGTAATGGTTGTTGGAGAAGAACGCACGAGAGTACATTTGACAAACCACCCATACCATTTTCGAGGGTGCTATCCAACTTTAGGTTTGACCTCCATGTGTGCTGCAGAAAAATCCCGTGTTGGCTGCTTCGAAAACGCCAGGAAATCCAACTGTCCGTAGCCATGCCTATAGCCTGTAAATCCCCCTACACCATCAACAGAACCACCCATCTTCATCCATTTTCCTCGATATTCCATGTAGAAACCCTAGCATTTCAAGATAACCATGGGTTTTCCACATCTTTTTGTTTCCCCCATGGTATCCCCCAGGGTATCGCCATTGAACATCCAGGTGTCAACGCTGCGGGATCCATTGCGCCTTGAGGAGAACAGTGGCGGCTGGCTGGCCGTAGCCGAGCTTGAAGCCGTGCTGTTGAAGGGGGGGGTGAACCACACAAAAATGGTTTGTTATGAATGAAATGGCGTTTAAGTGTATTTATCAAAATCATTGTTTATCATTGTTGTTCATTAATTATGTATCATGTATCATTATTCATCATTATTTATCATTATGCATCTACGGCTTGAGAAGTGATGATTTGTGCGAAGAGCACATGGTTTGTTGAATTGTGGCCTGGTTTGTTTGGTTATCATCACCAAAACACCAGTCTAGGCACTATTCCAATGCCAAGAATTTTACATTGTTTTGGGTCCTCGTTTTCAAAGCTCCACAGGGACAAAAAGAGTTAGTTTATGGATGTTTATGGCATGGCAGTTCCGTTTGCAGAGATGGCAAGCACGCTGGTGATTGGGATGTAACCATGGTCACTAAACCATGCAATTCGGAATTCGGACATGGTCATCAATTGTTCTGATTTCTACCTCATAGATGAAAAGATTGCTTAATCATGTTTAATCCAGTACGCTAGATTTGGTGGGCCCGAGCGATCAACATGCATGTTTCTTTTATGCCCATTTGTCCTGCCTCCTCTCCTTTGGCAGGTAACATTGCCCTTGTTTGTTTGTAGAATGGGATTTCCCAGCCAGGTTTGATGACACGAATTAAACACCATATCTCTGATGGTTTTCATATTTTTCCATTTTTTGCCTGTTCAAAAAACAACATATGTGTGATGTGTTTCCATAGTTTCCCATGTTTTTTTCATGTTTCCCTGCGTTTTCCCATGTTTTTTCCACAGTTTCCCTACGTTTTCCGTACTTTTTCCCTACGTTTTCCCCACGTTTCCCCAAAAAAAACCTATGGGGACGATCGCCCCAGGTGGGAGGCGGCGGTTGTGCAGAGGATGCCTTGGTGGACTTGACGGGCGGCGTTGCGGGGCGCTTCTACACGGCGGATGCCCGGGCCCCGAGAACTTATCTCCTATAAGGTGGTGGTCCTCCCCAGTGATGTTTGTTGGTTTATCCTAGCTGGTTGGTGGTTTGGAATGACTAATATTTTTCAGAGGGGTTGAAGCCACCAACCAGCTAGTTTACAACCCCCAGGATAGAAAAAAGGTATATCTACCATAAACCCGAGTTATTGTAGTTATGTTCACCAACTTAGCTAACGAACTGGGGCACCACCTTGTATGAAACATGGTAAAATCCATGGGAAATGGCCTATAAGTGATGGTTCAAGCGTGAATAACTGGGGAAAATGGTGGTTTAAAGCATCAAACATGGATGAATCATGGATTAGCAAGGGATAATGGATAATGGGATAAGAAGACAATAAGATTTTAGAGATTTTAATCATTGGAAATCCCTATTGGGTTGATGCTGATTTAATGGGATTTTAGTAGGGATATTGATTTAAGTATCAACAATGGGGATTATGATGGGAATGTGGGTAGTAATCCTTAGGTAATCAAACATCCGTCCGGGGGGATTACCGGACCTTAATTCAGGGGTGAAAGTCCATTTGGTACTGGCAGGGCCATGCAAAATGACGTCTAACGCCTCTTCAAAAATCCATTGTTTTCTGATGAGGTCGTTTCAAAAATCATGGTTTTTCAATGTTTTTCTACATTTTTATGTTGCTTCGTTCGGCTTGTTCCATGTTGCAGGATGTGCTATGTTGCAGGATGTTTTTTTTTGCAGGAGGCATTTTCATCCGAAAGCCCCAGCATATAGCCTTTTTGCCGGTTGCTCGAAACAAGTCTTGCTTCTGTACACATCGCCACTGCCATTGCCCTGCGTAAAGTAGCAATGTAACATAACATGTAACATTTTTCCATGTAACAACTTAACGTAATATGTAACATCTTTCCTAACTCCACCCATATCCCAAAACGTAACATGTAACATCTTTCCACGATCCATGTAACAATTTGACGTCACATGTAATATCTTTCGTACCTCCACCCTTATCCCAAAGCGTAACATGTAACATCTGTTCCATGTCAACACAGCTAGACGTAACATGTAACATATTGCCATGTAACAACTTGACGTAACATGTAACATATTTCCTATCTCCACTCATATCCCATAACGTACCAGTAGTACCGCACAAGTCGGTGGCGGAAGTTTCAAAAATAGGAAACCTATAGGCGAGTTTGGTTGTTTTGAATCACGAATGGCAGAGCGAATCCACTGATGGACCGAAAGGTGGTTGGAGTTGTGTTTTTTGAAGCGGCTGCAATGGTTGCAGTGGTTACCTCGCCCACAACTGCTGGATGTAGTGTGGTGTAGTGCAGTTGTAGTTGTAGTTGTAATGTAGCGTAGCGGAGTTGTAGTTGTAGCGTAGTGTGCACAGTGTAGTGTAGTTGCAGTTGTAGTTGTGGTAATGTGTAATTAGTGTAGTCTAGTGTAGTCTAGTGTAGTGCAGTGTGGTGTAGTGTGAAGTAGTGTAGTTGTAGCTATAGTAGTAGTTGTAGTGTAACTAGTGTAGCGTAGTGTAGTGTAATGTAGTGTAGTCGTATTTGCAGTTGTATTTGTAGCTGTAGAGTAATGTAGTGTAGTTGTAGTTGCAGTTGCAGTTGTAGTTGTAGTTGTAGCTGTCGCGTAGTGTAATGTAGTGTAGTCCTAGTTGTACTTGTATCTGTAGTTAGTAGCAGTTGTAGTTGTAGTTTTTGTGCAGCCTCTCTCTATCTATCTATCTATCTATCTGTCTATCTATCTATCTATCGATCTATCGATCTATCTATCTATCGATCTATCTATCTATCTATTTATCTATCTATCTATCTATCTATCTATCTACTTATTTATCTTATCTTTCTTTTCTTTCTTATCTATCTTATCTTTCTTATCTTTCTTATCTTTCTTATCTGTTTTATCTTTCTTATCTTTCTTATCTATCTAATTTATCTATCTATCTATCTACCTAATTAATCTATTTCATCCAATTAATCTTAAATATCTATCTACCTATTTTTTGTATCTATCTAGCTACCTATCTATCTACTTCTCTATCTATCTCTCTATCTTTCTATCTACCTATCTATCTATCTATCTTTCTATCTATCTGTCTATCTGTCTATCTATCTTTCTATCTATCTATCTCTCTATCTATCTCTCTATCTATCTATCTATCTATCTATCTATCTGTCTAACCTTTCGTATCTTTCTTATCTTTCTTATCTTTCTTACCTTTCTTATCTATCTTTCATATCTATCTATCAATCAATTCATCTATCTATCTGTCTATATATCTTTCTTTCTTTCTTTCTTATCCTTCTTCTGTGTCTTTTCTATCTTATCTATCTTATCTTACCTATCTATCTATCTATCTGTCTATCTATCTATCTCTATCTATCTCTATCTATCTGTCTATCTATCTATCGATCGATCGATCTATCTATCTATCTATCTATTTGTCTATCTATCTGTCTATCTATCTACCTATCTATCTATCTATTTATCTATCTATGTATCGATCGATCTATCGATCTATCTATCTATCTCTATCTATCTATCTATCTACCTATCTATCTATCTATCCATCTATCTAATCTCTCTTATTTTTTTCTCTTGCTTATCTTTCTTACCTACCTCTCTATCTATCTATCTATCGATCTATCTATCTATCTATCTGTCTATCTATCTATCCATCAGTCAATATATCTATCTACCTATCTGCCTATCTACCTATCTACCTATCTGTCTATCTGTCTATCTGTCTATCTGTCTATCTGTCTATCTCTCTATCTTTCTATCCACCTATCTATCTATCTATCTTTCTATCTATCTGTCTATCTGTCTATCTATCTTTCTATCTATCTATCTATCTATCTCTCTATCTATCTCTCTATCTATCTATCTATCTATCTATCTGTCTGTCTAACCTTTCGTATCTTTCTTATCTTTCTTACCTTTCTTATCTATCTTTCATATCTATCTATCAATCAATTCATCTATCTATCTGTCTATATATCTTTCTTTCTTTCTTATCCTTCTTCTCTGTCTTTTCTATCTTATCTATCTTATCTTATCTATCTATCTGTCTATCTATCTATCTATCGATCGATCGATCTATCGATCTATCTATCTATCTATCTGTCTATCTATCTCTATCTATCTATCTACCTATCTATCTATCTATTTATCTATCTATGTATCGATCGATCTATCGATCGATCTATCTATCTATCTCTATCTATCTATCTATCTATCTACCTATCTATCTATCTATCCATCTATCTAATCTTTCTTATTTTTTTATCTTGCTTATCTTTCTTACCTACCTCTCTATCTATCTATCGATCTATCTATCTATCTATCTGTCTATCTATCTATCCATCAGTCAATATATCTATCTACCTATCTGCCTATCTACCTATGTACCTATCTGTCTATCTGTCTATCTGTCTATCTGTCTATTTGTCGATCTATCTATCTATCTATCTATCTGTCTATCTATCTATCGATGGATCGATCGATCTATCTATCTATCTCTCTCTATCTCTATCTATCTATCTATCTTATCTTATCTTACCTTATCTTTTCTTATCTTATCTTATCTTTCTTATCTTCCTTATCTTTCTTACCTTTCTTATCTTTCTTATCTATCTTTCTTATCTATCTATCAATCAATCTATCTATCTATCCGTCTATCTATCTTTCTACCTATCTACCTATCTACCTATCTACCTATCTATCTATCTATCGATCGATCTATCGATCTATCTATCTACCTGCAAGTTTGCAGACGCAGCTATTTTGCAATACGTCCTCAGTTTTTGATCTTGACAACGTCAAAAACGCAGCAATTCAGCGAGACTTCCTCAATTCATGTATTTGACAACGTCAAAAACGAAGCAATTCTGCGAGACTTCCTCAATTGTTCAAAGTTGACAACATCAAAAACGAAGCAATTCTGCAAGGCTTCCTCAATTGTTCAAAGTTGACAACATCAAAAACGAAGCAATTCTGCAAGGCTTCCTTCAAAACTGGAAAGTTGAGTGCAGAGCTGACGGCCTCGTACCAATGCGTTTTGCGATTTTTCGATTCCACCTGTCTAAACTACTGCGCCTGCCACGAAAAAGTGATACCGGGTCATACGAAGTGCTGCACTTGTCACGCAAAATCATCTCAGCAAACCTGAAGATCTGATGCTCCAAAATGCTTCCCTTCTCAGGAAATCAGCGCCCGGACCTCCTAACAGCTCTGATGAACATGTCTCTTGTACTGCGCCTGCCACGGAAGATGCATCTTTGCAGATCCTCTTCAAATGTCCCACGCCTGCCATCGTTTTTGGACATGCTACAAAACCCTCACGTTTGGCTCACTTTTGACAAGGTGCACAATCCCGTGCGCCTGCCACGCGAAACAACATCTGCACGTCCAAAAGTGTTCCGATCCCCTCAGTTTTTTGCACGTTTGACTTCGAAATGTGCTTCGCGCCACAACGGCGTGCACTTTTTCGACACATCAACTTCCAAAAGTGGTCCGGAGCTCGTGTGTTTTGTACATTTTGACTTCGAAATGTACTTTGCGCCACAACGGCGTGCACTTTTTCGACATATCAACTTCCAAAAGTGGTCGGGAGCTGGTGTGTTTTGCACATTTTGACTTCGAAATGTGCTTCGCGCCACAATGGTGTGCACTTTTTCATCTCTCATCTGCCCAGCGGGCTCCGCACCCCCCGCTTTAGCGAGCCTACTTTTCGACCCTCCGGAGCCACAAATCATTGGAAAAACACAGTGTTTCGTGACTTTCCTACCTTTTCGCGCACCTGGATCTTCTTTCTTCTGAGACTTTCTCTTTTTTGGTCTTTTTTCTTCTTCTCTTCTCTTCTCTGACTCTTCCCACCTCTGCTTTTCATGTGTCCATATTGTCGGAAGTTTGACTTCTAAACTTCCTTCGAACATGTAACATCTTTCCATGATCCATGTAACAATTTGACGTAACATGTAAAATCTTCCTAGCCCCACCGATATCCCATATAACGTAACATGTAACATCTGTCCATGTCAACACAACTAACTTGACGTAACATTGACATCTTTCCTAACTCCACCCATATCCCATAGCGAAACATGTAACATCTGTCCATGTGAACACAACTAACTTGACGCAACATGTAACATTTTTCCATGTAACAACTTGACGCAACATGTAACATCTTTCCCACAAACGCATTCGTTTCTGCTTACAGTCTACATGAACGATATTACGTCCCCCCCACCCCACGCCAAAAACCCCACATGGCTGGGAAATCCCGAACTACATGGAGGTATTTTGGTGACTAGTAAGAATGATTCTAATGGAATAATAATGGGATAATAATGCGGCAATAATTGCTTGCCCTCAGCTAAACATGGCTGAAAATCCCAGGACTAGCCATGGAGGTTGATAGCTGGGCACATCATCCACCCGTTGCCATCCGTTGCCATGTTTGATTGCAGGAGTGTAACCGGCTACGAAATGAGGATTTTACCAAGATAGAAAAACCAACATGTTCTATGAAGGTCAGGCCCCAAATCGCTAAGTCGGTGCAAAGATACTCCAATAACTAGAGTATAATTGTATTATGGTGTGTATATATAATTATATATATATAGTAAACGCGGGTTATAAACCAACAAAATTATAATGTGTAGCGCGGCCTTGAATGATGTCAACAGGTACTATGAAGGATTTTGGGAACTCTCATAAGCATCGATTCTTGGGTTTGCTACAACCATGACTGCAGCGACGCGTTTTTTAACGGATCCTCCAAGATTCCTCCAAGGATGTGATTCGATTTGATCCAGACCAAGGTGTCCCCTGACCGGCTCTTCCTGTACATCTACACCCTGCAAAGTGACACCCTCTTCGTGTGTCATGCAACAGCCCTGGTCAAAAAACTGCGATCTGGAAATGTTGGAGACCTCGATCTTGTCGTCAACATGCATCAATTATGTAATCATCAGTTCATATTAGTTCGAGGGATTTCATAGAGGACCAGGGGTACCCTCTGGCAACTGTTACATAGTTATTGAAAATGGCCCAGTCGAAATAGTTGATTTACCCTTTGAACAAATGGTGATGTTCTATAGTTTTTTGTATGTTTACCAGAGGGTAGTGATCATTGAGTCCTAGTTTCCCATGTGAGGTCAATGACGCGAAATGCGCCCGAACGGGAGTCTCCTTGAACCCGTCGGCACCCAACATGGGGTGAAGGGGTTTGGGATGTGTCAAGTGTAGCCTGGTACTCTTCTGTTCACACCAAAATAGCTGGAAAACAATGGGGAATGGATGTTCCTTCCCCAACGGTATAGATAGGTATTGACTGTTGACCCATTCCCCACAAAAAGGCTATGACGGTCATCCCTTGGTTGGGCGATCGGCAGAGTTGGATCTGTGGCCTGGTGATGACATCAATGGAACACATGCTCTGAAGCCTGCCAGAGAAATATGGAAACCCTCAATTAACACATTGAAAATGAAGTTAACTCATGTTAACTCATAATGTCAGCCCTAGATGAATAACTTTGTCCGTTGATTAGAGGCATTACCCCAGCGATAACATGTGATAACTCTTAAAACTAGTACCTGGCTATAGCAAACAGATGTAAACTGGTGGGTTATTCGGTTCATCCCGGGTTCACCCAATCTCCACGTCCAAGGTGTGCATCTCATGTCATCAATCGCGCAGCAACCTTCGATGGACGTTGCTTCGTGCAGGCGACGCATGGCGACGCGGGAAGCACCGTGCTGCGACGGTGCAGCGAAGCGTAAGAGATGGCTATTTATGAATGACTGCATTAGAGTTGGAGCTTGATAGTTTTGGGGTTTCAAACATGGGTTACTGTTCCATTCCCTCCTAGGATGATCGATCTCACTGGTATTCTTCAAGGGTTTAAACAACCACGCAGTCTAATTGAGTTGCATCCCGCCTAGATGTCTGTTGTTTTCAGGGTTGTTTTCTGGGTTGTTTTCTGGGTGGACCTTTGACTGGTTGCACTATGGGCCCCTTCGTGACCACCGATGTTGGGTCTATTCATAGCTTTCCTATTGAAGGAGCCGAGAGAATAGCCGTATGGCAATGACGCAATGACCCGAAATAATGCAATGATGAATCAATAACCCATAGGATCCATGTATGCTATATATGGTAACATTTACCATCAATATACCCCAAATGTTAGCATAATTATACCATACATGGATCCTATGGGTAATGCAACAATATTTCTTATCTTGAACAGCACCTCCCCAGATCTTCAGCGCCGACGTGAGCGGAGTGCACGACGGGGGCCTGTCAGATGCGGTGCCATTGGAGCTCTGGTGCGCCTCGGGGGTTTGGAGGATCACCCCATGGCCCATATGGCTCGGAGGTGAATAAAGCTGGGTCAAAAACCGGTTGTACCCTGGTTATCCAGCGGAAGAAGCCCAGTTATCCATGGGAAAATATGGGAAAACACGGAAGACCTGCTTCGGGGACTCGAATTCGCCGTTTTTTTTCAAAAACTCGTTGCTAAGTGGGGTGATCCTCCAATGGGTTTGTCATGCTTTGTCAACGATGCCATGAGATATAGCTCAAATCTAAATTTGCCATGTTGAACTGTTGATGGTTTGGAACATTTTTTTCCATATATTGGGAATTTCATAATCCCAACTGACTTTCATATTTTTCGGAGGGATAGGTATACCACCAAGCAGTTTTCACTGTTGATGGGAAAGAGATCGAGCCATCGCCAAGCATCGGTGGTTCCAAACAGCCTGGGTCGCCAAGGATCCAACAAGAAGGGATAGACAAGAAGTCTCTGTGCTTTCCAGATCGAGAAACAATGCATGTCTCAACAGTCTTCAACAGTCTCATTTTGACCTTTGACTTGAATCACTATTGTCTTCATGGCGATTGTCAAGCCACAACCCAGTCGAGGCACCCCCTAGTGTATGATTTTTGTGGTATTGATTTTTGCCAGACAGTCTGGGGTATAGTGGAAATGTATGGAAATGTCGCCAAGCCAGAATTGGTTGATGCTTTCCTCCATATTTGCTTGTCCATCCTCCAGACTCCCTGTGATGATCGATCCAATGGGCGCACATTTTTGGAATGCGATGGCACCACCAATTGGCACCAAGAGCAGAATTTCTTAGGGACAATCCGTCAGGAAGACACAAAGAAATGAGAATGCCAACATCAACCAGGAACTCATGGATGATTCGTGAGCACTAAGCACAATTGATTTTCTTATTGTCAACAACCATTTGGAACATTTAAATGATCCAATGTTGATAGAATTTGGAACATGTGAGAAAGATCCTGAAGATCCAATTTTGATGAATCCATTTTCTGTTCTCTGCCGGAGGGATTCTGATGTGCCAAACCTCTCAAATTGCGGCGCCAGGCGCGACTATCCAGAGAAGGGTGGTGGCCTCACTGGTGGCTAGCAACCCCCAGCCAGAGTGGAAATTATGGAGGAAGCATAATCTATATTATAATTATATAATTATTATTATATATATATATATGTATATGTATATATATATATTTATATACATATATACATATATACATATGTTTATATATGTCTATATGTTTGTATATGTTTTAATGATATCCTGGCAAAAGGTTTTAATTTTTTTTGAGGACCCCCTATGCCTCACAGAGCCATACGCAATTTTTTTGTAGCAATAGACTCAATAGCCTTGCTGCCCTGGCAGTCAGAGACAGCTACAGCATTTGGCTCTTGGAGCTGGTCGAGATTCCTTTCAGGCAAACCATTGACCAACCAGAGATGTCAGGGAAGAAAGTCTTCCAACCCCTTGGGCCCGCAGTGCGCATTGAAATCTCTAAGGCTGGGAGGGTTTCTTTTGGCTGACCATCGAAGATTTCCACGCCTACTTCGAGACCATTATCGAGTGTCGCTTGTAGGGAGCTCAGGGTTCACAGATGACCCAGGTGAATCTGTTAGCGAAGCCCTACTCCCAGACTGGTTTGAAGTAATGAACTTGTAGACCTGGTTGGCTCATGGAAGCTTCCTGATGGCTTTCCTGTCAAGTCTTGTGGCTCCTTGTGTTTTTCTAAGGACCAGCAGCCCTGATGTCAGCATCCAAGGAATGTGTTGCCGGCTCGTTGGACTCCATTGCGCCAGAGAAATCATGGAGAGTTGCGGGCGTCCCACTTGACTTCAAGCCCACATTTGGATACGGGTCAAAATTCTTGGAAACCACTTGTTTTGTTGATACCTTTGAATCATGTTTAGCATTGTGAGTTGATTCATTTCACAATATCACACCAGCCTTGGATGATCGTGCCCATATGTTTATTTGTGAAATATTGCTTTTTTATATATATATATATATATTCATGAATATTCAATAATTTGTCACTCAACATTTCAGTCCATTTCAAATAGTTATATCATTATATATCATTTCAATCCTATGATTGGCTTTCTTTCCATCTCAATCCCTCAGATGTTTAATGCCAGGCCTGGGCGCTTGCCGAAAGGCCAAAGTGAAACATAGTGACACTTTCCTCACAGTTGACCTCGCCATACATGCTGAATATTACTACATATGTTGGATTGTTGGTATAGTTGGAACATGTGAGAATCATCCCAAAAATGGCTTTCAGATTTTTGGATACAAAAATGCGCTGGACAAATTTGCTCAGCGTGCTGGACATGGCCATGTTGGGGGCTTCTGCAGCACAGGGCTGCCGTATATGGAGACCCTCTTCGCGAATCCTGGGCGCGTCATTGCGCAGGGCAGCTGAGACATTTCGGTCAAGTCATTGCTCTTTGAAAGATGAAGTTGTGTATAGATGTGCATAGGTTTTCTCATGTTTAGTATCCAGATTAAACCATCTCATCTTAAAGCATCTTAAACCATGAATGTTTTTTTTTGGGTAAGTCGTGGTAAGTCAAAGGAAGCCATGGTAAGTCTCATGCTCATCCATGTTTTAGGTGTTTCCTGATGAGCAAATTGATCCGATGATGGAACCCCAAGGCAATATCCTCCCGAGATCACAGTGACCACTCGTGGGCCCTGCGAGGCCATCGGGACAAGTTTATTGTCCACATCTTTTTAATGCAAATTAAATAAATATATAATTTATATTATAATATAGATATATATATATATATATAATTATATATAATTATCATTATATATATAATTATATATATATGTGTGTATATAATATATGGAATACTAATACTGCATGATGGGTCATATATATATATGCATAGTTATGGTACTCATGTATTTTTTAATGGATTATATCTACATATATATACAATACATTATACTTATACTATAATGTATATATACACATACACACATACATCTACTGGGAATGTACTGTATGTAATCCAACCCTTAATTGGAGGATTGAAGCATGACATCATATGAATATCATGTTCCATCCCTGCAGTCTCACGATGTGATCTGGCATATTGCCGACGTTTATAATACCATCTGGTTATGACATTCACAGTTTGCCATGGAAAGATCCACCCATTTTTAAGAACGGTAAACCATCTATTTCGATTAGTGCCATTTAATAGGAAAATCACCATTTTTAATAGGTAAGCCATCTATTTCTATGGGCCATGTATACCATGGCTATGTTAGTTTACTGGGTATGGGACACTGGGACCATGATCCCGGCTTGAACTCGGCGCCAGGTGATCGTTGCCACCATGCAAATGGATTCTCGGATTACTCAGGCGCCTGTGACAGATGGGAAAATTGATGGATTTTGTTTGAAACAGGAAATCTCAACCGTCTCAACCTCTTTGGCAAGAATAGGATGGGTTGCAACATCGAAGTGGTCGATAATTTGGTTGGTTTGGGTGTCATTCATCTAGTGAGGAAAATGATGATTAACTAGTGGATTTTTGGGGGTTTTCGTACGATGTTCATTCAAGCCCATTTTGAGTAACGAGACGTGGAAAACGTTCAGGATTTGTGGCGTTCACATTGGGCGGAACACCAAGGGACGACGAAGGGGATGACTTCCTAAATGCTGCGTTTACATTGTGGAATGCACAAAAGGAACAGAGCGGGATGACATTGTCCTCTTCCTGTACCGGCTAGCTAGACCTGTGAAAGAAATGCACCGTATCATCCTGCACTCCTACATGCACCATGGTCAATTTACATTGGTTACTTTCTCATAAGTTCGGGATGGTCACCCCTCCCATTTTCATAGGCTTGATATAGCCTTGGTCGGGAATCTTCACTGATGGTGGGATGACCAGGGGCCCCAAATGCCATGTGTTGACGGCAGCCACGCGGATCCAATGGGTCCACATTCCATACCCCCAAGCACTGGTGGCGGGTAGTACGAAGCAGAAACTGACGATGAGACTAACTAGGAATGCAACTGTCATGTTGGCTGTTTTATCGAACATGTTGGCTGTTTTATCGAACCTACGAAAAATAATTGATTGCCGGAATATCATTTAAACATCAACATCATTTAACTTATCATCAGTTGTCAGAGTGCAAGTATTCGATTGACCTTTCACCAGTGTCATACACAAAAGTCACCTGGAACCACTGATATCACGCAGACACGGCTGTATGATCTGAATGGCAGTCATGTATGAGTCCGACATGATCATGCTATCAGATATCATGTTCTGCAGCCTGGCGTCATGCCGGCTGATGTTTCCCACGTCCTAAGATCTTCATCCAAGACACAGCTGCCACGGTGCCATGGCAGGTTGGTTCTGAGAGACAGCCCTACATCCCTCTCATCATGAAGGTCTATGAGAGCCTCGGTTCCTTGCCAGGAGAGTAATGGATCCGAGGGACCCAGGGGATTGAGGGACAGTTATCTCATGATAATCTCATGATATCTCACTTGAAATAATGATGCTTCTCTTTCACCTTTTACTACTCACTAGCCCAAACAGCCATGGTTGATCCTGGAAGAAGCCAATTACTTGAGCCACATCCCAGGCAACAACATGTACAGCGCTCACATGGTCTGTCGCTCCAATTGGATCCCCACGCGCGATGCCATGGTGGCCTTCCAGACCGCAGCTGGAGGCCGGAAGATCAGCATGGTTCAACCATCAACACACGGTATACATCTGGTTCAATGATGCTTTAATTCAAAAGCATATCTGGTTGGTGGTTTGGAACATGTTTTATTTTCCATAATATATGGGAATAATAATCCCAACTGACTAATATTTGGCTAGGATTCAGAAGAAACTCTACACACCACTAGCAGAACGTGTCACTCCCACACCTGTGAGAGATACCACTGGTCCTGTGTTCTTAAATGAGCAATCCCCTGATCATGAGTTTGTTGCCACCTTTCCTCGCTGGATTTGGTATCCCGACGCCAGTAAACCTCGCTGGGTAGCTGAGTTCTCCTTGCCTGAGCATTTTAACCCCCCTGCTCTGATTTCGGTGCAGAATACGATTGCTATTGTTGACTTTCTTTCGAATATTCAATGGAGCCTGGATGATGGTTTTGCGACTTTGTTTCTTGAGCTTGCATATCATGCCTGGGAAGTTGGTGTGCGCCTTGAGAATGTCCAACCCCATCCAAGTGTTTATTCCACCTTGATTCGGAAAGCCATTAACTTTTGAAACCGACGGTTTCCTGATGTGCCTATCCACCCAGGGATCATAAAAACCACGTGTTTAGGTAACGGTAAAACGCATCCAGGCGGGTACATTGCTGGTCCGAATCTAATATGCCCATTAGTGCAAGAAAGTCCCTTGCACTTGCTTTCCAGCAGGGTCGCAATCAGCATCTGACTAGGTGGGATTTCTCCTTTTAAATTGTTTTGGTGTCAATGTTGGGTTTGCATGTTCATTTTGATGAGACCAACACGGTCTAACTTTCTGAACCCCTCATGCGTCGTGAGCGCATGAGCAGCAGTCGTCCGCACTTCTGCATGGTGTGAAACAACTGACTAATATTTTTCAAGATGGTTAAAACCACCAACCAGATATGGGGAACACAAGCATGATGTAAGGCGGAAGAAGTATTGAAAGAGATTGGTAGACCGACTGGCAAAGAGAAGCTTCACACTTTAAGCGTTTGCCATGAATAACTTTGGGCAGGGAATCTCCAGGTGCTGGTGGATGCAGATGATACAGGTACCTTTTTGGTAGTGAACTCATGGTGGTTGATGCTTAATCCAATTCTATCGGGATGCTCATCATAAATCCCTTTGGAAAGCCTACCACCCAGATGACCCACAGGTTGGTTGTTGAGCAATTACAAATGGATAGATAATGAATGACTGGTTGGTGGTTTGGAACATGTTTTTTTCCATATATTGCGAATAATGATCCCAACTGACTGATATTTTTCAGAGGGGTTGAAACCACCAGCCAGATGAGAATGATAGATATATTCATTTTGAAAATGACCGAATTTGTAGATCCAGTTCAAGGGTAGCCCAGTGTTTTTCCCAGTCGCACAGGTGTGTTCAAGGTCATTGTGGAAATGCCCGAGCACAGTGGATGTGATCGCCTGGTGATAAGGCTCCGGGGCTCAATGTGGACAATTTCCAGTGACTCCAGGCCTTTGTTTGGCCTAGGCCTAAACTTGATTTGGATGTGGAATCTGTTTGGGTGGGGTGGGGAGGGGTGTGACTAATCATACCATATCAATTGATATCATATTAATATGTTTAACATTACGGGGTCCCAATTTTATGTGATTTCACCCCCTACATCCATCTACATCCACCATGGTTTCTGGGGTCCCAGGTGCTATTCCACCAGCCCAGCTGACTTCATGGTGAACCCGGCCATGCAGCCCTGCCTCACTTGAGTCACCGAGATGGGTTCTGGACCAAGGGTAGGGAAAGGAGCAGCTTCCAAACACGATGCAGAAAAGTAAAATCCAATCCTACAATTGTGATGAATTACTTTCTAACTCTGATTTTTTTTGTGGTTTATACATGTTTATACTATGGAATACGTAAAAATGCGATACAAGGATAGATCCTTCTAAACTGAACTTGTGACTATGCAGAAGCCTCACCTTCTCTCGGATGCTGAGATACGGGTGACCGGCTGCAGCTTCCCATTAAAGCCAGTCAGTCTCTTTGCGTTCGCATATCACAAGAAATGGTATCCGTACATGGATGTGCATCCACCCAAATATGGTATCACAGGATTTGACCCGTCCCCATATGTGTTGTCCTGCCTGGTGGTTTTGTGTAGTACATCAGCCTCGCTTGTCATTGATTCCACTCCCGCGGTTTGAATCTCCGTGTTTGCTACTTCACTCAGACTTTGCTGCTTGGTGAATCCCCCACTGCCGCTGTAGTTTCGAGTTCTTTTGGTGAAATACACCATCTATGACCATCTGGATCTAAAACATGTCCAAATTGTATCAAAATTGGTACACCCTAACTTCATGGAATCGTTGAATTGTTCGGCCAGGGCCAAACACGTCCTGGCACTGCCACAGGCGCAAATAGTTGATTGGAAGATGAATTTGTTTGGAAATTGTTTATGTCAAATTCGGGTAAATTCGATGAATTGATAATTAGGATGTATAAAATTGAGTTAGGTCAACATGCGTTTGCCAATTTTTAGCTGTACAAAAACTCGTTGAATCAACAAGCCTCGTTGCGGGCGGATACCATACCCAATCAAAAGGTTCCAGTCAATCTCATGAGCTGACAGCATATCCGCTGGTGAAATGTCACCATTGTTTCAAGTCATGGTCTGTCTGACGGCAAAAATAGCAGAGTGGTCAAAGTGACATCGTGCAGGAGTGAATTTGTAAGACGTCCATCAAGGTTTCCGAAGTGTTCATCGCCTGACCAAGCATCAAGAGGAAAAACCCATCCATGGGTGGTATAGAAGTTCTCTAAAAATATTCAGGTTCCGAAAAAGCATGAGCCTTCCGTCTCTTTGAAGTTCCTTTAAAAGCTCAGGTTCCCGAAGAAAACTTCATCGGTTTCATCCCTTTCAAGCCCACTTTGGGTAGAATGAAGGATGCTACACCTTTCGACAATTCCAACCATGTTATCTATCCATTTATCATCCCATGAACAGACTCGATTTCTGGCCCGGCCATGTTTGACTACGGCGGGGTAAATACATATAACATATATGTCCAAGATACATACATGTGACACCCATTGTTTCTCTTGCGTGAATTCCAATGTTGATTTATCAAAACCATTTCTGTTGGTAAAAAAATACATCCTAAGATTAACATCCTTGGGATGTTCCATCAACACTTGGAGGACATCCCAAGAAAGTAAGAATAAAATGGGATAAAATGGCACGGTGTATGATGATGAATACTTCCCCATGAAAATCGTCATCCACAATCCCATAATCCAATTTAATCTCTATTAAACCCCCATTAAACTCCATATATATATATATAAATATATAAACCTCAATTTAAATCCCATTAAACTCGATATAACCTTCAATCAAATACAAATTTCCTTTCCAGTGAAATAACATAAGTAATTATCAAAAATTGCACATGTCTAAACAATTTACCTGTTAGAAATGGTGATTTCCATACCTCTGTTAATTTACCAAAGGGTAATGTCCATTGAATCCCCATTAAATCTTCCCTAAATCTCATTAAACCACCACGGATCAGGCACCTCCCGTTGCCTCGCGCCTGTCGCTTGTGGGGACCGTGGATCCTGCTAGGCGACTTGCCGTGGAAGCGCCAAACATGGGATAGTTCAAGCAGCAAAAGATAGAGAAGAATGGGAATGTATACCCTCTGGTAATTTAACACAGCTATTGAAAATGGCCATTTATAGTGAGTTTTCCCATTGAAAATGGTGATTTTCCATAGTTATGCTAGTTTACCAGAGGGTAACATCTGATGTCTATCATATGTGTATAACATTGTATCACACGTTCATACAATATAAGAATTACTAGTATAATTAGGTGATATATTGATCCCCAATGAATATTTTGCTTTTGAGGGGCCTGAAAGCACCAATCTCTAAGCTAACTCGTTGGTGGTAAAAAGGAGGACCAGGTTTCTGCTTGGAGATAGGAGCCTAAGCTGCCAGCATTGATAGTGGATCCATATGTTGTTGGTATGTTGGTGAAATCCGCATATTTCTTTGAAAGGGGTGAAATTCCCATCTTCACCATGACATGGATCATGACATGGATCTGCGTTTTGTTTCGATGAAGTCAGGACATTTTTCCAAGCCTTGGGTCCAGACTTTTCAGCCCAGCGGTCCAACCACGATGTGGGGCCCTAGTTACATGGTTCATAAACCCCATTAACTATAGTTATAAGATGTTATAAGTATCATAAAACCATCATAAACCAGAGTTATTGGATTTATTTGCACCCACTTAGCTATCATAGATCAGATTTGATCAGCTACAAATCCCCTTAAAGCCCCCATTTTTGCTGGTGAAACCACCAAACGTCAGCCTGGGCTCAGACTCTTGCGCGACGACGTCCCTGAGCCCATGAGTGATGACTTGGACACCATCAGGAGCCGTGGCTGATGTCTACATCTACGTAATTAATCAATAATATAGCTATAGCTATATTATAGTTTATGATCATTCAGTACCATTAGTGATATAACTATAGCTATATATACTATAGTTCTATTATCTGGTTGGTGGTTTCCAAGATTTTTTATGTTTCCATAATATATGGGATGTTATCCTTCCCATTGACTTTCATATTTTTCAAGATGGTTAAAACCACCAACCAGATTTTGTATGTATAATTAGTAATCAATAATCAATAATTAGATAGTCAATAAATATAATCAACCAATCATGTATAATTAGTAATGTATATATATATAATAATGATATAGATCAAATTAATCGTAATTAATCATAATTATGTGTATAGTAATACCCTGCACGTCCTCGGCTATTTCAAAAAAAGTCCTTGTCCCTCTGTTTGTCATATAGAACGACTGTTTCCCACCGGTGACTCAAAATATTGTATATATAGACATCAAAATTATATATATATATACAGTTATACATATGGTTGTATATTAACACATACAAGTTGATTGAAGGTCAAAGAGTTGACCCCTTGCCACCTGAAGAGGGTCTCTCTGATAGGAGGTGTACTTTCGACAAGAACTCCCTGTTCTCATGTCGCGATAACAGTTGCGGTCTGGTGCTGTTCAGCACGTTTCCAATATTCATACAGAAACATGCATTATTTACGTGTACAGTTGCATAATATATAATATGTATATATATATATACACGTATCATATGTATGTATGTATATTATATATATACAGTATATGTATTTACAAACATAACCAAATATATATATATATATATGTGAAGTCCTAATTTGGAACCAGAGTGTCAAACGATACAGTTCTTAGTTCACACGTTGGTCACCAGCGACGTTTCTTTCTGGCTCAGGAGGCGTCACAATGCTGTCCATCGATCCTGCGTGATGATGTGACAGATCAGACATGATCAGACCAGCAACGCTTAAGGAATAGCCATGGATAACCATCCACAAAATTGAGGGGTTGATCAAGAGCATGATACATACCCCAAGGTTGTTTGGCAACCATGACTTGGGGGATCATGGGGATATCTCAGCATCTCCATGATGTTTGGGAACCCACTTGAACTAGACATCTGGCAGCAGTCTGTTGTTTCTTGGGATTCAGAAGCTGCTGATTCTAGGGACTTAGTCCTTGGAATGGGAAGAACTCAAAGAAGTTCTTGCTACATGGGAATGTTTCACCGTCGAGGCTGTCATCATTACAGCTTTGAGATTTGCTGCTGAATTTTCTTGATCCTAGGGTCCTAGGGGGGTCCATAGCCAGCCCGGTCAGACTACAAGGGGTTAATGGGTTTGCGGATCTGTGCGGTACCAATCCCGTTGTTTTTCCAGTTGATGACGCAGGTAAGTCACATTTTTGGGATGTGTTCCCTACAGTTACAGTCCCTTGGAGATCTCTGCAGGTACAGCTCACTTCAGAACATGAACTGACGGCCTGTAATGGTGACAACTCGCTTCAACATCGGGTTACGCAGCAAACCAACGGGTTGTGGCCGATTGGAAGCCGATTGGATGATGACCCAGAGGTGGTCAGATAGCTGGCGATGGAAAATCCCCCATCTCGGGGGAAAGATATGGAAATGGAATGACCATCTATAAATGGGTGATTTTGCAGCCAGGTTAGTGATTGCTGGAGCCTATTTGTTGCAAAGATGTCGTTCACCCAATGGTAGGATGCAAAAAGATAGGTACTCCTGTCATAGAAAGATGATGGCAGACGGTTGAACAAACCGACCCAGAACTCTTCTTCTTCTTCTCCTGAGGGACATCATTGATATGATGGGGAAGTTGGGGGTGATACTATTTTGGGTACTGGTATGCGGATATTCCTGATTCCTGGTTTTGGTGGTTTGTTCAGCCACTTTGATGCACGTTTGGTATCCCTCCAAACTAGCTTCATTGAGAGGGGTGTAAGGCGTGTAAGGTTGGAGTTTGTAGGGGACTTGACACTGTATATAGATGCCAAACATTTATTCAAATCGCGAACAAGGACGCAGGATTTCCACGTTTTTGGCCACTATTTGATGGACTTTATGCCATGCACCACTGATGGCAGATTGGTTTCGCTCGGCAAAACAGCAAACAGTGAGTCGCAGCTGATTGAACAGTTTGATTCTGAGTTGGCAGCCTCTAGATTTGAAGTGGATATGTCCAAAACTGGTAAGACACAAAGCCACCAACATGTTTCGCTTTGGTTTTGTCAGGCGCAGATAAACCATTCTGCTTGAGACCCCCCTACTTGAGATTTCCGAAGCCAGTGTGTAGACCCCCCCACATCCAACTCACACAGGCGGAGAGCTCTTTCATCATTTGGATCGGAGGGGCTCATTCTCCGAGATGGACACGAGGTGGCAGTTGTGTGGTGTTTCTAACCGAATCCTGGGAAATAAGGCTTGCAAACAATGGGCATCAGAAGCACCCAGCTGAGTGGTGGGGCCACCTTGCTCATGACTTGCCACGTTCCAGGAGTTCAACAGGCTGAGGTCCAAACCCTCTGGAAAATGTGTTACATAACTCTGGACAAGCACCATTTTTAAGCGGTCAATCATCCAAAGATGGACCATTTTCCATCGCTGCCATAGCTATGTTAGCTCACCAGAAGGTATTTCATCATGTTCATCATATGTTCGTCCCATCTTGGTACCAGCGATCCGTCTTGGCATGGCAGATTCTACATCAGCGAAATCCTCTTGGGTTTGGAATACCTCCATTCTCAGGCCTGGTCCCATGGATCGGCACAGTCTTGGTGATCCGGGTGCTGGGTGACCAGGTAATAGGATGCTCTACGCACGAATGTTGAGGTTGTACCAGACACAAATGGGATCATAAGATCTTTCAAAATGCTAGGACTGCTAGGAATCTGAACTTCAGGCTGGAAGATCCCCCCATCTCAAAAGATCCTATTTACGTACCATAGATTCTGACTTCCCAGTGCCATATTTGACAACCAGAATCTACAAGTGCAATCAAGTGCAATGATTGGAAATTCTGATTGACCATGGCCCACATTGGCTGCCCCCCATCTAACCTCACCGTTGCCAGGGGATTTTGTATCGTGACCTGAAACCGGAGAATTGCCTTCTGGACTCAGAAGGCTGGAAAGTGCCTGGTCAAAAGGCAAGGAGAGCAAAGGTGCAGAGGTTTAGAATATTGCACATACATTCAGGAAAAAATATCGTTAAAAGAGTACTATATGATACTATACGGCGTTCTCGATCAGTACAAGACTTTATGATGCTATGGTGTTTTTTGGGGTCACAGAAAGCATCTCAAAACCAACACCCCCATCCCAGGATCCAATGGATCCAAATGGTTTGTTTTGATGGACACATGGCAGCGGCCCTCGAACCCTCGTGGCAGGGCACATACGTCTTACAGATTTCGGACTGTCGAAGGTGCCGAAATCGCTGATCGCAATCCGTGCAGCGCGGTTCAAAATCTTGCTGGTTGAACTGGTTGAATATATTATACATATCAATACATGATTATTGTCAGTTTTTTTGCAGCTCAAATGTCATGTGAATTGCTGGTTTCATCCCACTCGTGTCATCTCTTTTCAGGTGAGAATTGCGGAGTGATGAGTCCACACGCTGCTCTCCCCTGTGGATATTGTGGCTCATGGCATTTCCATATATAGTTCCATCCATTTCCTATGACATGTTTTAAAACCTCATCATCGTTGGGTGAACCAGAATCTGTATATTAATAATTTCAATATGTATATAGATAATGATACCTCAACAAGTCTTAAAAAGTGACCAGAAGCAAACAATAGCCTTTGCCATTCCCAGTTATGGCTATCTTCAATTCATCCCGTGGTTTTTCTCGCGGTCAGGAGAACCTGACGCAATCGGCTCTCTTCCAGTCCTTTGTAGGCCGAGATGTTGAGGAAATTGGCCAAACAGGACATGCCACGGCCACCAGAAAATGATGGATGACATTGGTTTGAGGAAAATTCGCGGGAACCAGTAAATTTATCATGTGTTTATTGTTATTTACTATATGGTATTATACTATGTTATATTATATTATAGTATGCTATATTATATATTATATTATATTTTTATTATATTTTATTGTATTTGTAGTATAATATAGTATATTATATTATAGTATATTATATTTTGTTATATTGTATTATAGTATATTATAGTATACTATATTTTATTTTATTATCTTATGTTATGTTATGTTATATACTATATATTATATATTATATATTATATTATAATACTTTATCATATTATTTTAATTTACTATATATATATATATATATCATATTGCATTATATTATAGTGCATCATACTATGTTCTATTGTCTTATTTTATACTTGTGTTTTATTATAGTATATTATATTTGATTATATGATATTATACTATACGATATTCCAATGTAATATTGTTTAATATATTGTGTTATATCATAACACATTATAGTATATTATACTCAATAGTTTATAATATTTGAAAATATACCATGTATCATATCCTATCATATCAGCTTTTATGTTATCTAATATATTACTATATCATAATGTATTGTATTGGATTACTGTGTACATATCTAAATATGTATCTTTATCTATATCTAGATCTCTGTCTATATCTATATCTATATGATATCTATCTATATGATATCTATATACTATATATATATATATATCATATACATTATCTCTGAATTTATGTCTCTATCTCCCAATTCCACTTTGGACTCTGGAATTTGCGCATCGCAAGGCACTGTGCTCTACCTGTCTCCAGAGATGATCCGACGTGAGGGTCATGGTTTGGCCTTGGATTTCTACTGCCTGGGCTGCCTCCTGCAGGGAGCCCCAGAAGTGGATCCAAGGTTCGATCTTCGGATGGGAAGGGCATCGCAAGTGGACTAAATCCCCATTAAAATCCCATCAAAACAATTGAACTCCTGCTAACTTGGCGAGTTACAGCCCAATTACGAAGCAATTACTTCCAACGTGGGTGTGTATCAAAGATTAATATGTAATATATGTAGTTTACTGTCTTCCAACTACATCCAATTACTAATTCCAACTATATTATGATTGGGAATCCTCCCAACTGTGTGCGTTCGTTTCGTGGCGTTCATTTCGCGAACACCAGGTACGTCCTGCTGACCGGAAAGTTGCCTCACTTCACCGGTGATGTAAACCAGGCCCCCAGGGCATTGAAGTGTTGGATATGGCAGATATGGCAGACAAGCGACTGGAACTGACAATATATATATATATACATATATTACACATGATAAAATATATAATACTAAAGATTGATGGTATAATATGATATGATAGATAGAGAATACTAAAGATTGATCTTCCCATGGCCAGCCACGTTTGTTTACCAAAGAGGGAGCATTTCAGAAGGGATCAGAAGTTCAAGGTGCAGGTCGATTTTCCAGAGACCCAGTCTTTGTCACCAAAAATTATATACAATGAAGTGGCGGTCTAGTCTACCGGACTTGCGATTTCAAGGGATCCACAAATAGGTTTAGAAAAAATATGTCAATCATTTTCAACCCATGTTGACGATGATTTACTGTTCTATGTTTCTGCCAATCGGACATTGAGATTTCCCTTTTTTATCACAGGGTTTATACATTGGAGAGACCGCGCCATCCCAAGGAGCACTCTTTCAACGTTTTCTGGCGTGAAAAAAGATGTTGTTTCAAATTATCCCCATTCCCAGATCATGCATGTATTCTATAGCTACCTACATTACCTCACAGCCCTGCCCAGACGTCTAGAATTGTTTATAGATACAGTAATTACATGTAATTACACAAGCACCTATCAAACCGGCATTGGAGGGAATCATCCAAACTATACTTACATAGTTACAGTCATGAAATCGTACCCTGAACTGTTGCGCACAGGATGTTTTTGAGCTATGTAATCTTATGTGGCCACCTACCAATATCATCCCATCTGGAACTCATCCTGTCTGCTGATCTGTTGGATAGATATATGAATTTATTTAATCGATCAGTTTAATCAAATAGTCAGTAGTCAATAGTTGAATGGAATGAGGCATCTAACCCAACAGGATTAGTCATTTGCCAACAGCACATAGCAACCAGTTAACCCAGTGAACTCAACTGAGCGAAGGCTGCTAAACTCCTGTTAATTGATGATTGGTTCGGGGATGCTCGGGGGCTATACTTATTTTATGCAAATTGTGGGGATCATCATCATCATCATCATCACCATCATCATCACCATGATTAAGCCAACGCAGACCGATAAAACCATCTACCCTTTGGTAATTTAACGTAGCTATGGAAAATCACCATTTTCAATGGGAAAATCCACTATAAATCACCATTTTCAATAGCTATGTCAGCCATTACCAGAGGGTAACCCAATTTTCAACTCCACTGGAAAAGCCATCAGCTCTGGCCCTGCCCTAGCCAGCGCCAGATGTGCGCACGGCGAGCCAAGGGCGAGGCCTTTGAGGCCATGGCCTTTGCGCACGGCGACGACCTTGAGGGTTGAATCAGAAGACCAATTGGGGGTTTCCTAAGTCATGGGGGTACCCCAATAGCTGGATGGTTGAAAAAGGGGAAAATCCTATTGAAATGGATGATAACTAGGGGTGCCCCTATTTTAGGAAACCCCCACATGAACACTTATGTGAGCAACAAGGAATAGTTTATCATTATTCTCCTGGTAAACTTAAGCGAAGCTTCCGATTTGAACCCATTGTAGTTGAATATTGACTTGATCAATCAACAGTTCTTGATCAATCAACAGTTCGGCTAAGAATGTGTTTTGATTGCTAAGAAAATCGGGTGAAGAAGAATATGTTTCTCACAAAGAGCAAGAGTTGAACAATTGAATGGTTGCCAGGTTGCCAAGAAACAAATGGACTTGGTCAACAAATTTAGCTTCTGAGACTATTGTCTTAGATACGCGCGACTTAAGCATCCAAGCCAAAATGAACATGAAGTGACTTGACCAGAAAACACGGGGCAGAATGAATAGGACTGTAGCCAATCATCCAATGTGGTAGGAACTCTGCGGCAAGCAGAGCATACCTCCAGCTGTAAGGTAGAATTCAACCAGCAAAATGTGGCATCAATGTGGGGCAGGGAATCTGACGATTTTTTGGGTGTACATGTGTGGGTAAATCATAGTATACCCCACGTTTATCCATGTTTGAAGAAACAGATGATGCCCGAGATCTCCAGGCAGAATCTATGGTGTCATGCAACCCCCCTGCTGGAAGTTGGATCCAGTCATGTTGGACATGTCAGGCTGGGATATACCTCTCCATTTCAGGATCGTGAAAACTGCTATATATTAAACCCATTTTTTGTAAAGCATGGTTGATGGTTCAACCCTGTGTTAAAATGTTTATAATCCAAAAATCATCTCCATTCAGATCCATATCTATTTGGTATAAGCCACATTTTTGTACTGTAACCCACAGGCAACCCACAGGGGAGACACCTGTTGAGGTGCCCAAGCACCTGTCGCCGGCCGCCTCGGATTTGTGCCAACGACTCCTGGAGGACGAAATCATCCAGTCATGGGTTTTTCTCCTAAGTCATGGGGGTACCCCAATAGCTAGATGGTTTATGTTATGGAAAATCCTAAACTAAAATGGATGATTTGGGGGTACCCTGTTGGAGTCGTATCCAGTTTGATCGTTGATAATCAAACATCGAACAACTCATTAACAGAAGAACTTTAGTATGGCTACCAGTATAACATAGTTAATACAACCAATAGACTAACACCAGGAAGTCTTAGTATAACATCTAGTATAACATAGTATAACTTATATGTCACTATATATAGTATAACATAGTATAACTTAGTATAAAATCTAGTATTTAACCCCGGAAAATTAATCAAAAAGTCACCATTTCGGGGTAACACCATGACCAGGCCGACCCGGCGGAGCGGCTGGGCACCAAAAACTCGGCCATGGAGGTGAAGGAGATGGCGTGGCGTGGTGACCGCGGAAGCCTGATCGATATATCTGGTTTAATGGGGATACTAGGATCATATATGATTGGATATGGATACATATATATATATTATGTGGTTTAATGGGATAAGAATGGAGAACATATATATGTATATATATATATATGATGATATATGTATATATGTATATATATATCATGGTTTGTAATGCGATCATAAGATAATGATAGATAATGATTATAGTGGGATAATCATGGATAATTATATGGATAGATAAGCACCATGATAGATAATGGATAATGATAAATCATGGATAATAATGGATAATATTGGGTTACCCTCTAGTAAGCAAACATGTCTGGAAAGTCATCGGACTACACGGGGGGAGATTTTTGAGGAAGCCAGGTTTGATGCCGAATGGATCGGGATGGTTTTTACCGATATACACCCTCTGGTAATTTAACATAGCTATTGAAAATGGCCATTTATAGTGAGTTTTCCCATTAAAAATGGTGCTTTTCCATAGTTATGTTAGTTTACCAGAGGGTATATATATATATCCCAATATATTCTCATGGAGTGGGATATAGATGGATATAGAAAATAGTGATCATGATCCACTGCAATCTATTTAGCTGAAGCGTAACGACCACGGAAATGGAATCGTATATATAGGGCTTTAACCATGAAATATGCGGAGTCCAACCAAGAAGTAGGCGGTTTAAAGATGGTTTTACCAAGAATTCATGGGAATGCAATGGGCATACACCCAGTACATGGGTCATCTTTGATGGGGGTGTTGGATGACATGTCACGCCAGGAGCATCGGTGGTTCGAACAAGTCGACTTCCACAAGGTCTATCGAAAGGAGCCTGCCTGGGAGCGCGGGCGAGGGTGATATTCATGGGGCCATGGTGGTAATCACCTTAAATTGAGATATAAGGCCTATAACTTTGGTGATCTAAGATGGGCACATAGGTAACCGAGTCTTCAGCGATGCAATCTCTGAGGTCCAGAATATGACTATCGTAGCCTAGGGCTTACCATGATGATGTACCCTCCCGCAATCAACCATGGACATGGAAAATCCCCGCTTTACGGAGTTGTGTTTCCATCGAAACCTCCATCTTTACCGGGGTTTTCCATTGCCAGGTTTGATTACCAGGGGGTATTTCAAGATGTTTTACCTAATAGACCTGCCTCACTTGGCCAAGCAGAAAGCTGCAGGTCTGCAGCTGATTTTTTTGGTTGAGATCCAACTACCTTCCGGCTCTGTCCTTCCCGGCCATGAAACACCCCCTATAAAGTTTATGTCATTTGCGACTGGCTGGTGGTTCAGAATGTATTTGATACGACCAATGACAAGTTTTCATGTTTTTCGGGGTTGTTGAAACCATCAGACCATCCAGACATATCCATAGACATATCCAGACCATCAGGAGCCGCAGAGGATCTTCCCGAATTTTCCACCCATTGATCCTCAGTAGCTTGGTTGAAACGGGGGCCTGGCCGACAACGGACAATGAAATGCGGAGTAATCCCTAAGTTATGCGAGAATTCACATGGTTCAGGTGTATTCCAGTGTAGGTTAGGAGAGTGCATTCCAGTGATGTTGATGGTGATGGCAGCATTACCTGTTCAGCAGCAGCATCTGTGACCTGAACTTACCATGGCCAGTTTGCTGGATGTGTGAGGTCATATGGAGGCTTTTGACAGGGCCACGCCATTGGTCTGGGGAAAGCACCATCTCTGGACACAAACCATACGAAACACATCGAAACAAAGCTCGCCGTAACCTGGCCTTGAGGTTGACTCCTGACCAGAATTTTAGCTCCCAGTCAGCGGCTCAGCGACGCACGGCATTGATTACGCAGATTCTCCAAGCATCTCCAAGCATATATTTGACTGTGGTCGGACATGATCGGACATGTGTGTGTTTCACGCCAACGTATTTTTTAGGGCCTTGATATATCTTCTGCAATTGTGCCAGGGAAGGTTCATGAAAGTTCAGCCAGGTCAGCACCAGGAAACCCAAGAAACTCAGCCACAACGGTGCAACGAGGTTTACGAAGATGGGTCTCCCATCACAGCTTTTGGGGTTCAACTCCACTGCCAGGGACTCAGCCAGTTTTTTCGCTGAGGCTCAAATGCGCGGCGATACTATGGATCTGTAAATGGTGATTAGATGGTTAACAAATTCGTTAAAAAATACACATATGCAGTACATATACATATAAATACAAACATATAAATACATGGTTGTGGTTGGTTTAGGGGCCCTCTTTATGCGGGGGTCGCCGACTTTGGACATTGAGGACATCCAGCTGACACATGCTGACACAGTGTTCCTGCACTTTGCTTGGTTAGCCAAGTGTAGAATGTGTTGACCTGTCTGCCAGAGATTTTTATGGCCATGGATCAGTAGCTATGAATACCATTTTTAGGGGATGAACATCCATAAATCCCAGCTTTTTTGATGTGAACTACAGGGGTACAAGATTTTGACCCATCCCCTAGTAGTTTCATGAGTTCTCGACTGTAGTGTTGGCGCATTTTGGGCATATATCCAGTTGGATGTGGTTCCCAGTCTGCAGGTCACAACCAGTGAGCACCTCATAGCAGGTTTCTCCAAGGTGGAAATGAACTGTGCCAGGGTTGAAAGAAATGGTGAAAAACCACGGTGAAATAACCACAGCAAGTTGGGATATAAGCTTGGTAATTGTGGTGATAAATCCTTAGGAAGTAACTTAGTAAATGCTTTTAAGTGGACCTGCACCGCCAGGTAGTCGACCGATTTGAATAAGATGTTTACCAAGCAGAACGGGGGGTGTTATGCCACAACTTGGGGATCTAAACCAAATAGCTACAGATTTCTAACAAAGATGCGGGTTCATACAATCAAAATGAGCAGATCAACCGAGACATATGAAGATGTCACCTCCTAGAAATATCCATAAATTATCATAAATTGATCATGGATTTTCATGGGTGTCCTCAAGGGATTTGTGGTGAAGGATCACCTCCTCAACAAGCAAAGGCATCAGAGAGGAGATGTTGCAGTGCATGAAGGATTGAAGGGATGACGAATTTGAAACAGAATTTTCTTTGACTCTCAGAATCGAAAATCAAAGGATACTCTGGAAAAGTATGGACAACTCCAAGAATTTGGGGTGTAAAAGAAATGGAAAATCCACCCAATCCACCCAGTAAATCCTCTCTTAAACAAACCCAACCCAGTGATGACGGAATATGGCGAAGACAAGCTGTTTGTTTTCCAGTTGATTGATCATCCATTTAGATCCATTTACATCACATCCATTTGTAATTAGTTCCATAAGTTATATTCAGTTGTACATGTACATATATATATTATATTATATTATATTATATTATACTATATTATACTATATTATACTATATATATATATTATATATAACTGATATTTCTACAACTTATATTTGTATAACTTATATATATAATATATATTATATATAAGTTATATAAATAAGTATATATATATATATTATAATATTATATATAATATTATATATATAATATTTATATAATATATTATTTTTATACATATATATATATAATTTATATATACATAATTTATATATATATATATATTCACTGAACTAGTTTCAGGGGGATGTCCCGACGGTCTCATGTTTGGTCCGTGTCGTGGTAACCGTGGCAGCAGGTGGAAGACTAGTGGCTGTGAAGACAGCGGCAGCCCTCCATCACAGTGCTGCGCCTGTCCATTCTGGATGGTTTTGCTGGTTCAAAATCTTAGTTTTTGATGCTTTTGCTGGTGATGGTGAACCATGATGATTAAGCCATCAAAATAGTATACAAAACCATGGTGCTCCATCAAAACCATTCAAAATCTTAGTTCAACCATGATGATTTCTTGATTGTTTTGATGGCTTAATCTATTGTCGAAAATGGGTGTGTTACCATCTACAGTTTCAATGGTGAGTTTTGCCAATGTGGATGAACTTTGGTCGCCTGGATGTTAACGAAGACAGGTGCAGCGCTTCAAGACCTATTTACTAAAACTTCTCTGGCATGTCTACACGCTGTGTTTGACAGCAACAAGTTGAGTTCAATGATCCGTCTGCTCCAGAAATTATTGACTTCCAGATATTGCTCAGAGCTTAATCTGTTTCACCAATATCAATAATTATCTTAAATCCACATTTAATCACCGAATTGAACTAATCGTTTTGCCCGAAAACATATTCAAAAATAACATATTATAAAGAATATATTCATTTATATATATATATATTCAAAAAAGATGAATATGTTTCGGTATATATATATATACATATATACATATATGTTTATTGATTTATTTGCTTATCTATTTATATGGATGCGAGTCAAACTATAATATCCGGAACAGGCCCTGGGGCCACACGCAATCCATACCCCCGTTCCATACCTTCGTTCCATACCTTTTGAGGGATACGATCCATACCTCCGTTCCACACCTCCGTTCCATACCTTCGTTCCATACCTCTTTAAGGACATGAATTCAGATGTTACTTCGTCAATTTTGGCATTGGAATCATTTGGGACGCGCTGGTTTAGCTACTGCCAACTGGCTCTGAGAATGGATTGCTCGTCCCACCGTTGGGGCGGAGTGTCAGATTTGTGGGTGGACCAACAGTAGCAGCTGGCAGTATGAGAATGGAATGCTTGCCCCACCCTCCTTCCAAAGATGCAGGCCGTGCTTGAAACAGTTGCGCACCACTGTGGCTCTGCCGCTGTTTCATGGTTCTTTTGCTGCTGCTGGCACCAAACTCATTGAAGCTTGCGCCTGAACCAACCGCAGTTGAAGCCCCTTGGCTGTGCTGCGCTCGGGCGAGCAAGTTGAAAATATATTATACATAATATATTGCTGCTGAGTCATCCTTTACGCCACCGCCCAGGTGTCAGGTCTCATGCGTAGAGCCGTTGTGCTTAGATCTATTTTGCCATCCGAGTCGCTCATCCCATTGTTGAATCGGCTGCACCAGGAGGCTCGTGGCTACTGTGCTTGTTTGTGATGTTTGTGTGGCTCATAGCCAATAGCATAGTTGCTGTTGATTCTAATTGCTGCTGTAATGTGCCAAGTGTTCGCAGTATATTTCCCATATTTTCCCGTGCCCTGTGCGTCTAATACGATACAACATATATAAATATATAATGATTAGTATAGATTATTATATATTTATAAGTGTTATTAAGTTTCATTAAGTTTCTTTATATTTTAAACAATTATAAATAATTCATAATTATGTATTTATATGTATAAATTTATTCATATATGTTATGTAATTATAGGATGTAGAAAGGGATATTATGGAGGGTTATTTTTGACTTTGTTGTATGGAAATTATAAAAACATATCCTTGGTTATTATATTATTAGTAGTACCGCATCAGGCTATGGCGGAATTTTTGAAAATAGGAAATTTATAGGAGGGGTTGGTTGTTATAAATTACGGATGGTAGAGTGAATGCTTTGATGGACCGAAAGGTGGTTGAAATTTTGTTTTTTGGAATAATTATAATGGTTGTAGTGGTTACCTTACTGTGGTGTAGTGCAGTTGCAGTTGTAGTTGTAGTGTAGTGTAGCGGAGTTGTAGTTGTAATATAGTGTAATTAGTGTAGTTGTAGTTGTATGTAGTTGTGGTGCGGTGTAATTAGTGTAGTGTAGTATTGTGTATTGTAGTTTGGTATAGTGTAGTTTAGTGTAATGTAAGATAGTGTAATTGTAGTTGTAGTTGTAATTGCAGTGTAATTTAATGTAATTAGTGTAATGGTGGGTTGTATGTTGGAATGTAGTTATATTTGTAATTATAGTATTGTGCGGTATAATTAGAAGGATATTTTTGAACAAATAATCTTGAAAAAGAAGATAAAAAAAGGATATAAGGGTATCCTTAAATGGGGTAATGGATTTATTAGGGATAATTCTAAATGTATATATAATAATTTTGCTAATTTTTTGGGTTTAA